>CAUJNA010002513.1:362500-515000 GCA_963377175.1 Effrenium voratum | reverse complement strand
ATACATTACATTACATTACATTACATTACATTACATTACATACATTACATACATACATACATACATACATACATACATACATACATTACATTACATTACATTACATTACATTACATTACATTACATTACATTACATTACATTACATTACATTACATTACATACATACATACATACATACATACATACATACATTACATTACATACATACATTACATACATACATACATACATACATACATACATACATACATACATACATACATACATACATACATACATACATACATACATACATACATACATACATACATACATACATACATACATACATACATACATACATACATACATACATTACATACATACATACATACATACATACATACATACATTACATACATACATAACATAATACATACATTACATACATACATACATACATACATTACATACATACATTACATTACATTACATTACATTACATTACATTACATTACATTACCTTACATTACATTACATTACATTACATTACATTACATTACATTACATTACATTACATTACATTACATTACATTACATTACATTACATTACATTACATACATACATACATACATGCATACATACATACATTACATACATTACATACATTACATACATACATACATACATACATACATACATGCATACATAACATTACATTACATAACATTACATAACATAACATGACATAACATTACATAACATTACATTACATTACATTACATTACATTACATTACGTTACATTACATAACATACATACATACATACATACATACATACATACATACATACATACATACATACATACATTGCATTCATACATACATACATACATACATACATGCATGCATGCATAGATACATTACATTACACATATATACTTACATACATACATACATGCATGCATACATTACACATTACATTACATTACATTACATTACATTACATTACATTACATTACATTGCATACATACATACATTGCATACATTACAGTTGCCATGCGAAGGCCTGACCTTGGCCAGCCAAATAAGAAAACGGAGGTCTGGGGAGCCTTTGCCCAGTTAGACGGCTCCTGCCCACTTATATGATCCTTGCAGCCAAGTCAGGCAATCAAAAATAAATGAAGCTTCAGCTGAAAATGAAAACCGTGGAAGGCAATGGCAAATTTTGACATATTACTCTTTTTGTTCTTCTGTTGATAGCGCGGGCAGTTTAAGGAACCTCTTGTGAAGTAGATGTTGGCCAGCGACGTTGATGGAAGGCCGAAAGGTTGCAAAGTGAAAAACTGTGATACGCTGGCATGCACGGCTGTCAGGTCTTGTCCTGTTGATACAACCCTCCCCCCCTTTCATCGCCCTTTCGGCCAAGCAGCAGGGACTGGCTGAGGTTAGTCAGACTCGCATTGGCGTTGCTGGTGTTGGTCAAGTTCAACGACTCAGGCAGGGATCCATGACACCAGCACAGGCGATACTCACCGCCAGATGCAGACAAAGTGGACCTCCAGATCCAATTCATGCCACTGGACACATCCAAGTCAGGCCCGATTCCGTGGGGAAGGGGCGGCACCCCACATGTATCCAGAATGAGCCACCTGTCTTCAATAGCAAGTTCGTGCCCACTCATGCTTGTCAGAACACAAGTTTGGCCGCTCACACAAGTTCGATCTTGTTCCAGTGGCCAGGGTCCAATCACGTCCAGCTTCCCCACGTCCACTACGAAATCCGTGTTTGGTGTGTCGGCCTCAGACACCACCGTGGTTGCATTGCCCACCTCACGCGTGCCGGACCACCAGCAGAGCCGGTATTGGCCCCCTGCCGCCGTGTTGGCCGCAGGCCCCCAACTTACCGCCGACCCACTCTGCGACACCTCCACGAAATGCCCCGCCCGTGGTGCGCGAGGCACTGCCGCGTCGACCCCGCAGGTGTCCATCACACGGATCTCATCTGCGAGGGAAAGGCCGTCCCCCAAAAAGCCAGAGAGGAAGCAGGTATGGCCGCTGATGCAGGTGCGGTCTTGCCCAAGTGGTGAGGGGCCCGCAATGAAGAGATGGCCCAGCCTCAGCATGCGTTGTCAAAAGACAGATGAAATGCCAAATTAAAAGCAAAACCGAGGGCACTCTGTAACATAAAAGCAGTGAAGGAACAAATAGCTGCAGCAAGCTCAACTGGGGCCCGGGCGTGGTTTGGAACTCCCCAATGTCCGCATCAACCGTCCTGTTGCTTGAGTCTCTTGCCGGGTTCCAGCAAAGAGTGTAGTGTCCCCCGCCCGCTGTCACCAACTCGGATGTGTTGGCCAGCAGCTGGCCGCGGTGGGGGAAGCCATCAGGCGCCCAGGAGGACTGATAGGAGCAGGTGGACAGAACCACCACCTCGCCAACGTCCAAGTCCCGAGGGTAGACTGCCACTGCCGGCCGGGCGCAGCTGCGGCCTGCAGTGCAGGTGTGGTGCTGCAGCAACGGGCTGGGCCCTGCCAACGTCAAGGACCCAAAGTCCAGCCGGAAGTGTTCGGCAGTACTGCAGGGCGCCGCAGACGAACACCAGCAGAGTCGGTATTGACCACCAGGGGCTGTGATGGCTGTCTGCCAAATGATGTTGAAGTACGGCCCTGTCATGTATCGAAGCGCATTGTTGCTGATATTGCTGATGTTGCTGTCCACAGGGAATCGATCTGGAATGTTGCCAGTTCCGCAGGTGTCCAGCAGCATGACACTGTCTGCTGCAGAGAGACCTTCGCCGGAGACTGCCCGCACAGAGCACAAGCTCCCAACCACGCAGGTAAAATCTTGGCGAAGTGGCGAAGCACCCACCAAGGTCATTGTTCCAACATCCTGTGCAAAATTCAAGGGGTCCTTGCACCGCGCGGACCAAGTCAAGTTAGTGCTGTTGCTTTGCTCGGCACACCAGCATAAACGATACTTGCCGCCTGGCGGTGTCATGGGAACACTGCCCCATGTCACGGAAGCACCATTGTCGGTGACCCCCGTTGCAAGGCCGTCCAACACCAGTTTTGGGACCAGCTCTGCGGTTCCGCAGCTGTCCAAGACCATGACCCGACTTGCGTCGGACAAGTCTTGTCCCAATAGGCCATGGATCGTGCACGTCTGGCCGCTGATGCAGGTCTTATCTTGGAACAAAGGCGACATGCCCAGCAGGGTGAGCTCCCCGAGCTGCACCCGGAAATCTGAGGGCAGTTGGCACCCAAAGTGCCCAGAGCACCAGCAGAGCCGGTAGACTCCACCTGCGGCGGTTGCGAAGCTGCTTCCAAAATCAATGCTGGCGCCACTGGTGCCTAGGGTGGCAACCACGTGGCTGAGCGAGGATAAGCCTATGGATGTGGACGTACCCGCCGACATCAATGCCCCACATGTTTGCAACACGATCACGGAGTCTGCATTGGTTGGGCTCTCAACCACAAAGCCCTCAAGAATGCAGTTCTGGCCACTGATGCAGGTTCGATGCTGTTGGGTAGGGGCAGGGCCAAGGATTGTCAAATCACCTGCATCAACTCGGAAATCTTCTGACAAAGAGCATTCGAAGGAGCCGGAGCACCAGCAAAGCTTGTAGATGCCTCCTCCCACCGTCAGATAATCCGATTGCCAAGTGACAGAACGTACAGTATACGCTGAATCATCAAGGTTACCCATCATATGTGGCAAACCCTGTTCACCACAAGTGTCGAGAATGGCAATACGATCCAGTGCAGTCAAATGCAAGCCCTGTATCCCGTCAACGTTGCAAGGCTGGCCACTCACGCACGTACGATCTGTGAGACAATCTGAGTCGGAGCACCTAATGCCAATCACAGAGAAGGCTCCCACGTCTACGACGAAATCATTAGCTGCAGAACAGGCAAAGCCGGCTGCGCACCAGCATAGCCTGTATTCACCCCCAGCGATGGTAAGGACTTCCGTGCCGTTTTCGTCAAGTTCCGCGCCGGACGTGATGAGCGCCCCAGCATTTGTAGAGATTGCAAGGTGTGGTTGCACAGCACAAGTGTCCAAGACCATGTAGCCTTGCACCGTTACAAGAACAGCTGCGGGACTTGCGACTGACATGCTACGCCCCTTTGCTTCAAATTTCCTAGACCGGCCCATCTACCAGTCAGGTGCCCTATGACCTATCCCCAACACGGATGCCAACTGCTGGTGCTTGACAATGCCGCGCCTTAAACCTGCATGAGAACGCAACACTTGCGTCCAAGTGGCGGTCTTCATCAGACAGGCTTTCACCAGTTATGCCCATGACCATGCAGATCTGGCCTTGCACGCAGGTCCTCCATGCGTCAGGCAAGGAGAAGCTATAAAACATGTTATTGGCATGCTGGTTTCACTGAGCCCGCATCTGGCAGGCAGGCTAGTATATATGATGATTCATGCACACATCCGTCTCGCAAAACACTGCGCATTGTCTTCGGACACGCAAAATCAGCAAGTGCAAACAGACCAAGCACAAGTGCGCACCCGTCCTCTGTTGGTGGAGGGGACTGGGCCCAACAACTGTAATCGTTGCCAAATCCATGAAAAAACTGCCTTCGACAGCAGGGCAGTCTGAATCACACCAGCACGCTCGGTACGTACCGCCGGAGCCAGACAACCTGTCCGCACCCCAAGATGCCTGTAGCACTGCGTTTTCGGTCAGCGCTGCCTGCTCCACTGTCACGTAGGGCAGCACTGCGCTGTTAGGGAGAGGAGCCCGGGCTGCATCCATGGAACATGTGTCCAGGACGATGAGGCGATTTCCGGTCGTGGTGTCAGGCCACAAGTTGATGCCTGACCAGAGGCACGTCTGACCGCTGACACACGTGCGATGCTGACCAAAGGTCGTTGCACCAGACACCAAAAGTTCACCAATGTCCACCTGGAAATCTTTATGAGAGGAGCAAGAATAGCCACCTGCGCACCAGCACAATCGGTACACGCCGCCTGCCATGTGAAACTGGAGATTGTAGAGGCTACCCTCAACTTCAGCGATACCTCGTCCGGAAGCAGTCACTCCAACTGCCAGTCCTAGAAAGCCCACTGCTGCATCTTGACTAGTAGCTGACTGGCCACATGTGTCCAAAAGCATTACCAAGTCTGCAGATGACAAGTACATCCCGCTTAGCCCGGTGATATTGCAGGGCATACTTGTGCAAGTCCGCTGCTGTACTAGTGGCCGAGGTCCAATCAGCAAAAGTTCGCCCGCATCAAGCTCAAAGTCTTCTGCACTGCTGCAGCTCAATCCAGTTGCACACCAGCAAATGCGATACAGCCCGCCATATGCTGTGACGGGAATCGCCCAGGTCAATGATGGGCTGCCCCTGGTGAAGTCTACTTGCGGGATGGAGCTAGGAAACCCTGGCAATGAGCCTTCAAATCCGCAGGTGTCTAGGATTTGGAAGGTGTCCAGCTCTGACACCAAGTGCCCGGCGGGAGCGTCAAAGATGCAAGTCTGACCCGATACGCAAGTCTGGCCCTGCTGGAGCGGCGCTGGGCCAATGACCATCATGCGGCCCAAGTCCGTGCGGTACTCGGAAAGCCCACCGCAAGTGGTGCTCAGAGGCTCCAGCGACTCCAGGCTGGAGTTGCCTGTGCTTGCACACCAGCACAATCGATAATCTCCGCCGGCAGAGGTGACGCGCTGGTCGCCCCAACTAACGAGCACCACCCCAGTGGAAGGTTGTGTGACGAGAAGACTGTCGAAGGGGAAACCAGCCACGAGATTGTGTCCACACGTGTCAAGAATTGCAAAGGAGTCGCTCGGAGACAGGAAAGTGCCGTAAACTGCCGAGAGATCACAGAACTGCCCAGCAATGCAAGTCCTATCCTGAAACTTATGAGGGCCCTGCACCCAAAGCGCACCAATGTCCAAAGCGTAGTCCACTTGTGAGTTACAGGCTGTGCCAAGGGCACATACACATAACCTGTAGGTGCCACCACTGGCTGACAAAACTTCAGATCCCCAATCTAAGCGTCCCTGAGCGGACCAGTTTCTTGCGAAACCAGCATCAGGAAAACCACGCACTGTGTCTTGACTCCCGCAAGTATCCAAAGCCACAAATTGTTCATCGCCGCTCAAGCCAATGCCACTAATGCTGTTGAATGCACACATCCTTCCGCTCACACAGGTTCTGTGCTGCTCCAATGGTGCGAAGCCTGTCAATGTGAACTCGCCAACGTCGATGTTGAAGGAAGTCAGCAAACTGCAAGCATTGGACGTTGAATTCGGCAGTTCCAGATCATCTGCCCCTGAGCACCAACACAATCGATACCGCCCAGCTGCCGCCGTTACTGCGATAGATCCCCAGGTTACCGTCAGCCAGTCGCCCGTTGCAGATGACACTGCACTATCTGGGAAGCCAGGAACCACCGTTTCCGTGCCACAGGTGTCAAAAATCAGGAGTCTGTCACGCTGAGAAACATCCCCAGTGATGCCCGCCAGCGTACATGGAAGGCCAGCAGTGCAGGTGCGATGCTGAGAACCCATGGGCTTGATACCCAAGACCCTCATCTCTCCAGCATCAACGATTAATCCCGAGGCAGTGGAACAATAAGAAACACTGCTGTTGGTGCTGTTGGCAATTTCTGGCGAGACATCCTGACACCAGCACAAACGGTACAGTCCTCCAGGCATTATAAACTGCTGCTCGGCATTCCAAAGTGCCACGGAAGCATTGCCGGTAAAGCCCTGCGATATCCAGCCATCTTCCTGCGAACTGCGACTAATACCGCAGGTGTCTAGGAGGAATACAGTGTCAGAACCTCAGCATGCCAAATACATGCTCAACGTTCACATGTGTCACAAAGTCATGACCGTCTGATTTGGAGCGCTGCTCATGGTCCGCACAAGGTGTCAAGAATTGCTCTCCGAACCATGATTGAAACAAGCTCATCTCAATAGAAGCGACTGTCGCTCTGTCTCTCTCTCTCTCTCTCTGAATCTCGCTCTCTCTCGCTCTCTCTCTCTCTCTCTCTCTCTTTCTACCAGCACCGTGCAAAAGGAACAACTCAGGATGTGACTGGACAGGTGGGTGCCTTCCAGTGGCGGCACCCGGCATGCACGGCCGCTGACACAGGTCCGGGTCTGCGACAGGGGCGAGGGCCCCAGCAGAAGCAGCTCCCCGAGGTTCACGCGGAACTCCTCCGCTGCAGCGCAGGCGAAGCTCCGCGCCGCGCACCAGCAGAGTTGGTAGACCCCGCCCGCGGCGCTGACGCGAGCGCCCCACAAAAAGCCCGCCACGCTGCCGTGCAGATACTCCACCCCTGCAAAGGCGGGGAACCGAGGAACGACTCCTTGGGCGCCACATGTGTCCAGGAGCGCAATCAAATCCTCTTGTGCCAGGGACTGTCCGGTTATGTCCCTGATGGCACAGGTGTGTCCACTGACACAGGTTTGGCTCTGGGAAAGTGGGGCGACACCTATGAAATGCAGCTCTCCAATGTCAGTGTGGAAATTGGTGGATGAATCACACTGCGAAGGAGTAGCACACCAACACATTCGGTAATTGCCTGCTGGTGATGTAACTGCAGTGTCCCAGTACACCTGCAGCTCCTGCGAGCTTGCATTCCGCACCATCTTTGCTGCTGGAAATCCAGGCACGAAAGAAGCCGTTGCACATGTCTGCAGCACGAGTATGTGGCTCTCACTTGGAAGATCAACACCGCTGATATCAGAGAAGCTGCAGGTTTGGCCACTGACACATGTTCGGTCTTGGGACAGGGGCATCAGGCCGATCAGCCTGAGCTCGCCGATGTCAACGTGAGTTTCTAGCAGGTTCGCACAGCTCTCGTCCCGAAGCCCGGAGCACCAACAGAGGCGAAAGCTGCCCCCGGCAGCAGTCACCAGAGGTGCGGAGCCGTTCTGATCGCCCGAGAAGCTGGTCACGCCATGCTCTGGGAAGCGAGCCAGGGAGCTCTGCGTGCCACAGGTCTCCAGCACCATGATACGGTCATGTTGCGAAGACAGATCCACACCTGTGATGCGCTCCACATTGCAGGACTGTCCACTGATGCAAGTACGGTGCTGCGACAGTGGCAGCGGTCCAACCAGTTGGAGTCTTCCGAAGTCTACCAAAGCCTCAGTGCAAGAGGTGCTAGCACGACACCAACAAAGTCTGTATTCGGATCCGGCAGCGGTGATGGCAGTGGTCCACTTCAATACTCTCTCCAATGCAGAGTAATTTGTGTATGATGGGTCTACGCTGAGCACACCATCAACCATACGAGGTGGACGGACCATGTGCGCACAGGTATCCAGGATTATGGCTTGATCGCCAGATTGCAAGTGATGCCCATGTATGCCAGTAAGCATGCAGGTGTAGCCAGCCACACATGTCCCTTCTTGACCGGGGGTCGGCCCCAGCAGTTCCATTCTTCCCACATCCACCACAAATTGTTGAGAGGTCAAGCACTCGCTTGCATTCAAGGAATGCCCACACCAGCAAAGTCTATATTGGCCACCGCTTGCAGAGGTAGCTGCGCCCCAAGTGACCAGCGAGCCGCTCTGCTCAACAGATGTGGCAGAGCCAAAGCCTGCGAAGCGATGGATGGCCCCAGTGATGCCACAGGTGTCTGCTACGAGGAACCGATCCTGGGTCGACAGGTCCCTTCCCTCGATGCCGTCCACAGCACAGGTCTGCCCTGCGATGCACGTCCGGTGCTGCTTCAGGGGGCTCACCCCGACCAGCAGCATGCCGCCCATGTCCACAAGGCCCCTGGTCCCCGTGAAGTCATCATGCCCACAAAGGCCGAGGCTGAAGCTGGCATTCCCTTCTCGCGCACCGGCGCACCAGCACAGACGGTACTGGCCGCCGGGGGCTGACACGAGCGCCGGGCCCCAAGAGATGACGGCCCCTGCGGCTGTGACTTCCACGGCATAGCCAGTCTCTGGCCACAAAGGAGCCAAAGTTCCCAGGGCGCAAGTGTCCAGCACCAGCACGGTGTCCTCCATCGAGAAATGGAAGCCTTGCAAGCCATCGATTTGGCAAGTGCGGCCACTGACGCAGGTTCGGTCCTGATCAAGGAAAGAGGGCCCCACCACCGTCAAGCTGCCCATGTCAACTCTGAAGTCCGAGGGAGTGCCCGCGGACTCAGACATATACGTCGCATTTGCATCATGTGGGGCATCTCTCCAGCAGAGGCGGTAGATTCCCCCTCGGGCCGTGACGCTGGCCCAAACCATCTGAGAGCCCGATGCCAAGACTTCGCGCACCATGCCGGCGAGACTGAAACGATCAATGGCCTTCCCAACGCCACAGGTGTCGAGCACAAGAACATGACCCCCGGAGAGGCCAAATCCCTCGAAGCTACGGAGCATGCAGGTGTGGCCACTGACGCAAGTCCTGTGTTGATGCAGGGGTGCAGGGCCCAGCAACTGGAGTCGGCCAAAGTCGGTGGCAAAGTCCTGGAATGACTCGCAAGGCCAATGGCCTGCGCACCAGCAAAGTCTGTACTCCCCAGCAGCAAAGGTCAGTGGAGACCCAGTGATAGCAGCATCTCCAGACATGGACAGCGCTCCAAAGAGTTGAGACGGGGTCGTCCTTCTCGTGGTCTCATCTGCGCAGGTGTCCATGAGAACCAGATGGTCAGACTCAGACAGCCGCCCTTGCAAGCTGCCAATGCGGCAAATCTCCCCGCTGATGCAGGTCCTGTCTTGGAACAGCGGGCTCGGCCCTAGAAGAGTCAGCTTTCCAAAGTCCAGGCGGAAGTCTCCAGGCAGCTCGCACGATCCTCTGGTGTGGTTGGGGGCGAGCAAGGTCTGATTGCCCAAATGCTGCAATTGGAGTGGTTCAGGCTGCAAGACCGTTGACGTCCAATTCTTGTCTGGACTGCCGGCACACCAGCAAAGACGATATTCCCCTCCCGGCGACGTAAGTGCAGCATGCCAGCCAAAACTCGCACCAGAGGCTGCAACCCACAAATACGCTGCAAGCTTCTCGGGCCGAGGGACGAAACCACAGGTTTCCAGCACCAGAAGCTGATTTGAGGCTTCTAAATAGTGGCCGGTGAGTCCATCAATTGTGCAGCGATGACCGCTGACGCATGTTCGGTCCTGTTGCAAGGGCGCCATACCGATGAGATCCAATCGACCAATGTCAACCCGGAAGTCGCGGAAGAGGGAGCAGTCAGATGCAAGTCCGTGGCACCAGCAAAGTCTGTACTGGCCGCCTTTCAACAAAATGGCAGACTCACTTTTACGAAGCTCATCGACCGGGACGAAGCGTTCCGCATCACCTGCTTCGCCACATGTCTCCAACATCCAAAGGCCATCCATGGGCGAGAGCCCTTCACCTGCGAAGCTCTCCAGAAAGCAAGTCACACCTGAGATGCAGGTCCTGTCCTGATGAAGAGGGCGTGGTCCAAGAACGTGCAACCCCGCGAAATCTACCAAAAAGTCTGACTGGAGTTGGCAATGTTCGGGATAGCCGGCACACCAGCACAATCTATACTGCCCTCCCGGTCCAGTCAACTCCTCAGCCCAAGCAATGGAGGCACCTCCACCCTCTAGCGCTGGAGGCACGAGCGGGTAGCCAGTGCGGATCCAATCTCCATCCTCCTGCGAAGTTCCACAGGTTTGTAGCACTGCAACCCTGTCGGAAGACTGCAAATACACGCCTGGAATAGAGTCTACCTCGCAAGTTTGGCCACTGATGCATGTGCGGTCTGCGGCCGCCAAGAGACTTGGGCCAATCACGGTCAAGGAACCGAAGTCCAAACGCCGGCCTGCAGACTCCGAGCACCGCGCTGCCTGCACTCCGTGGGGACACCAGCATAGACGATACTTTCCGCCAGGTGCCGAAATGGCATCCCAGGTCAGAAGGGCCCATGAGCTCGGGGCCTTGCTTACCGCTAGGAAGCCCTCAGCCGCGTGCACTGTAGCCGGGCTCAGAAAGCCTGACACGGGCATCAACTCGGAGCATGTCGCCAGCACCACAACCTGGTCGCCAGGCGCAAGGCCCAGGCCTCCCATACCCACACTGCAGGCGCGACCAGAGACGCAAGTGCTCGACTGCTCCAAAGGTACTGGGCCCAGCACCGTGAGCGTACCAAAGTCCGTCCGGAAATCCCCCGTCACTGTGCAGGCATCGATGAAAGCGCACCAGCAGAGGCGGTACTGCCCAGCCGGAGCCACCAAGTCCCGTGCTGCGCCGCTGGATGCCACGTACCACGGCTCCAAGGGCTCCAAAGGCTCCACACCACAAGTGTCCAGAACCATCACTGCGAAGTCGGGAAGAAGCTCACTCGTGAGATCCAACGCGCAGCTCTGCCCGCCGATGCAGGTCCTCTCTTGCTGCAGGCTGGGCCCTAAAACAAGCAGCTCCCCCGCATCGACCTTGAAGTGATCCGTGGTATTGCAAGGTGTCAAGCTCGTTGCACACCAGCAAAGCCTGTAACGGCCGCCTGGTGCTGAGAGGCTGATGCTACCCCAGGATTCATGTCCAGCATAGGTCAACAGTCGCCCAACCTCCGGCAAGCGCAAAGGAAGCAAAGGTGTGCCACAGGTGTCCAGAACTGCGATAAGGTCAGAAGTCTTCAGATGTCCTTCTAACTGCTCGAAGGAGCAGCGCTGGCCACTGGTACATGTGCGACTCTGCTGCAATTTGGGGCCCATCATTTGCAGGCGTCCGATGTCCAGCACAAAGTTCTCCGGCCCGCAGGGAGATTGAGCCGCACACCAACAGAGCCGGTAGCTGTCGCCTCCAGCCTCCTCCTGAAGCTCCCAGTACACCCGTTCCGGGGGCAAAGAAACCTTGGCAACTTCTCTCATGGCAACAAGCTGGGAAAATGCAAAAATTGGGGGAAAACTGTGTGGAGAGAATCAAGTAAGCAGACAAGCAGCCGGTAGCATCTTGCCGACAATGGATTCTGCGACGCCACATGTCTCCATCAGTCTGAGCTCATCCAGTGGCGAGAGAAAAGTGCCAGAAATACCATGCAAGCTGCAAGTCTGACCACTCACCTTAGGGCCAACTGCATTTCGGGGTTTTCTGAAACGGAATGTGTGTACTTGCATTTTCTGCCATTTGCATGGTCTCTCTCAGTGTGTAAGCCTTTGTCAAGCCAAACTGAATGAAGAGCAACTCGAAGCAAACACTAAGCTAGCTTGTTTTACAACGTTGTGAGACCAAACAGTCAGCTTGGACAAGTGCAATGATTTATACTTTGCCGGATTTCTTACTTGCTTCAAGGGCTACTCAATGTTGCCGCGCTTCACCTTACTTTGTCACTGAGGCGAGCACACAAGTAAGGTCTTGCTGAGTAGGGAAAGGCCCAATCAGCGTGAAAGTGCCAGTGTCAATGCTGAAGTCGCTCGCGCTTGTGCATGCCTCAAGACCTGCGCACCAGCACAGCCGGTAAATACCACCTGCCGTTGTAAGGGGCTTGCTGCTTTGGAAATCCTGAATACCACCCAATGAATTCATCACTGCCCAGGGGTCTGCAAGCGCAGAGCCCTCCGGAGATGATGCAACGCCACAGGTCTCCATCACCATCAACATGCTGCCGGTCTCAGGCAAGTTTTGGCCGATAAGCCCCTCAATGCTGCAAGTTTGGCCAGCTACACAGGTGCGGTCCTGTGACAAGGGGCTTGTTCCGATCAGAGTAAGCTGACCAACCGTGACCTGCGCATCTTCGGCAATGTTGCATTCACCTGAGTCGATTGAGCCTGCCCCTGAGCACCAGCAAAGCTGGTAGGTCCCCCCAGCTGCAGAGACAATGGCAAAGCCAAAATCAAAGGAGGTGCCCTCGCTGGAAATGGCAGAAGAACCAGAGGAAGGAAAGCCATTCACAAGCCACTTTGCACTTCCACATGTGTCCATGACAAAGAGCCTGTCCTCAATTCCCAACTCTTGGCCAGTGATGCCGGCAATGCTACAGGTCGAGCCACTCACGCATGTGCGGTCTTGAGATAGTGGTGCTACTCCAACCAAGACCAAGCTCCCAATGTCCATGATGGCATCTCTGGCTGCGAGGCAATTCCTTGCTGAGTCTTCTGTTGCACTTGTGTGGCACCAGCACAAGCGAAACACTCCTCCAGCAGAGGTGATACGCTCCAGCTGACTGAAAGTGGTCCCAGCCACTGTGGTCTGCATGTTCGATTTGCCTGCAAATGGAAACCTCGCTAAGGAGTTGTCTTGCCCGCAGGTCTCCGCAGCAAAAAGCACATCGTCAGAACTCAAGCTGCTGCCCAATACTTCATGTACAAAGCATGTGCGGCCACTGATGCAAGTTCTGTGCTGGGATAATGGGGCGACTCCTATGACAGAGAACATACCCACGTCAATCCTGAAGCTCTCCTGGGTGCTGCAGGCAAAGTGCTGACCTGAGCACCAGCAAAGTCGATATTCTCCGCCCGCTAGCTGCAGCGGCGAACCAACCCACCTTCCGGTGGAGGCCTTAACACTTCCAGTTTCAAAGCCTTCTAGCGGCAGTGTATATGGCAGCGCAGGCCCAGCCTCAACTCCACATGTCTCCAGAATCAGGTACTGGTCCAAGGGAGAAAGGTGTGTGCCCACAAGTCCAGTCATCTCACAAGTCACTCCAGAAATGCATGTCTTTGACTGGGCAAGAGGAGCCACTCCCTGCAAAGTCAAAGAGCCCACATCAACATTGAACTCACGAGCACTGGAGCAACCCATCCCAGACAGCTCTGAGCACCAACACAATCTGTAAAGACCTCCAGCTGCAGTAATTCGATGTTCGCCCCAGTCCACTGCGGCTCCACTTGAGTGGGAAAGCACAGGATGGCCGCGCAGCGGGAAACCTCTTACAGTCTCAGGAAGCCCGCAGGTGTCCTGAACCACAAACGCATCTCCATCCATCATGCCTGCTCCGATGATTCCACTCATTCTGCAAGTCTGCCCAGAAACACAAGTTCGGTCTTGATGCAGTGGACCAGGACCAAGCAGAGTGAGCGTGCCAAAGTCCGTGGCAAAGAATGAACCAGTGCTGCACGAAGCGGCCTCCAATGGACTGCACCAGCATAAGCGGTAGTCAGCTGCTGACCCGGTGATGGCATGCGCTCCGAAGTACAGCAAAATCTCTCCGGAGGGGCTTGAATCAGTGCTCAAAATGCCTGCTGCTGGGAAGCGGTCTGGCACGTGATCCGTTCCGCATGTGTGCAAGACTGCGAAAGCATCTGCCGCTTGCAGCCCTGCCCCACTGACTCCATGCAGTCTGCAAGTTTGGCCGCTGATGCAAGTCCAACTTTGTGAAAGTGGCGAAGGCCCTAGAACGAACAAAGCACCAATGTCCACCTGGTGTTGTTCAGGCACATCACAGAGATTCTCTCCAAAACACCAACACAATCTGTAATTGCCACCAGCTGTAGTAGCTGCAATCCGCGCTGAAAACGCTATAGAGCCACCACCGCCAGATTCTGCATCTTGTGCCAACATACCCGAACTGCTGAATCGCGGAATGGCACTGGCAAGGCCACAGGTGTCCAATGCAATCAATGAGCTTTCCTGAGCAATCTCAGTGTCATGCCAGAGTCCTTGGAGACCGTAGAGGAAGCAAGAGCTGCCACTTGAGCACGTTCTGTCCTGAAAGAGTGGACTGATACCCAGCAGTATGAGAGAGCCTGCATCAACCACAAAGTCCTCGCCTGAGATGCAGTCAAATCCCGAGCTGCACCAGCAAAGGCGATACTGGCCACCTGCCGCTGTCGGTGAAACGAAGCCCCAAGTGATTGCGCTGCCACTTGCAGACACCTCGTAGCTCGAGCCAGCATAAGCAAATCTTGGAATTGAGGTCTGCTGACCGCACGTATCCAAGGCCATCCACGAATCGCCAGCTGCTAGGTGCTGGCCAGTGATGCCATGTACAGAACAAGCCTGACCACTCACACAGGTCCGAACCTGCCTCGAGGGAGACACCCCTATCACGGTGAGTCCACCGAAGTCGGTCGCAAAGTCTCTGGACAAACTGCAAAGTGAAGAGCTCCCATCGCACCAACACAATCTGTACTGTCCACCCGCAGCAGATATCCGCGTGCTGCCCCAGCTCATGGTAGCACCGCTTGCCAAGACATCTGCCACGAATCCGGCTGATGGGAATCTCGCATCCAGCATGTCTGTGCCGCATGTCTCTAGCACCACGATCTTGTCTGTCTCTGACAAGTCCTGACCTAGTACGCCGGCAAAGCTGCAAACCTGACCGCTCACGCAAGTCCGATCTTGCTGGAGTGGGGCAGGACCTTTGACTGTAAGCATCCCGACGGCTATTGCAAAGTCCTCTGCAGTGCCTGAGCTTTTCCACTGCATATGTTACAATCAGAACTAACGGACACCGGATGACATCCGTGAAGGGAAGGGAGAACAAACAAGACTACTCGCATGTGAGGAATCAAAACGAATTAAGGTCAGAAAAGAAGTCATAAACCCTTCTTCCAAAGGCCAGGAGGCTACACTGGAACTCGGAGGCCATTGCGTGAGCACCTGGACTGTGACACCAGCATAAAGCATAGCGTCCCCCAGCGGCCGTTATCGGCAGAGCACCCCATGTGACGCGGCCACCACTGGATCCAGCTCCATCAAAGGATGCTAATCCAGGGAAGCCCTCCACGACAGCACCGCTGAGTCCGCAAGTCTCCAAGACCAAGAACTCATCACTATCAGATACATGGGTGCCTGTAAGTCCATCAATCTCGCAGGGTAGGCCACTTACACATGTCTTGTCTTGCTGCAAGGGGCTCACTCCAATCATGGTCAAGGAACCGACGTCAGTACGGAAATCCTCAGCGGCATAGCAAGGCTTGGTGCCAGCTTCACCTGAGCACCAGCATAGCCTGTAGGTACCGCCAGCTACATACAAAGGAAGTTCCCAGCCAACAATTCCACTGATGCCCTCCGGTGCTGTCACCGAGGCAATCTGCAAGGCGGTGGGTAGCGAGGCAATGCCGCAGGTGTCTGCCAGCAGGATCTTATTTTCACTTGAGATGTGCTTGCCAAGGAAGCCATCAAACTCACAAGAGTGCCCACTTATGCAGGTTCTGTGCTGCTCCAGTGGAGAGGGACCCACAAGCAGCAGCTCACCCATGTCCGTGGCAAAGTCTGTGGCCTGAGAACACCTTGCTTCAGAAGAACACCAGCAGAGCCGATACTGCCCACCAGGGGCTGTGATAGCTGCACTGCTCCAGGTAGCAGTGCTACCACTGGCCGAGATCTGAGACGTCAAGCCAGATTCTGGAAACAATGGCAAGCCAGCACCAGACGTGGTTCCACATGTATCAGCAATGAGCAAGCTGTCGTTGGAGCTGGTGTAACTTCCAAGTAAGGATGTGACTTGGCACTCCAAACCGCTAATGCATGTTCGCTTCTGCTGTACTGGTTCTGGGCCGATGACTGTGAGGGTTCCAGCAACGACTCGGAAGTCAACATCAGGACCTGGGAAGCATGGTCATTGTCGATTCGAGAAGTTAACACAAAATATTATACATAAAATGTGTGCTAAAGACCGCCAGGAGGCTGCAAGTCTGGTTTTCCAACGAGTGCAGCTCAGAGCCTAGGATGGCAAAGCCAGGACACCAGCATAAAGCATAGCGTCCCCCAGCGGCCGTTATCGGCAGAGCACCCCATGTGACGCGGCCACCACTGGATCCAGCTCCATCAAAGGATGCTAATCCAGGGAAGCCCTCCACGACAGCACCGCTGAGTCCGCAAGTCTCCAAGACCAAGAACTCATCACTATCAGATACATGGGTGCCTGTAAGTCCATCAATCTCGCAGGGTAGGCCACTCACACATGTCTTGTCTTGCTGCAAGGGGCTCACTCCAATCATGGTCAAGGAACCGACGTCAGTACGGAAATCCTCAGCGGCATAGCAAGGCTTGGTGCCAGCTTCACCTGAGCACCAGCATAGCCTGTAGGTACCGCCAGCTACATACAAAGGAAGTTCCCAGCCAACAACTCCACTGATGCCCTCCGGTGCTGTCACCGAGGCAATCTGCAAGGCGGTGGGTAGCGAGGCAATGCCGCAGGTGTCTGCCAGCAGGATCTTATTTTCACTTGAGATGTGCTTGCCAAGGAAGCCATCAAACTCACAAGAGTGCCCACTTATGCAGGTTCTGTGCTGCTCCAGTGGAGAGGGACCCACAAGCAGCAGCTCACCCATGTCCGTGGCAAAGTCTGTGGCCTGAGAACACCTTGCTTCAGAAGAACACCAGCAGAGCCGATACTGCCCACCAGGGGCTGTGATAGCTGCACTGCTCCAGGTAGCAGTGCTACCACCGGCCGAGATCTGAGAGGCGGATGCCCCTGATTCAAAGACTGTTCTTGCATCTGTGCCACAGGTCTCAGCAAGCAAAATGCTATCCTGGCTGGCAGTGTGGCTTCCGAACAGCCCGCTGATCACACAACTTTGGCCACTGATGCAGGTGTGCTCCTGGGTGAGAGGCGCAGGTCCGATCACTGTAAGCATGCCAAGGCTGACGTGGAAGTCTTCAGGTTGAAAGCAGGATGACATGCACCAGCAAATGCTGTACTTCCCACCTGCTGCTGAGATCACGCTGCTCTCGAAAACTCCCAAACCGGATGTGGTCAGCGCAGGCCTGAAGCCATGAGGCCACCGAGCCACGCTGCTGGGCACAGAGCACGTCTCCAGTACCTCTACGCTGCTGGCCAATCCCTCTAGGCCAAAGAGAGACATCTCCAAACGGCAAGTCTGGCCGGAAATGCACGTCCTGTGCTGCGTCAAGGGTGACGGCCCAATGACGTGGATGCTGCCGAAATCAGCTCGAAAGTCTTGAGGAATATGGCAATCGGCACCACACCAGCACAAACGATACATACCTCCCGAAGCAGACAGCCGCCCTCCCACCTCGAAGGTGATGGGAACGCTGGCTGTTGCCACACCATTTCTCAGCAAACCCTCTATGACGGAGGGAGTTCCACATGTCTCAAGCACTGCCACGCTGCCATGTGCTGGAAGCTGACCTGGGCACAACTCAAGGTCACGTTTCATCCCTGGAGATGTTGAGTGTCAGCAACATCCGAAGTTGGTGGCAGATGCAACACAAAGATTGCTGCCGAAGCTGCTAGAAGAAGCATTTCCACCACCTGCTTCTGCCAGCGTTGCACCCGCAATGCTTTCGGCCACGCACGTCTGCCCACTCACCTTAGCTCACAGAGCTGGCAAGATCTCCATTGACTGCACTGGGCCACCAGGCCATGACAACTCCTGGTGTGGTAACCTTCACAGACATCATTGCCTGAAATCGCCTAGGGCTTGATGACCATCCCTCCAACCCTAAGTGTGTGGAGGAGGCACGTGCGCCAAGGCCGCAAGATAGAAGGAAAGCTAGAGATTATTGTGCTGGATTTAACAAGCCAGTGTCTTGTGCTTGCCTTTGCCTATTGATATACCCTTTGATGCCTACAGTTCTCTTGTTGTGTTCCTTTCTCATGTTGCAGCAAATGTGGTTCTGTCCTCCTAGCAAATATTTTTCTAGCCATGGCTACCAAGCGCAGCAAGGCTGTTCGCCTTCCGCTGGCTGGTCCTTGTCTTGGCATTCACAAAAGCCACGGTCAAAACAGTCAAAACATGCCATTTCTCATGATAGTCTCCTGGTTTCCGCGGGACATATGACTCTGTGTCCCTTCCAATTTGATCATGGACTTAATTACTGCTGCAACAGTTGACCGAGCCTTACATGGTGTGTCAGGCAGTGTCAGGTGTGCACCCTTCTCTGCATCAGTAAGAAAGGTCCTGAGGCCTGGACACACGTAACTCCTTGACGCAAAGGAAAGGGTCCGAGTATCATCAAAGCTCCAGTGTCAATCCTGAAGTCGCTCGCACTTGTGCATGACTCAAGCCCTGAGCACCAGCACAGCCGGTAAATACCACCTGCCGTTGTCAGAGGCTCGCTGCTTTGGAAATCCTGAACACCACCCAATGAATTCATCACTGCCCAGGGGTCTGCAAGCGCAAAGCCCTCTGGAGATGATGCAACGCCACAGGTCTCCATCACCATCAACATGCTGCCGGTCTCAGGCAAGTTTTGTCCGACAAGCCCCTCAATGCTGCAGGTTTGACCAGCTACACAAGTGCGGTCCTGTGACAAGGGGCTTGTTCCGATCAGAGTAAGCTGACCAACCGTGACCTGCGCATCTTCGCCTATGTTGCACTCACCTGAGTCGATTGAGCCTGCCCCTGAGCACCAGCAAAGCTGGTAGGTCCCCCCAGCTGCAGAGACAATGGCAAAGCCAAAATCAAAGGAGGTGCCCTCGCTGGAAATGGCAGAAGAACCAGAGGAAGGAAAGCCATTCACAAGCCACTTTGCACTCCCACATGTGTCCATGACAAAGAGCCTGTCCTCAATTCCCAACTCTTGGCCAGTGATGCCGGCAATGCTACAGGTCGAGCCACTCACGCATGTGCGGTCTTGAGATAGTGGTGCTACTCCAACCAAGACCAAGCTCCCAATGTCCATGATGGCATCTCTGGCTGCAAGGCAATTCCTTGCTGAGTCTTCTGTTGCACTTGTGTGGCACCAGCACAAGCGAAACACTCCTCCAGCAGAGGTGATACGCTCCAGCTGACTGAAAGTGGTCCCAGCCACTGTGGTCTGCATGCTCGATTTGCCTGCAAATGGAAACCTCGCTAAGGAGTTGTCTTGCCCGCAGGTCTCTGCAGCAAAAAGCACATCGTCAGAACTCAAGCCGCTGCCCAAGATTTCTTGCACAAAGCACATGTGGCCACTGATGCAAGTCCTGTGCTGGGATAATGGGGCCACTCCTATGACAGAGAACATACCCACGTCAATCCTGAAGCTCACCTGGGTGCTGCAGGCAAAGTGCTGACCTGAGCACCAGCAAAGTCGATAGTCTCCGCCCGCTAGCTGCAGCGGAGAACTGACCCACCTTCCGTTGGAGGCCTTAGCACTTCCAGTTTCAAAGCCTTCTAGTGGCAGTGTATATGGCAGCGCTGGCCCAGCCTCAACTCCACATGTCTCCAGAATCAGGTACTGGTCCAAGGGAGAAAGGTGTGTGCCCACAAGTCCAGTGATCTCACAAGTCACTCCGGAAATGCATGTCTTTGACTGGGCAAGAGGAGCCACTCCCTGCAAAGTCAAAGAGCCCACATCAACATTGAACTCACGAGCACTGGAACAACCCATCCCAGACAGCTCTGAGCACCAACACAATCTGTAAAGACCTCCAGCTGCAGTAATTCGATGTTCGCCCCAGTCCACCGCGGCTCCACTTGAGTGGGAAAGGACAGGATGGCCGCGCAGCGGGAAACCTCTTACAGTCTCAGAAAGCCCGCAGGTGTCCTGAACCACAAACGCATCTCCATCCATCATGCCTGCTCCGATGATTCCACTCATTCTGCAAGTCTGCCCAGAAACACAAGTTCGGTCTTGATGCAGTGGACCAGGACCAAGCAGAGTGAGCGTGCCAAAGTCCGTGGCAAAGAATGAACCAGTGCTGCACGAAGCGGCCTCCAATGGACTGCACCAGCATACGCGGTAGTCAGCTGCTGACCCGGTGATGGCATGCGCTCCGAAGTACAGCAAAATCTCTCCGGAGGGGCTTGAATCAGTGCTCAAAATGCCTGCTGCTGGGAAGCGGTCTGGCACGTGATCCGTTCCGCATGTGTGCAAGACTGCGAAAGCATCTGCCGCTTGCAGCCCTGCCCCACTGACTCCATGCAGTCTGCAAGTTTGGCCGCTGATGCAAGTCCAACTTTGTGAAAGTGGCGAAGGCCCTAGAACGAACAAAGCACCAATGTCCACCTGGTGTTGTTCAGGCACATCACAGAGATTCTCTCCAAAACACCAACACAATCTGTAAGTGCCACCAGCTGTAGTAGCTGCAACCCGTGCTGAAAACGCTACAGAGCCACCACCGCCAGCTTCTGCATCTTGTGCCAACATACCCGAACTGCTGAATCGCGGAATGGCACTGGCAAGGCCACAGGTGTCCAATGCAATCAATGAGCTTTCCTGAGCAATCTCAGTGTCATGCCAGAGTCCTTGGAGACCGTAGAGGAAGCAAGAGCTGCCACTTGAGCACGTTCTGTCCTGAAAGAGTGGACTGATACCCAGCAGTATGAGAGAGCCTGCATCAACCACAAAGTCCTCGCCTGAGATGCAGTCAAATCCCGAGCTGCACCAGCAAAGGCGATACTGGCCACCTGCCGCTGTCGGTGAAACGAAGCCCCAAGTGATTGCGCTGCCACTTGCAGACACCTCGTAGCTCGAGCCAGCATAAGCAAATCGTGGAATTGAGGTCTGCTGACCGCACGTATCCAAGGCCATCCACGAATCGCCAGCTGCTAGGTGCTGGCCAGTGATGCCATGTACAGAACAAGCCTGACCACTCACACAGGTCCGAACCTGCCTCAAGGGAGACACCCCTATCACTGTGAGTCCACCGAAGTCGGTCGCAAAGTCTCTGGACAAACTGCAAAGTGAAGAGCTCCCATCGCACCAACACAATCTGTATTGTCCACCCGCAGCAGATATCCGCGTGCTGCCCCAGCTCATGGTAGCACCGCTTGCCACGACATCTGCCAAGAAGCCGGCTGACGGGAATCTCGCCTCCAGCATGTCTGTGCCGCACGTCTCTAGCACCACGATCTTGTCTGTCTCTGACAAGTGCTGACCTAGCATATCATCAAAGCTGCAAACCTGACCGCTCACGCAAGTCCGATCTTGCTGAAGCGGGGCCGGACCTTTGACTGTAAGCATCCCGGCGGTCATTGCAAAGCTCTCTGCAGTGCCTGAGCTTTTCAAGCACGGAATCAGCACCGTCAAATACTAAGTATGCCCAGAACGCGACACAAGGTGATCGGTGGGACGTGCGAATAATTTCCCTGGTATGGAACTTAATGGTTGAAAGCACAACACATCCTGAGCCGTTTACTCCATGCGTATGCGTGTGGACGTCTGTGCACCAAAGCTGGCGTGTACCCGCATGCACAGCATAATGTGCACCATGTGCATAGTAGTGGCACGCTCTGCATGCGTGCCAGGTTTCTATCCATGGCAAAAGTGCCTGGCATCGCCTGGCGAGCTCTCAAAACGAGCTCAGCCCAAACAAAAACAAATCAAGCATTCCAAGATTGTACGTTTCCGCCCGCTGTCTTTCTCACAAACACCCATAATGAGGTTCGAAAGTCGGACATGGAATGGAAAGAAATGGATGCACAATTCCTGCGCTGATGTGTTTGTGTGCTTGTGGGTTTGTGCGTTTCAGTGTTTGTGATGCGCGTGTGCGTATGCATGCGCGTGCGCGTCCGGGCGCGAGGGTGGGGGTGTGGGGGTGTGGGGGTGTGGGGGTGTGGGGGTGTGGGGGTGTGGGGGGTGTGGGGGTGTGTGTGTGTGTGGGGTGCGTGCGTGCCTGCAGAAGTGAGGAGCGCGCGCGTGGGGCGTGCGCGCGGGCCAGGCGCGGGCAGGCAGTTGGGCGGGCAGGCTCGCTTGCGTGGGTGCGTGCGTGCTTGCATGTATGGGTGTGCAGGTGAGTGTGAGTGTGCAAAGTGAAGAGGTAGGGACGACAAGCTCGAGTTGGCTGTGAGCGTTCTGGTGTTGCACTCATTTTGTTTCTGTGACAATGAGGAACATTGAACATTGGTGTCTAGAATGTGTGTTTCGTGGAAAAATAGACCTTTCATTTGGTAAAAGATTCAAAACTATTGGACTCGTGCGCAGTCTGAAAAATTCAGTTGAGGGGCACGGAACTTCCATGCTACATGGATCAAGCACGTTAAAGTGATCTTTGGGAATAGTTGCTCAAGAAGTCAGTGTAAATCATTCTTCGGGATGCCTTTCTCCACCTCATCTTTAAAACTACGCATCGCTGCATTCTTCCAAGGATAGGTATCCGCTCCACGTTTGTCATGAAGTAGTATAGCAAGTTCTGAAACACTGATGCAACATGCTTCCAATCACCTAGAGACACATTTTATTGATTGAATTCTGCCCACTACTTGCTCCCCCCCCGACCCCCGATCGTAGGGCTTCCCCCCCAACTTTCCCGGGTCCGAGCGGCTGCAGCTTGCCGCTCCGGGGCACCAGCAGAGTTGGTACTGGCCGGCCGCTGCCGTGACCGCCACATCCCCCCAGGAGACCATAGAATGTTGGCCAGAGGTGCCATCGACCACACCCAGGCCAGGGAAGCCCCCCACAGCAGAACTTACACCACAAGTCTGCAACACCAAGAACTTGTCGCTCCCTGATGTGAAGGTGCCCAGAATGCGGTCGATTGCGCAGGGCAGGCCACTGACACAGGTCGCATCTTGATGGGGACTCACTCCAATCATAGTCAGGGAACCAAGATCAGTTCTGAAGCCTTCTGCCACTGAGCATGGCTCCTCTCCCAACTCACCAGAGCACCAGCAGAGCCTGTAAAGGCCCCCTGATACCTTCAATGGGGTGTCACCCCAGCTGACAGTGGCACCAAAACCCATTGTCACCTTTGTGGTGGCGGCCCAAAAAGCAGAGAAGGGTGAGGAAGCCGCTCCACAAGTGTCCAGCAACAGGACCCTGTCTTCGCTGGACATGTGTCTCCCTGTCAGTCCATCAAATTTGCAAGTAAGTCCGCTGATACAAGTCCTGTGCTGGTCAAGAGGAGCTGGGCCCACAAGAAGCAGCGCGCCCATGTCTGTAGCAAATGCTCCAGCTTGAACACATTCGGCGGCACCGGAGCACCAACACAATCGGTACTGACCTCCCGCGGATGTCAGGGGGTTCTTGCCCCATGTGGCAACGAGGGCAGTTGCCAAGTCTGCCAGGCCGGCATTCACAGTGCCAGCAATGATGGCTGTCTCGCTTCCGCACGTGTCCGCGATCAACACATGGTCTCCGCTGCCTGTATAGGTGCCAAGCAAGCCATCAATGAAGCAGTTCTGCCCGCTAATGCATGTCTTGTCCTGCAGAAGCGGGCTAGGGCCAACAATATCAAGCCGTCCCAGCGTGACATGAAACTCGGTCGCTTCCAAGCAGGGGCCTGGGGTTGTTGCACACCAGCACATGCTGTACTGACCACCAGCTGCAGATATTGTCGCGCTCTCAAATTGGCCTAGCCACCGGCCTTGGGAAAAGGACTGCAGTAAAACCCCATCTGCTGGCAGGCGCGGCACTGCACTGGGCACAGAGCAAGTCTCCAGAATGAGCAGTTTGCCGACCGCCCAGTCCTCACGACCACCAAAAGTGAGGTCAGCAAGCAGGCAGGTCTGACCAGAAATACATGTTCTGTGTTGTTCCAATGGAGAAGGACCCAATACCTGAAGTTCGCCAAAGTCGGTCCGAAACGCCTCATCCACATCACAAGATGCCCAGCCGCACCAGCACAGACGATAAAGACCACCAGGTGCAGAGAAACGCACCGGTAAGTGAGGCATGGTTGAGATTCCTGAGTCCGGAAAGCCAGGGACCGGGGAGGGAACACCGCAAGTGTCCCGCACAGCTATGAAATTGCTGAGAGGCAGGTGATCAGCTAGATCATCCATGGAGCAAGTATAGCCACTCACACAGGTCTTGCTAATATCCAAAGATGATGGCCCCACCACCAGAAAAGAGCCAGCATCAAGCTGAAAGTCCTCTACCGTACTACAGGAAAAGAGTGAAGCTGCGCACCAGCAAAGTCGATACTCTCCTCAGCTTGGCAATTCAACCTTTGGAAGCCTAACCCGAACCAAAACAACAAAACAACACAAAGCTCATCAAAGCTCTGAAAGAAGGCAAGTCTCCTCCGGCAACAGACAGAGCTGCCAGGCCCCAAGAAACCGTGGCTCCGCGGGACCCGGCAACAGCTCTGCCTGCGTCGGGAAGACCCGGCAGCACTCCGGAGCCACAGGTGTCCAGCACCATGAAGGCATCGCCAGCCAGATGCTGCCCACCGATGCCGTGGATGGCACAGGTTTGCCCGGAGACGCACGTGCGGCGGTGGTCAGCGTGTGGGCCGCTCACGCGCAGCGCCCCGAGGTCCGTCTTGAAATCCTCCGTGCCGCTGCAGGCGGAGTGCGAGGAGCACCAACAGAGTCGGTACACCCCACCCGGCGAGGAGATCCTCTCCCAGCTCAAGAGAGCACCACTGGCAGTGACTGCAGAGACGCCAGCCTGGGGGAACCTCTCCACAAGATTGTTCATGTGAGCGAGATGATCTTGGCCGCACGTGTCAAGCACCGCCACGGAGTCAAGACTGCTCAAGTACCCCGTGACGAAGACCCGGCAAGGTGCTCCTGAGACGCAGGTGCGGTCTTGTTCGAGAGGCTCCGGCCCCAGCATCCAAAGCTCTGCCGCTGGCACTTGGAAGTCTTCGCCCAGCGAGCACGAAGACGAGGAGCACCAGCAAAGGTGGTAGAGCCCTCCTGCGGATGTTGAGTGGCCAAATGTCACACTGGCGCCACTTCTGCTTACGGCTGCAAATCCTCCTCCTGCGAAGCGGGGCACAAGTCCATGATGACCACAGGTGTTCAGTACCATGAATTTGTCCTGGTTTGACATGTGGGTGCCAGTCAGCCCATGGATTGCACATTGCAAGCCACTGACGCAAGTTCTCTGTTGTACAAACACTTGCCCTTGCAATTCGTGGCCATGATGCGGACCTGGTCCGATCAATGTCAGCTCGCCCACATCAACTCGAAAGTCTTCACCGGCGCTGCAAGACAACTGCCTCTCCCCGCTGCTGCTGCCGGCTGCACACCAGCAAAGGCGATATCTGCCACCAGCAGATGAAACCACTACATCGCCCCAGGAATACGCCTCCCCAACCGAAACTAGCGACCTGCCAGAGTTCGGCCAGCGCATGACCACAGTCGAAGCTGAACAAGTGTCCAGTACCATGACGCGATCACTGTCCTGCGAGAAAATGCCAGTCACATTCAAGGAGCAGGTGTAGCCTGCAAGGCAGGTCTTGTGCTGAGACAGTGGTGAAGGTCCCTGGATCAGTATGCTGCCGATATCGATTCGAAAGTTTGAGGTGTTGCTACACGAAGATGCTGCTGCACACCAGCACAGCCTATACTCACCGCCCTGAACAGTGCTGAGCTCGCGTGGAACTGCCGGAAGAACGGACAGCTGGCTGTCTGTGCCACAAGTGCTCATCATCAGAAAGTGGTCCGAACTGGACGTTTGGTATCCAGAAACCCCCACCAAAGCACAGGACTGGCCGCTGATGCAGGTTCGATTTTGGGAAACTGGATGAGGGCCAAGGCTGACGCTGACTGGGCTTGGGCCGACAAAATGCAGCACTCCTACATCAACAGTGAAGTTCTCAGCAGCTGTGCATTGCGATGCATTCCGACACCAGCACAACCTGTACCTGGAGCCGGCAGCAAGAATAGAAGACGAGCCCCAGGAAGCGCTCTCTCCATCGGATGGAAGGCTCACCCCTCCGCCCGGCCAGCCATGCAGGTACAGCGATGTGGAAAAGCCAAAGTTATGTGGGGGCAGGCCACATGTGTCCAGAACCATAAGGCTGGATGAATCCTGCATATCCAGGCTGCTCAAGTTTCCAATGTCGCAGGGCAAGCCGGCAATGCAGGTTCGCTCAAGCTTCTGCTGCGGTGGCCCCCTCACGGTCAGAATCCCAACCTCCACTGAAAAAGAAGTCGAACTGCTGCAGCTGCTGTGCGAGGAACAGTAACACAGCCGCCATTGCCCACCAATAGGAAGGTCCCCAGGACCGGAGCCATGACCAAACAAAGAGAGGCGCACAGCGCAATCTCTGCGATTGGGTGCAGTGCAGGTCCTGTCGCCACTCAGCACCACAGGCTTCGATGCGCCTCGCAACACCGAGGGATCACTCCCCGTCCCACACGATGCTTCCAAGGAAATGGCAGCAATCCGGTCCCCGGGCGAGAGCCAGTAGCCGCTGAAGTCTTGTGCACAGTCCTCAGCGACCTGACACTGCATGTCTTGCGTCAGGGGCGAGGGGCCACGGACCGCCAGCTGCCCGACCTCCGAAAAGTCCGAGGTGGTACATCCTTGAGCCGCCGTGCAGTAGCATAGCACCCAAACGCTCCCCTCAGGAATCTGCGCTGCTGACAGAGCCACCTGGCCATACTGATTCACCTGAGAGATGTTGCTACCTGCCAAAGCAGCAGGATTGCAGCCGGAAGATGTGACGGCCACTTGATCATCAGCTGTCAGGCCGTGTCCGCTGAAAGGTCCCAAGGTGCATGCCAGACCAGCATAGCATGCTTGATCCTGATGCAGGTCGTTGGGTCCAGCGATGAACAGCAGGCCGGCATCCGACAGGAAGTCGCTGGCATCATCGCAGCCACCAAATTTGGCCACGCAAAAGCAAAGCCGCCAAATACCGCCATAGGGCAGGTGGTTCGCACTCAGTAGCATGGTCAAAGATGATGTCAAGGATTGAGCCGCATTAGATGCTACTGTTGAGTCTCTGTCATCTACTCCGCATGTTTTGTCGAAGCCCAAGAGGGCGACGTGGTCATATGAGGATAGTGATTGCCCAGAGAATGGTCCCAAAAGGCAATCTTTCTGAGCTGTGCAATTCTGGTTCTGCTCCTGGTCTGGACCAATCAATCGAAAGGTGCCCATGTGATATTGGTAGTCAGTATCTGTTTCTGGGTTAAGTCCAAGGCAAATTGCAAAGCTTGCATCAGAATCATAGCTTACAGGAGTGCCCAGCACAAAAATGCCATCTGATTCTGCATCAGCAGTAGAGTTTGCAAGGAGGCCAGTCCCGCTGGAAATCACATCGCTGCTTCCGTCACTCTCATCCATATCCACTGCCTCTCCACAAGACTTGTAGCTGCGCACAAGCAAAATCCGGTTGGTGTGGCTTGAGTTGCTACCCCAGCCAGGCAAGCGCAAAATGCACAGGCTGCCCACTGAGCATTGGTGCACGGACACGTCGAAAGCCAGGCTTGTCATCTCAATACCTTGACCTTCAACAGCAAAACGAGTCCCAAATGGATCTGTGTATACAGTGTCATTCGGCAGCTCGCCCGAGGCAAGAGCTGCTTGACTCTGGCAGCTCAGCTGCAACGTCATGTGCAAAAGATTGCCATTCTTGGCACAGCGGTCCACGGAGGCTGAAATCTTGGCGGAAACGACCATGGAATCTTGAAAGGGGATGAAGGGCGTGATGTCAAAGTCTTTGAGGCACTGGAACTCGGATGCTTGCTCGCAGCTGCGTCCGGCTCTACATTCACTCATTATAGGTACGCCTTCCACTTTGATCCACTCGAGGCGCTCGTTGTGAGCTGCAAAGTCTGTGACATACATCGAGGCAGAGAGCTTGCAATTCCTGCCCGAGCTCACGGTGAAGGTATGAGAACCAATGCAGCCAGGAGACGAACACCGAATCGTGCCGACGGACAAAAGCGGAGAATACGTAAAGAGATTGCCACTGGAGTCCACCGCAGTGATAATGCTCTCGCTGCTTTCAACATAGCCCCTAGGTCCCAAAGAGCTACTCGTTGAGGCGTTGCCCTCCAGTCCCACTGGCACCAGCGAATCGCCGCTGCCTGAGTCCAGTTGCCTGGTGGCGTCCTTGACATAGAAAACCCCCACCTCTGTCTCAAACTCGATACCTTCATCACAATCTGATGGATGCCGAAGTGAACACCAGCAAACACGGTAGCCTTGCGCAGCAAGGGACCTCCGCCATTGCTGAGAAGTTGCCCAGTCGCCAGTGCTGCCTTCGTTCCCGGTACCCAGGATGAATTGCTCAATCCCAGCATCTCCACAATTCATGGTGATCGGTATGACAGCAGTTTGATCCAAGAGAGTGAGGCCCTGTCCGCGAAGCTCGATCACCAGCTCTCGGCCAGCGAATCCTTGCAAGGGACCTCCCGTCTCTCCGTCTCGAACTGAAGTTGGCCCGTTCACGAAGAAGGTGCCGACATCAACAAAATCACTCGAATTGCAGTCTGAAGCCGTTCCGCACCAACAAGCTCTGTATTCACCGACTGCTGTCACTGACAAATCTGCAGAGAACAAGAAGTCCCACTGCAAAATAGCGATGCCCACAGAGCGGTTGGCAGTTCCTGATTGAAATATGTACGAAGTATTTGCGAGTCCTGCCTGGTCGCACGCCAAAGATGCATCGAGAACGGTGAGTTGGTCATCCGCCATCAATCCTTCACCAACAACTTGCAAGGTGAACCATGCTCCAACAGCCTCCGCTAGTCAAAGCTGGAAAAAAATGACATCGATATATCATGACGCAACACTGTTGGAAAGAGGGCAACAGTCTGCAGCCAAGGTGCAGGATTTAAGGTGCCCAGCGGTATGACATGAACCTCCCAGTTTCCGGATCCTGGCAATGGCAATAAATAGGATTTGTGTCTCAACGCACACCGCAAATCGCAAATCAAGTCTCGCATTGACAACGTCTCCTTTCCCGTCAGAGCTCCACCGCAATCGACTCCCAGATCTCCACAGCTCGTTCGAGGGTAGAAAGACATCTGCAGGACCTGGTGCTCATTGCACGCGGGCCATGCTCCAAACGGCCCCTCACTCAACTCACAAAACTTGCAACGAAAGAACACTCCCAGGAAAGTCGAAGCAATTTGGATGTGCAGGGGGCCATGAATGTACCGAGCTGCGTGGTGATGCAGGTTGTCCGGGTCCGGATGTCACATACAACCTACACATGCAGAGCCAGCATTTATTGTGCCAGCCTTGCCTAGGATCCACACTTGGCAGTGACCGCCTCTACGCTTACTGCTGCTGCTTATCATAGCCAGCCAAATCACGTCAACTTCAGATTCACTCAGGTGCCGATACCAATCAAAGTTGCAATGACTTATATATGTTCCACTGAGAAGGTCAAGTCCTCTAATTAAATTGAAAGGGTTATTGCGTCCAAGTTCATTGACTGAAGTCGCTGAAATGTCTATACCAAAGCGTGCAAACCGCAAAATCCAACATAAATGTCGCTACGAAATGGATGATCAGCGCGTTTTCTTTGTCCAAACTCCCTTCCACGAGCCTGCCCCACCAGGAGTTGCTGACACCATCGAAGGAGAGAATGTCACCCATGTTGAGGTCCGAGGTCTGCCACACCGCCATCGCAGGAGCCATCACGCGGCTCTGCCTGGCTCAGATGCGAGCAAAACTGGCAAGTGTGTTCCTGCCCCGCAACTTGCTAAAGACGAATAGCATCTCAACTAGAAAAGACCCCTGCTGCAAAACTGCCAATGTCTTAAGGACTACGCCAACTCACTGGCCAAGGCTCGAAGAGTGATCCCAAATCACTGGAGTTGCTATGTCAAGGACCTCTGACTCGTTGACGTGGTCATATGCCCGCGATAGCACAAAGCCTTTGGGGGCTTGCAATGTAGCAAAAGGAAGTGCAACGCAGTGCAAAGCACAGAGAAGCACAGCAAAGCACAGAAAAGCACATCAAAGCACGGCAAAGAGAATACATTAAAAAACAAAATCAAAACAGAAGTGGTTCCCTGAAGCTAAAGGTCGGTCATCCAGCGAAGTCCAGGTAGATGAGCAGGGGCCCACAGCGCAGGTGATAATACCAGCCCTGTCGCCCCAACCAGTATCCAAAAGCCCGGAGCCAGGGTCTAGGGAGATGGTGTCGATGGCAATGTCGCCACGGTAGTATGGCGGATCTTGCACCCCCACCTTATCCGGAAAAAACGCAACCGTCTGATCTTTCTTCTGCCAGTGTGCAAGTCAAATGAAACCAATTGCACCAGCATAGACCCAAAACAGCACTGGTGTGAGAAGAAAACGATGGGCAAGTATGAAATGCAACCCACCCACACGCCAAAGATATTCTGCATCAATACCCAAGCCGCAAGTAAATGAGAATACCAGCACGTTGATTTTGAGACCCCTTCAACAGCCTATACAAATCAAGTCCCTGCTTCAGCTCAGAACTGGTAGCTGTCGCCAAGACTTTGACAATGTACACCCGGCCTTCCCGATAAGCCAATCGATAAGTTTAGGGCTGCAAAAACGATTTATGATATCAATGATATCTGTGAAAACGTGGCAGCAGCAAGCCAACTAATCATCAAGAAATGCATTGTTAAGTTTCCCGCACGTATACTCTATTCAAAATATGCATACGCATATTTACACGGCAGCACACCAACCAGAACGAAGGGATCTAGTAGCATAAACTTTGACACATGTTTGATTCCAAGCTGGACGGAAAAAAATACCCGCACCAAACTAATAACAGCAAAACTACACTTACGAATTTCGCATTTTCCAGCGACAAACCAACGAGACAACACAACATGCCTTACGCACGAAACACACAATACACCCTTTTCTGGCACTGAACCAGCGAGATGACAAAGCAAGTCTACTTACAAAATGTGTATATAGCAGGGTTGTCTTTTGCGGTGCCACACAACAATGTGCGTTGCTAAAACTGTAGGACTGCTTTTTCGGCAACTATCTGGAAATAAACCATTGCTTGAGTGACCTCCAACACACCAGCCAAACATAATGTGTCACGCGCACCCCTTCTCTGCTTGAAGTTGGACGCGCTAGCGTTTTCTCCTATCAAATACAACAGTTTCTTGGGTGAAAAGAGCCCATTTTCCATCTGGTCTCTGGTCTGAGCGAGTGGAACATATGGGTGTGTCTCCCAAAATCATTGATTTCCTGTGGGCTTCCCTGAAAACGGGTGGCCTCAGAAACCGAACCCCACTTTTGGCCCTCGCGGCCTCGCCCACGAAGCGCAGCTCCCGGTCCCGGCCCTGGAAACCCGAGAGGTCCACCGCGGCCGCGTGCCACGCCTCCCCGTGGTCCCCCGCGGCGCTCCACAGATCCGTCCAGGGCGACGGCGCCAAACGCAGCTGGAGCCTCAACGACCCCACGGCCTGCCCGAACATGTAGTAGGAGAAGGACACCTGGGCGCCATGCCCCAGGGTCCGGTTGGTGAGCAAGAAAGCTTGGTCTCCAGCATCACCCTGTGAAGAGTCGATGTACACATAATATGATCCGGATGATGCACCCTTTGGACCCGTAATCCTGCGCCGGTTTTCTGGACCGGAGCGGGTAGGGCCCGAGTGCCGTTGCCACAAGGCATCACTTGCATTGTCTTGGTTCCACTGCAAGCATGCTTGGCTCTGCTCGTCCTCAAAGTGACAAGTACTAGTTGTAACTCTTTTCATGGCATGCTGAATGCCAAAAGGCCCAAACACTTGGACCGTACCTATGTCCACCAAAAAATCGCTCCCATCGGAACACGAAGATGTGCACCAGCAAACGCGGTAGAAGCCTTGTCTCTGCGCTTGCAAATCTGCCCAAAGCAAAGCCTCTGCTCTGTCTGAACCTGCTCCAGTGCCCCCTGTCACCATCTTTGATGGAGTGGAGGCTGTGTTGGAACCACCTTTGCTAGCAGGGGCACACATGGATTTTATGGCAAGCTGACAGAACGCAGCTTATAAAGTGTACTGATGCAGCCAAGGATCAGCAATGGTCACTGCAGGTCTCTGCACGTCATACTTTGGGCTTGGCAGAGTTTGTGGGCCACCTATCTTTAGCTTGGGGTTTAGGTTTAGAGGGTAAGGGTTGGTTCCAAGGTTTCGTTGGTCCGGGCGACACATGCTGGCCTGCATGTGTGGAAGTCCGTAATTCACCGGCCGGCCATTGAAAGTAAAGCGCTCAACAAAGTACGGCATCTTGCAGGCCAAGGAACAAATAACTGAATAATCCACCACGCGTATGCGGCTACCCATAGCCAGTGCTAGCGCGGAAGTCAAACCACCTGCGACTGCGAATACGCCAAAAGTTGGCAGAGGCGCAAGCGGGGCCCCGCCTCCAAGTGACACGTTGAGGTGAAAAAGCTGCCCGGCCACCGGGCCGGGACCTGACGATGTCCCGTTGAAAGTCACAGGCTGCATCGGCTCCGGCCTTGACCGTCAAAGATCAGCCCCACATTCGTTGGACCCCATAGAGTCATGGCGCCAATCTCCACCTCAGCAAATGAGTCATATTAAACACCTAATAATTGCAAATGGTTTTGCCAAGACATGTAAAGAATCAAAAGGGCGGCCACCCCCATTTGTGGGGGAAGGACATCAAAAAAAAACTGTTTGACAATCAAAAAAAATAGCAATCAAAAAAAACTGTTTTAGCCATCAAGAAAAAACTTAATGCACTCAGGGCTGCATTTACTGAGAAACGTGTGTATCAAAAGGAACACGCAGTGCACGCGCACGGACACGGTCTCATCACACGTGCTGTAGCTGCGGGGTTACTCTTTTGCGATGGTCTGGGCGTTTACACGACAAAGACGTATAGGCCGGGGTTTCCTCATGTTCTTGGAAATAGAAAAACAGAGTAGGAGAGATAGAGCAAGAGAGACGAAGAAGAACAGACAAACAAAAAGGGTCGAGATTTAATTTGTTGTTGTGTCTTATTTTGGGACTTTTTTTTGTTTTCCGGCCTGGCTAGCAAATACTGTATTTTAAAGCATTTTCTCACGAAGTGTACGTGTTTTACACTAGCCCGTCAACATCATCAGCATCGTTTTCACCTTGCGTCGCCACCGAGGCTGTCTCGGAGAGCGTTTCCTTGGGAGCTGACGGTTTGGCGGGCAAGCGCCAGAAGAGGATCCTTCAAACGCAGCGGGTTTTGTCGCGGAACATGACCATTTGTAGAGGAATGTCCCCAACCAGTAGAGGAATGTCCTTTTAGTTTTGGATGTGATTTGGAAACTTTAGTTTTGCCCCCCCACCAAGCTAACACTTGTGGTTCTTGTCCAGATTTCGCGCACATCAACATGCAAACAAAATCGAACCAGATCCCGGCTCTGATTACTCATAGAAACCAACAGGAACTCCTACGCCAAGTTCGCCGAATGCCGACTGCACCCACAACCACCTGGGTGTTCAGCTCACTTGCAGAATGTCATATTCACCGACAGGAACGAAATGAATCCCTAAAGAGCCTTCCTGGGTGAGCTGAGCTCGCCTTTCATTGCACGCTCACCGGAACCGAAGCCCGGCAGCGAGGCGCAAAAGATGGGTTGGGACAAAAGAGTTGTCACATGTTTTTTTTCCCCCCCGTTTTTGTATGCCAGCTCCTGCACAAGTTGCAATGGAATGGCAGTAGACGCTGGCACAATGGCTGAACAAATGTGACCCAAAGCAGCGTCTGATTCTGAGCGGGTCAATTGGAACACAGTGAGAAACTGAAACGGCACAGCCACAACTAGCAGCCTGAATCGTGGTTCAGACCAGGGTCTGATCCTCCCAGTCAACTCCTGTGGGAGAACAGCCAGCACACGAGACATTGTTCTTAGGCCAATCACAGAGCAGTCTGCCCAAACGCTGATTGTTCAAGCAGTTTTTGGTACCACACCCTGGGATTACACCCTCAGAAAGTCACACAAACTGGGCTGTTCAACATGCAGGGTTTTTGTTAATGCTCCTTCCTGATTTGGGACCCCTTTCGCAACACAAGGAAAGGATCCGGATTGTTTCCCTTTGGCATGCATCTTGCCGTCCCCTAAAAGCACAAGGGGCTGCCGGAAAGCCAAGAGGTCCAACATGCCCTCCGCATCCAGGCTTCCCGGCCGCATTCTCCGGGGCGGGGCCCAAGACAGCGAGATACCCTAAGCCGGGCCGAGTCAAGCAATCCTCCCCCCCGATGTCCATGCAGGGAAAAGTGTCTTGAGGGATTTTTGAGGGACCTTCATCATGGGCTTTCGCTGGTTCTATCCCCGAATCGATGAGCTGGTTTATATTTGACCATCGGAGAGGACCATTCTAAAGTCGTAATTCAGAACCTTCTGGGAACACGATCTAAGCTCAAAATAGGAAGTCGAGAAAGGAAACAAAACTGATCCGTGCGCTTTCGGTTTCCTTTTGGGACCCCCTGTTGAGTACCAAGCATTTGGAACCGATCCCTATTTAATAGTCAAACGGTACTGAGTGTCTTGCTACAGCTTAATGGTGGGTGTCCTCTCGGACCTCAAAATGGATACCTACAAAAAATACAGACAGACCCATGTCGTATTCTATTGCTTCAATCACAAGCCTTGAGTTTGGAACAAAGCACAAAGCTCACACGAAGCACTCGTGGCATGGCGAAGCCCGTCGAGGAAGAACAGCGCTAGGTCAAAGTTGCTGGAACTGTCTTGTGAAAAATATTCTGCGTCAACCTGCCAAGTATTGCTTTTTAAATGGAAATGCGGCATTGACCTAAATCAGCAAGCGCCCGACGCGACGCGTCGCTATTGTTTGGGTGGAATGGTCTAGGTTTATTCAGCAATGCCGAAATTCACATGCAAAAGGAACGTCAAACATGCGTCAACCGCGTTTAAGCGTTGTCGCCACAAATCCCTTTCGTTGCAAACCATATACGTGTACCAAGTTGCGTAAGCGGCCAGGCCCCCTTTTGAGTAACATACATACTCCTTGGAAAAAATGACCCCAAGTCGCGTACTCTCCTAAATGAGTTTGCGACCAGGAAAAGAAAAGTATGAGCAAGAAGGGCCCAAACAGTTCAAATGAGGTGCAAGCACTATTTGACCAAATTGCCTGACGACTACAAGACAAAAAAAGTTGTAACTATTCTGCCCCCGTTTTATCTAGAGCCTAATATTTGCAACCATGCTGCTACCCCACAATCCGGTTCTAGTTATCTAGGCTCTTCTGGGTTGTCTCAAAATAGGGGAACCCTCATAAAAAGGGGAACGGTTTCCCTGAAAACCGACGGGACCCTCCGAACGGTTTCCGGTAGCCGCAGAAGACACATTCCGCTACTTCCGCTCTCAGATCCAAGCGGATGAGCCGTGCAGTTCCGGCCATGCACCGCCTTCGGAAGGTCACTGCCGGGCCCCGTCCCCGAATCCAGTTCGCGCTGCGGGTCAAAAATGGGGCAACCCCAAACTGGAACCCTGGTACATGGGACCAAGGACTAAGACCTGCGGTTTTTCTGGCGCTTAAAATTTGAGCCATACCCATTTTGCGCTGTGAAACCAGCGGCAACCATAAATAATCTTTGGTTTCACAAAAGAATCAGTCCAGGGTTTCTTAGGTGCAGAATTTCGTCCATCCACAGTAGGGCCCTGTCTTGCCAGCAGGTCCAAAACAAGTCTTTCAATTCTTAGCTTCTTATTTATGCCTCCAACAAGTTGGGGGTTGAAAAAGAGGGTCCCCCGCTGTCTACTTGTCCAGTGGTCAGGGTTTGGTTGATGGTGGGTTAAGCTGGATTGGGGAGCAGGATTGAACTCCCAGGCAAAAAAACAACGCTGGCTGATTCTAAAGGGACACCACCCAACAAACAAGAACAAGAGAGCCTTCTTGCGCTCCAAAGAGGCGCTTCTTCTTAACAAGCGGGTGTTACAAACCTGAACCAACCGAACGCGCTTCCAAACAACCCCAGCTTGGGGCACGTGACAAAGAGTCAACGCTGACTGAGCCACGGAGCACTAGCAACTTTCAACTTCTTTTTGGTGACGGGAAATCCCCAAAAAGTCGGAATCTCATCAAATGTCTCCTCAAAGCCCGGGGTGGTGGGATGACCCAGAGGTTGGAGTTTCTGGAGTTTCTGGCTGCACAGGTGTACCGCCCTTAACACCAGCGTTGCATCGATCAAAGGCCTGGAGAGAAGACCGAACACATCCCAAATATACTTCATCCTTGGAGTCGGCGAGCGGATACTCAGAATTGCCTGACAAACCGGTGGTGGAATGTAAGGGCGGGCAGAGGGCCAGAGGGGCAAAGGGTACCAGCTGCCAACTCACACAAGGTTCTGATCAAAATGGGCATGCGATCCCAATTGAACTGTCTTAGAGGCCATGCATGAGACCGAAAAAGATCCTATCCCGCGAATCATCTCGGGGAAGAGTTCCTGCGATGAGGAGGCTAGCTTTCTTGCCAGGTTCCCCAGAAAGAGTCTTAAATCAAGGGAATTAACTCTTAGGTCGCACCCTAGCAAAGCCATGGCCATCCCGGCCCAGAAAAAGATCTGGTGGGTCTAACCTGACCATGTGGCCAAAGCATGTTTCTTTCTGGTTTCAGGTTAGAGAAGGTCGCAAAAAATGGTCCTGGTGCAAAACGTATGGTGCATGGGTGACTTCTTTCTGCCCCAAACAATGAGGGCTATTACGGCCCCCCACCAAGGGTGAACCGGCTTGGGACGTCCGAGCCCAGCCCCAAGTTACGCATTTCGAGCCCGCCTGGAGCATTGCGCGAAATTGCAATGCTCCCTCAAGTCTCTGACCGCCCGCAATGTGGGAATGGACGTTGTTTGTCAGCACTGGGTTTGAATGGTAGCGTGAATGTTGGTCACCTCTTGCCATCTCCCCAGGGTTGGGGGTGCAACACACCTGGAAAACAACCCGAAACGGGAAGGCTGAGTCACCCAATGTGCAAAGGTCACACCCACAGGTGAGTGCAGAATTCCACCTGAAACATCAACGTTTTGACTCTGCCGCGTCGGTTGTTGGTTTTGCTCCCCTCTTCGAAGTGACTGAAAGTGCCACAAACCGTGACCTTTGCTGCTAGATGTTTCAACCGGAGCTTGAGAGCGGGGACGCGCGTGAGCTCCCTTCCACCTGAGAGGCATGGTGTCGGAAAAACAAGTTTATGTGTCTTGAAACGGTGAAGCCCGGTTTCAGCTGGTGTTTAAAGGGCAACCAACAGGTTGAACACTGTTTCTGTAGGGTCCCCTATTTTGGAGAAATCCCCAGAGGAGATGAAAGAGTGGTAAGACGGGGAGCACTCATTGCCCATTTAAGTACCCGATTTTGCATAGTTGCTTGAACATTTATCCTTGGGCCGCGGCTTCTTCTAAGGCTCTCAGAACAAAGATACTTGAAAGTGCTTGCCCTTTCTTCCACTGACAGACTCCGCCACGAAAATCTTCCCCGGGCTTTCGTGCCCATGAAATAGCTGGCACTGGTGGCTGATAAGAACCAAATCGAAACTGGCGCCGTAATTGAATCAAAGTCGCCAAATAGCCCATCCACTTCTGTTGAGTACTTTCCCAGCGCAACAAGGTTTCTCGAAGTTTGTCATAAGTTCAAACCTTCCTCAGCGCAACTGGAAGTGACCCCAATAAAACAGCAATCTTCGTTCCTTCATGAAGAGGCTTCCCTGCAGCTTGTTCGTCTTGTTCCTGTTGTTTCACAAGTTCTTCAAATCGCAATACCTGTTCCATCAGATTCCCCTTGCCAAACATTGGATATTTCGCAATGCTTCCCAGTCAAGCTGGGCTTCTTGTCCGGCTTGCGGGAGCAAAAGTCTTCACCATGCTTTAGGTTCATGTTCTGGTTCAGCCGACTTCAGACTCTGAGAAGCACGACCTTCATCATCCCTTTTGTTTCCCCCCGTGCAATTGCCGGTCGACTAAACTGAGAATCACATGCTACAAAAAGGCTTCCAAGAAACGGCAGGCAAACCAATTCCCTAATTAATCCGCAGTCCAGAGGGCGCGGGACAGAAGGCCAGGTATACAGCACAGCGCTTAGGTTGTGTTTTTCCACATGCCGTCAGAGTGTCAAGGGTAATGGGAAAATCCATCACTAGCAAAAAGGCCATCACCCTAGGGGTAGAGGCAAAAGAGGGGTGAACCACTAAGCCCAGCGCCTGAAAGTCCATCAGAGGGACCGCACACCAGGCCTCCTTTCTCGCAAGCCATAGAATGTGATTGCGCACAATGCACGGCAGGATTGAAATCACAGATCCCAACTGTCAAAGGTAAAGGTCATCTCATCGACTCAGGGAAGAAGCACCCAGCGAAGAAGTGCAATCCACGAGGCTCGCTTCGGGAATGGGATGCAGGGGGAACCCATCCAGCCAGAGACATCCCTCAGACAAGGGGCACAGGCCCATCTCCCAAGGCAAACAAAGAAAAGGCTGTAGAAAGATAGGCAACCACCAGTCGCATCAAACGTCTGTTCCAAACAACGACCCCGCAGTACGTCAGTGTGTTGACCAATACGTAGTATACTGCACGCTGACTCATCTGAGACGAAAGGTCACAACCGTAAAGGCAAAAGAAGGGTGAAACACTAGGCCCAACGCCTGCAAGTCCATAAGCGGGACCGCAAACCAGGCCTCCTTCTCGCCACACGTTTTCCTCAATCTGCAAGCAACCCGATCCTAGGATAGATTGCCACAGCTGCTCGAAGCCACCTTGTTGCTGGGGCTGCCACTGAACCATTTGTTCTGCAGCTGCAAGCACCCTTGATGAAAACCACGGTTTTCGGAGAGCATGAAGTACGAAAATGCTCCACGGGGGAAATCTGTGTCAGAGCAGGAGCGAAGAGGATTCAGCATCCCAGCCCCCACATTAAGCAAACCTGCAAACACTGTGGGGAAGAACACGACACAAAGTACTTCAACACTTGCCGTGATATAGTTTTGCTTGCAGAGAGCGCGGGCGATGACAACCGTGGACGTGATAGCTTGCATGATATTGTGCATTGCCACAACAAGTCCTAACGCATGCATATAGCGAAAGGGAACTTGCGTGTCCACATAAGATAGAGTTGCTCCGATTGCACCACGTGCTTGGCAACAAAGCCGCTGCATAGCTGGCATTGTCGTGACAGGGAAAGGAAGCCGGCTGCCGCCCTGGTCAACTGGCCCCGCAGCCAAATGTGCAATGTACGAAGAGGCCCATGCCCAAACCACTTGCCCTTTGGACGGCAAAGGCTGCAGGACTTGCTGCTCATCCTGTTCAAGCAGTCCACATTGCACCAAATCATCCAAATTCTCGTCTCCCATGGCCTGCTTGTACATGAGCTCGTGTGACAGAACTGACCAGCGAAGAAGTCGTTCCCTGACCAGGCCGTCCTCTGGGTCATCCCGGGGAAAATAGCTTGCCACAAGCAGAGACAAGTCGTTCATGGAACCCCAAAGGCTTCCGATCCCATCGTTGCGCATGGCCCACCAGCGGTTTAAGCATGCAGAGAGGAAGAAGCCTAAGAGGAAGACCTTGTCGCGGGCAATGAGCTGCCAATGCACAAAGCAACTCTCAACAAGACCAGCTATTCCAGCTCGCACAGAAACAAAGCAAAATGTGGACAGAAGGAATGTAGCCACGGCAATTGACATCCAACAGCAAGCTGCACGATTGTCAGCATTCAATTCCGTTTGTGTGTGTGTGTGCGTTTCCTCCGGGGGTAGGTTTGGCATGCTGGCTTGGGGTGGTCTAGGGCAGGTGTGGGCTTCGGGTGGTTTAGGGATGGTTTAGGGTGGACTTACGGGTGCGATTGGATTGCCTTAGAGTTTGCTAAGAGCTGGTGTCATTGCTTTAAAGTTGGTTTCGGTGGGCTTAGAGTGCGTTTAGGTTCTTTAGGGCGGGTTTTAGGGTGGGCCTAGGGTTGGAGTTTGGGTGGGTTTCGGGCGAGTTTCGTGATGCCCGCAAAAGGCGGGCAAAAGGAAACACAACAGGAGAGGAATTGAGAGGAAAAGAGAGAGAGGAACAATTTTGCACAACAAACGAGAGGAAAAAGGCCCTCCATTTCCAAACCTCGAATTCAGCGTGCAAATTGACAAGAGAAACGCTCACTCTGGTCCGTCAATTTTGTTCTGAATCCACTAGATACAGAATGTCTCATTAGCTTAGTTGAACACTGTCAAGCTACTAGACTGCAGAACAACACAACTGGAGTGGCGACACTGGCCTAGCTTGATTTGGTATGTTCCGCCACATCTTCAGGAAAGTCACTTGGGTCATGATTTACACAAATATACTTTTTGATCTGCACTCGACAGCACAGGTTGCATTGGTGTCACCCAGGTGTAACAGTGCCGTAAAAAAATGAAATCGATCATCAGTACCCGGGAAAACCCCACAGTCACTGTATGTAGTGGAATAACAGCTTTCATTGTTCACTCGCAGTATATGGCAGCAGCAAGCAAAGTTAAACGCTTCAATGAGTTGAAAAGTGAATTTGCAGAACATGCCATCAGTCTGAGGAACTGTCACCGTGCGAATTGAGTGAAGCAGATTCACCAATAAGGTAGCAGTCGACTCCGACAAAGTTGGAGGCAACGCATCTGCACAGCCAGCCCATCGGTGGATGATCAGGGCACACAAACAGCTCGCCACAGCATAGAACCACGTCCTTAGTCGGTCACGCTTAGTCGCAATGCTTGGACGCTTGTTGGAGATGCCCTGTCAGCTATTCTTCTGTAAAGGCAACACGCTAGGGGCTCCTTCTGTTAGAGGACGTCTTCCTCTAAAACCCTAGCTGAAGGCTTTCGAGGCAGCTCCAGCATCTTGGCCGGTGAATGTCTCTCTTCTGTTCAGTTTGCGAAGCTGGGCAGCTTTAGCTCGTCGTTGCTTTGGGCGATGTTCGCCAGCAAAAACGGATCCATGCTGTTGCCCAAAAGCATCCCCCACATGTTTTAAAACCCCAGCACGTGTCGAAGCGTGAGGACGAGAAACTCGGCATCCCCAGCATCGGCTTTGGTCTCTGGTGATGCTGCTGGCGTTGGATTGTGGGTCTCTGCTGTGCAAAGAGCGTCGGCAGCTGCTGTAGATATCAATACTCACAAAATGATATAAAACGGTGGATGTGAGGCTGCCAAAATCAAATAATGTTCACATTTGTCGCAGGACGAAAGCTCCAACAACTTCAGCAACACTCGCCTAAATATATCAAGCGTCATGTGCCAGATTCTTGCCAGGCCGTGCAACAGCGCTTCCATCACATGCAGTGGTCGCTGATTATGGCTTCAATGCATGAGGTTGATTGTGCGCCGCTCTTTTGGTGGCCTCAGAATGTGATCATAGAGGGGTGCCTGGTCACTGGTCTATATATATATATATATATTATGTTTGTGTGTACATGTATGGACCAAAATGAAAGTGTTCTCCTCCACTTGTGCTGCTTGCCGCCAGCTCAGAAGATTGGTTCAGGATTCAGCGACACCTTTGTTGAGCTTGGGACAAGTCTATCCGCTGCATGTGACTAAGGCTCCCACTGGCCCTGCTTGCGCAGGAATGAGGCGGCCGTGCTGGCAGCAGCAAGAGCTCCAGTACTTATAAGCATAGCTTCGTTGTACTTGAGGACCTGGTCATCAAAGTACGTCACCAAGCGTGAATTGCTCAGCCGCCCCTTGAATCCCTCTTCTGTGACGGGCACGTGTCTGCTTGCACTTTGGCGGAGTGGAGGAACAATGCCAACGCGGGGAGGCTTGTATGGCTGCCGACCTGCGAACGCGGCTGCTGCCATCCAGGTGGCTCGGCGCATGGCCCACCCGTTTGGGCTGTCTGGTTCCAATGGCTGCGCCCGCCACAAATGCGCAGTGTCCTGCCCAGCACACATTGCAAATTCCAAAAACAAATAATTCTCCGATGTCCCTTTGCTGAACCAGCAACTGTATTTACCGCCCACAAGTCTAAAAGGATAACAAGGTGCACACCCAAACAGGAATGGCTGAAAGCAGACGCTTCAAAGCGCTTTGTGATCAAACATTCACGAAGATCTTGAATCTTGAATCCGGTATGGGGCCCAAAACTCGAGGTGTTGTTTGTTTGCTGTTTTGTCTTAGGAGAGAACCAAAAACAACAAGTACGTTTTAGTTTCTTCTTGCTGGCACTCGCCAAAAAACAAAAAGAATCAAATATTTGTTTGGTTGGTTGGAGTGATAAAGCGAGAAAATGGAAAAACAAAACGTTTGGCAAAATCAAAACTTAGCCGTGAGGAGGTTTTGTTTTTTTTGTTTGTGTCTTTCCACGCATAGTTAGTAGGTTTTTGCCCACCTACCCCCCGCCCATATGCTCACAAGGTGTTTGTTTCCTTGTTGTTTATGTGTTGTTCTTGGATTTGCAGGCCGTTGGATGGCCGAATTCCGGCCACATTGTGAAAGCAAAAAAGCTTTGCAAGGAAGTCAAGTGAGTACAAATATATATATATATATATAGCTATATATATATATGCATATGGTATCCCCCCCCATGGATCTACCTTCCTTCAGAATTCACTGGTATGTAGTGTAGTGTGTCCCGCCCTTTTGGGGTTTTGGGGAAAGCAACAATTAAAGGTGCATGTCCAAAGACAATCTGAAAGCTTTTGGCCAAGCTGTTCCAGGGAATGTTGAATCCAGTCGGTGTTGATCTACCTCGTCCTATTTCTAAGCTGAGGTTCCGAAGATGCAACAACAACAGCCATATTGGAGCCATTGGCCCAAAAGTTAAAACGTAAAGAAGTATAATTATGGAGCCAACGACCCAAAAGTAAAATATTATTATTATTATTATTATTGTTATTATTAATCTTATTTAAGAGAAAAACAAATCGGTCCATGGTCAACAGTTTTACTTCAGGTCCATGGCCTGGTTTGCTTTACTTGCTCACTTTCTACTAGTTGGTCATCGGCTCCAGAAATTGACTTTTATGTCTGGCTCCAGATATTTGATTTGTTTCACTTTTGAGCCATTGGCTCCAGATTGTTGCTTTTTCTTTGTTTATTTTCGCGTCATTGGCTCCAGAACTTTACGCTTTTACTTTTGGGCTGTTGGCTCCAACATAGCTGCTGTGTTGCATCTTCTGACCAAAACCTCAGCTTAGAATGGACAGGTTTAGCATGTAGGGTTTGAGATTTATTGGCTCAGGTTTATAGGTATCGAACTTATTTCTTGTAGGTGCTTGGTCAATGAATTTCATTGGACACATGTTTGTTGGTCACTGTTTCTGCTTTTAAACTGTGTTTTTGCTTGGAATTCAAAGTATTCGATAAGGATTAAAACATCAACAATGGGGATATGTTTCTAGGATTGTGTGTGTTCAGTGGTGTAATTAGAATTGAAATAGAATTTAATAAGGAACAAACCCTAGTAGAGTTTCTAGTTTGAAGAGAATTCAAATAGGATTCCTTGCTGAACAAGATGTGTAATTAAAACTCTTGTTTGAAATGGATGTTCAAACGGGTTGATTCTCCGGCATATGTTCAATAGAATTTAATAGGGACATAATTCTAACATAATGTCCAGTAATTTACATAGCTTTGTTTAAAACACGGCCTTTAATGATTGGAATTCGTACTTCAAGTTGGATGTTCAAAAGGATGTCTTTTTCCATGACTAAAAGTGAACAACACCTAGTATCATGGCTAGACTTCAAAATGACTTGAATAGGATTTCCATTTTGAAGAACATTGTTGATTGGGATTCTTACTTCAAATATATATATATATATATATATATATGTATTTGAAGCGAACGTCCTTTGCCGGGATATTGTTTCTCCACTTTCTATTTAGAATTAACTGGAATCTAATCAGGACATAATTCTGGTACATTTAAAATTTCAAAGATAACAAATAGGATGTCCTTTTCAAGTAAAAACACGTAATTGGAATTGTTATTCCAAATTGGATTTTTCAAGAGATGTCCTTGCTTGGGGTGAGCTGATGCTGGTCAAGTCGCATGGGGCATTCCAACCAACATCACTGCATTCCATAAATAGCCTTCAAACAGCAAAAGGTAGATCCACCGCGGGGGTTGCATCCATGTATATATATATATATGCACGTGTATATATATATATATATGCATGTATACATATATATATATATATATACATGTACGTATGGGTGTGGTTAGCCATTGTCTTCCGTAATGCAGATGTGCCATTAGGTACGCCATACAAATAGGTTGCCAGCTAAAGCAGATGGGTATTCATGTATGTATATGTATGTATATATATATACAAATATGTATCATGATCACAAGTAGGGAGAACATGGGATCATGGTCCAAAAAGTATGTTCCCAGAAGCCCGGCACAATATCACATCAAAACATCATTTGCACAAAAGCCTGCCAGGCTTTTTCTCATGAATTTCAGCTCCACAAGCTGCTGCCGAAGGTGGACTGCTCACGGGTAACTCCGACAAAGTGATCGCTTCCGGTGATTCGAATCTTCCTGCCTCCGGTGAAGCCTGTAGAAAACTTCTTGAGCCAATGTTTGTTCAAAGCTTGGCTGCGATTGAGAACTTTAACTGGCACCCTTGCATCTTCTTCAGAAAGACGCCAAAGCCTGAAAGCTGCAAGTCGCCGGTTGTCCAGAGAATAGAAGCGGTGGCGAAACCAATAGATTTCTATCGGCTTCACATGTGCTGGCAGAACGCTTCCATCTTTCAGTGCCTTTGCAAAGTCTAAAACACTTTCTGGGCCATGCGGCACAGGAGATTGCGGAAAGTTGGCCGCACAAGATTGTTGGCTAAATCCTATGTCCAGTGGATCTAAGCATCCTTCGTAACCTGTTGCGAAACTTTGACGTGGCCAAGGTGGTTCTGGTTCGATCTCCTCTGCAACTCTGTCTTCTGTAGCACCCAAATAGGCCGAGGGCGCAGCCAATACACCTCTTCTTGCCAGTAGCCGCGCTTCCTGAATACGCTGAGCCGCCTCAGGCGAACCCAAATCATGTCTCAACACGAAGGTGACCTCGCGCATGAGTTCGTCTAAGCGTCGCAGTGCTCGAGCAACGATGCCTTCGCCCCCAATGGCCACCCCGCTGCTGAGCACTGCCGAGGTGAAATCTTGCCCTGACGCCCACTGGAAGGCCGTTTCACACAGCTTTGGATTCACACGCGTCTTGACCATCACCGAACCGTCACAGCGTGACTGGGTCAAGAGCCCGCATTTGTTGCAGCATGGAACGCTGTGTGAGTGGAGGGTAACTGCCAACTCTTCGGCCACTCTGTTGCAAGTTCTCACACCTTCCCGCACACTCCCGTCTGAAATCTTCCAGCGCTCAGCGATAGCCCCCTCCGCAACAAAGGAAGCGCAAATCGCGAAGGACTGTGCAGCGGAAAGCCCCGCAAAGCCACGGAGAGCAATGAGGACGTTTGCCACTAGCAGTGCGTCTTCTGGCACGAACAAATGGCAAGCCAATGTCCCTTTGGGCAATGTTGCGCCTGACTCGTCAACAAAATCGAGTTCTTGCAAGACTTTCACCATTCGAGTTGCCTCTTGCTGTAGTTTGCTGGAAGCATATGGGTCTGTGAGCCTCTGTAGGCTTCTGCCAAGCATGGTATAAAGATGCGCTGGGCCAGCTGAAATCAAGTGAAGCAAATAAGACCACCGCACACGATAGCAGCTCCTCACCTCAGCCGGTTCTTCGGTGTATAGTTGTTCAAGTACGGTTGCGGTGGGTTCACGCAGGATCTTGGCGCTATGTAGCATGACATAAACATGGCCTCTCAAATCCAACCCACGCCGGCCTGCTCTCCCAGACATCTGCCGAAACTCCCCACTGTTCAGTGCACGGCGAATCCGCCCATCGAATTTCACAACATCTGTGAAGATGACAGATTTGGCAGGCATATTCAAGCCAACTGCAAAGGTCTCTGTCGCGAAGATGACGGAAAGTAAACCATCTGCAAAAAGCAACTCGACCATTTCACGAAGAAGTTGTAGCCTTGCACAGTGGGATGCAAAGCGTCACCGACAGATTTCATGTGAGGCCTATCTCCGTTTCGTTCCCAACCGACCAAATTGAAAACTACTGCAAGCATTTACAAAGCAATGCCACTCCACATTCGCCAACACACAGGCAGTTCGCGAGCCTAACCAGCCGAACATGTCAATGTATTGATCCACTCCATTCCACACTTGATGACTTGGCTGTGACACACAAAAATGACATGGACTGAGATCCTGGCATGCCGCCATGGTGAACCCCAATCCCACGTACGAGTAGATCGCAGGAATTCTTCACTTGCGCCAGTTGCTTATCCCTTTCATCCAAAAGAGCAAGGCCGGCCTGAAGTCGTGCGCGAATCTGCCTCTTCTGCGCATTGCTGGAAAAATCCATTCGCTTGGCCCCAGCCAACAGGAGTGCAACTCGCTCACAAACTCGCTTGTCAAAGCTGTTTCCTGTACCACAGTAGCGACAGCAATCGCTCCAAATCTTCAACTTGCAAAGACAATGGATCACTTGAAGTCTCTGGTGGCTTTGCTGATCTCTCAGGGACGCCATAGTCCATGAGCCATCTAGCAATTCTCAGCGTTGCCTCCCTTTCAGCATCTGTGTCTGAGGCTCTTACTTCAATAACCCCATCTACGACTCGGACACTTGCGCCTAAGCCGGCTGTGAGTTGTCGGATGTTCTGGCCCTGGCGCCCAATGAAGTGCGGGAGCAGGCGTTGCGGGCAGCGCCACGCCGCTTGACTTTCGAGGACGACTCCTCTCTGCCGAATTGCTTCATGTAAATTTCAGGGCTTGAAGCGATTCGAGGGCGGGGACATGATGCTGAAGAATGAACGTCGTGGTCCAAAGAAATCCGGCGGCCCACATCGGAAGATGTCATGCGAGAGCGGAACCTTGGTGCAAAAATGAAGCTCGACGGCGAAGAGCATTCCAGCTCTGGGTTGGGAGGTCGTTGACATAGTCGAAAACCACAAAAAGAACAACTTTTGTCATGCCAATTTGATCAAGTGGCAGGACGCTGCTGGCTCGTGATAACATGCATAGGCTCGGTTCGAACTCGTGAACATCATTCCGCAATTGTATCAGCATTGGGCACAGTCGCTGACAAAAGCACAAGCTTGATATGCAGGGGTAAAAGGGCAAGCACTTCCTCCCACGCATACCCTCTGTCGATGTCTCCCAGAAAATGAGCCTCATCAATGACAACGCAAGCAAAGTCATCCAGAAGGTTTGGATCCCTTGCCTGTTTGTAAAGCATGCTTTGTAGAATCTCCAGTGTCATCACTACGATGGGAGCATCGCTTGCAACCACCGTGTCACCTGTCATTATGCCAACAAACTGCCTGCCAAATGCGTTTCCCAACTACATAAACTTTTGGTTTGATAGCGCTTTGATCGGAGTTGTGTAGATGGCCCTCTTTCTTGAATGCAAAGCCATCGCGACAGCATACGTTGCAACAGCAGTTTTCCCGGCCGACGTAGGTGCGCTAAGCAGCACGGACTCATGTTGCTCGACACATGCAATGGCTGCAGATTGTACAGGGTCAAGGCGGTGTTGGAAAGCCCAAGACAGGAGACTTGGACGAAAAGACCGAGCTGGGGGAACGCTCATGAAGGAAGGCCTGGCAGTGGAATGGACAAAACTCCGGTGTGACTGATGAGCAAACCAGCTCACTTGAATACTTTCCGGGCTCTCTTGCTCCTCATGGTCTTCCGGCATGGCTTCGTTGTTCCTCCAATTGACGGCAGCTTCCAAGTCAGCAGCTGATAAACCAAGAATGCGTTCCGCGTCTGCCGCGGCCTGGGGATTTGTTCCAAATACCTCTGCAAAACTTAGGTCGTCTGTAACCTTCACGTGGCACTTACAAGCACGGATTAGGCCCTGAATGAAATGCCTTGAGCCCAGTACACCATCATGCGCTGAAACTCTCAATAAGGCCTGAAGGCCTGAGTGTGCCAAACTTTTCCGGAGCCAGAATCTGCCGCTAGGCAATGATTGTGCAGACCCAATGGTCAGATCCTCTCGCGTTTCACTTGTGTCGGACATTCCTTCAGACGCTGTATCTGGCAGATCCGCTGTGATGCCTAGGCTGTCTAGTCCTTGCAAGTTATCGGCGTCCGAACGTGGAACGGCCCCAGCAGAAGCCAAATGATCTTGGTCCTCATCTTGATATTATTGATCTTCTTGATCTGCATCACCTCTGTCGGAGATAGCTTCCGACTCGCCTTCGCTTTGCTCTGCCATGGGTTCAAATTTCAGAACTGGTCCCAACAGAAGAAGAGCATAGGCTCGTGGGGCTAAACTCTTCAACTACCAACCACCCATAAAATTTGCGAAATTGGGAGGACTTAAAAACATCTCAACAATGCAACTGATTGTCTGCAATCATTATATGCGACAACTTGCTTTGCTATATGTATTCGGAATGCATGTTAGGTGCCCGTCAACCACGGTGGGAATCTGAGAACAACAAAATGCCTTTGAAAATAGCTCCGTTGGGACAAGACATACTAGCTTCACATGAAAACAAAAGGTATGAGCTTGAACACGGGCTGCGCGGCAGGCAAAGACTCGGACTCAGAAGTCACACAATGAGCATGCACAGGCCCAGCTCGCTCGAATCACAGCAGGCTCCCATCATCAACTCGCCTTTTTGGTCGCAAATCAATCCTTTGGCTCCTTGCCCTCAGACTCGCCCTTCTCCTCATCACAGCGGACCTAGAGCAAGGATTGACAATGTGAAAAACCAGTTGCGGAGGAACACAACATCACTCATGTGAATGCCACGGGCTGCCAGTGATATGGACCAGTGCTTACAAGCGGCGATGCTCTCCAGTTGCTGCTTCTTGCTGACGCCATAGCCAGCTTTGATGCCTGACGCAAGTGCCAGCAGTGACCCAGTTGGCCTGCTGCATGAAGGTCTCAACATTGTGTGACACTGAAAAAAAAGGCACTGATTGGAGGGTGCTGCCAGGTATGTTTCGAGTGACAGCTGTCGCTTTTGATTCACATCCTCTCTTTTGCCTCTCTGCCTCAGACCTTCAACCCTTTGGCACCCATGCTGCCGACGCTGGTGCAGCGCGGCTTCACCTTCTCCTTAGGAATCGATCTTTCGACGAGGCATTCCTTTACAAGGATTCGAAGCCAAGCACTTGGGTGTCTGTGCATTTCCTTCTGTCAGACAATATGGATGTAATCCATTCTATGTGATACATGTGCAAGCTCTGAGCAACCTTGACAAACTGTAAGCTTTGTCAGCGGCTGCTTAAACGTCTCAAGAATAACCCGTGGTGTACATGATCCAAGTCTCCGCATCTCCTTCCCAAATATACTATTGCAGCCCAGCGGCCCACTTTGTCTCCAGCATGGAGCCCAAACGATCGAAATCCGAAGCATCGCTCTTCTCATCCTATGGCCAGGTTGTCCATCAACGGGATACTTGGAACGCTGCAGCCGGAACCAAAGGACTTCTGCGTCCCAGTCTCTGCAAGGCTTGGCATGGCTTCAGCAGGAGCTGCACCCAGTAGCCTGGATGCACATTGAATCTCTGTCTGCTTCGAGTGATGCACGCACTGAGGATCCGGCAGAACAGCAGCAGCTTGCCTGCCACTCGTGCAGCAAATGGTTTTCTTTCAGACTAATCATTTCGGAAGTTGGGATTCGCCGTCGTTGTTGGGTGTATAGTATGCACTCGCAAGCAAGGACATCTAACCTGTCTTTCTCTGAAAGAGACAACACAAGCATCATACGTAAGAACCCACGATCCCAGATTACATCTCAAACCCATTGGCCCCTGAGGAGCAAGTCCTCTGAATTCAGAAACGATTACCTTTCTGCGGCACAACTTCAGTCCTGTCTGCGCAGGTTGTGTTGATGGATGACGCGCTGATTGCTGATTGCATCGCCACCAACATGTACACCCTCCCACCAACTAACATGAAAGTGCAAAAAGGCCCTTTCCAAGAGGAAAGTAGTCTTTCTACAGGGGTCTGTGCACTTCCATGTTAGCTGGTGGCCAAACATGCACTTTTGCGCTGAGGCAAAGAATCTGCCTGCGTGGTGCTATGCGTCGCTCGATCGGCTTGGCCACCTGCAGTATGAGGCAATGTTTTGTCAAACACGTCAAGTCCGCCGACATTGTGCGGCGTGTCGGACACCCAAAAGTAACCCCCCCCCCCAAATGCCCGCCTTGGGACATGTCTGATACGTAGGGTGCCGCGCGGTAATTTGATGATGTTTCAAAATAATCTTCGGGGAGGGAAACACAGGTGTCGCAAGCTCGCTGCTGCCTGCTCTTTGCCGGCTCGCGTCTTCTGCCTCCAAGGGAATGAAGGGAAATGAAAGGGACATGAAGGGAAACGGAGCAATGAGGGGGAAATGAAGAGGGACATGAAGGGGGAATGAAGGGCAATGAAGAGCAATGAGGTGGAAATGAAGGCAAATAAAGGGTACGCGTACATGAAAGGGACACAAGGTGAAATGAATAGGACATGCATGGGAAATTCATGGAACATGAAGAGGACATGACGCGGAAATGAAATGAAAGGAAATGAAGAGGAAATGAAAGAGGATGTAGGGACCATGAAGGGAAATCCGCCGACATTGCTCGGCGTGTCGGATACCTAAGAGAGGACTATTGGATACCTAAGAGAGGATAGAGGATAACCCCCCCCTTAGTCCCCCCCCGGGACACGTCAAATACGCATGGTTTTTCGGTCGCCACCCCCCCCCCCCTCCCCCGCGTACCGCGCGGCAATTTGATGACGTTCCACTAAACGTAGTCTTCGGGGAGCCGGTGTCGCAAAACAGGGGTCCCAGGCTCGATTCCCCCTGCCGGCTTTTTTGCTGGCTTGGGCTTCCTACATCCTTTTGCCAAAAATCTGGACAAACTCCATGTTTTTGGACGTCTTTCATACATTCATCCATTGCATTCATTTCATACATTACATTCATTACATTCCTTACATTCCATTACATACATACATACATACATACATACATACATACATACATACATACATACATACATACATACATACATACATACATACATACATACATACATACATACATACATACATACATACATACATACATACATACATACATACATACATACATTACATACATTACATACATACATACATACATACATACATACATACATACATACATACATACATACATACATACATACATACATACATACATACATACATACATACATACATACATACATACATACATACATACATACATACATACATACATACATACATACATACATACATACATACATACATACATACATACATACATACATACATACATACATACATACATACATACATACATACATACATACATACATACATACATACATACATACATACATACATACATACATACATACATACATACATACATACATACATACATACATACATACATACATACATACATACATACATACATACATACATACATACATACATACATACATACATACATACATACATACATACATACATACATACATACATACATACATACATACATACATACATACATACATACATACATACATACATACATACATACATACATACATACATACATACATACATACATACATACATACATACATACATACATACATACATACATACATACATACAGACAGACAGACAGACAGACAGACAGACAGACAGACAGACAGACAGACAGACAGACAGACAGACAGACAGACAGACAGACAGACAGACAGACAGACAGACAACACACACATATATATATATATATGCATACATACATACCAGAGAGGGAGATTGGGCATAGAGAGGCTTGGGGGGATGGGGAGGATGGGGAGCAGAGGGAGGGAGAGAGGACGACAGAACACACAAGGGAGACAAGGGAGAGAGGCAGAAGGAAAAAAGGGAGAGGACAATGTCGGCGGACTGAGCCGGAGGCTGTAAAGTAGAGAGCAATGAAGGGACGTGGAGGGAAATTCAGGGCAAATTACATGGGTGCAGTATTATGTTGTTTTATTTCGTGTCTTGTTTTGTTTCGTGTTTTATTCTCTCACAAAATTTATGTATTTTACACTAGCCCGTCAACATCCCCAGCATCGTTTTCAACATCCGCTGCGGGTCTCTCTCCCGCTGGTGGTCTCTCTCCCGCTCTGCCGCTGGGGGTCTCTCTCGCGCGGTCTCTCTCCCGCTGGGGGTCTCTCTCCTCTCTCCTGCTGGGGGTCTCTCTCCCGCTCTGGGTCTCTCTCCCGCTCTGGGTCTCTCTCCCGCTCTGGGTCTCTCTCCCGCTCTGGGTCTCTCTCAACATCACAAGCATCACCAGCAAATCGTGGGCAAACAAATCTAAAAAGTAGCCGGCGGGTTGACGGGGTCGAAAAAGTGATGAGCGGCGGCGGCCCCCCCATGATTTTCGAAGAAGTGATGATTCAAATAGGGGTGCATTTAAATCTCTTTGAAGATCCAAAAAGTAGTGGGGGGGTTGGGGCGGGGGGGAGCAGCCGACCCCTATGATGTTTGTAAAAAGTGATGATTAATTTGGAAATGATTCAAGTAGGGGTGCAATAAAATATATGTAAAAAAATCTAAAAAGTAGCGGCAGCATACATACGTCGATTACATAGATTACATACATACATGCATACATGCAAAAACCAAAATTTAAAGAACACGAGGAACGCCCTCAAGCCAAGAAGCTCAAAAGCCAACAAGCCAAGAAGCCAAGAAGCCAAAAAGCCAAGAAACCAGAAGCGGACAAAAAAACTAAATTGAAAGGGAACCAAAGGGGAAATGAAGGGAAACAAGGGAAACTCGGGGTCAACTGAAAGGACATGAAGGGGACATGGACGGGAAATGAAAGGGAATGAAGGGAAATGGAGACAATGAAGGGAAATGAAGAGAAATGAAAGGGAAATGAAAAGAAATGAAGGGAAATGAAGGGGAATGAAGAGCAATGAGGGGGAACCAGAAATGAAGGGGAGATGAAGGGAAAATGAAAAGGACATGAAAGGCAACAGAAGGATAAATGAAGGATAAATGAAGGGGGAGTTGCAGAGGGGACATGAAGGGAAAAGAAGAGAAAAAGGGAGAATGAAGGGGAAATGAGCGGCACATGCAGGGGACATTTGTCGGCGGACTGAGCCGGAGGCTCTACAGTTGGAGATTGCTGTTCAAGTAAACATATTTAGACTAGAGACATTCGGCGGCAGGAAGCAAAGCCGAACCGAAAGAAAGGTGAGAAGTACCTTGGCTCGTCCCAGCTTCGCAAAATCCAAACATGCATTTTTGCACTCAGTATCAAGTGGCTCGCATGTGTTTGTTCTCCCAAAACGGAAGCTCAATCATGCAATGGTACAGAATATTTGTTGTCAGTCGTCAGAAGAAAAAAATAATGAAAACCAATATCATGCCGCCAAAGCTGCTGCCAGTGAGCATGCACGTTTGCGTGACGCCATGGCTGCGGAAAGTGCTGACGAATATCAAGCGACTATGATTGAAGACATGCCAAGGTGCAAACTACGCAAATGGACGTGTGAAAAGCTGCGCGGATAAAGTCAAGCATCTGAAATGCTATCAACTGCATTTGACTGTGGAAACAGCTGCATAATCTCAAAAGAAAAAGAATTTGTGCAAGCATCCGGCAAGCATGCGAGACATTGGTGGCATAGAGCAAAATGCAAACGTGTCCTCATTCGGCGGTCGCGTTTGCCCCCGGAACAGTAGCCAGCCTCACACCACATCTTGCGAGCCTACCGCGGAGTACGCGGACGGGACTCGCTTGAAACGTTGGATTGAGAAAGTGCCAAATGGTCGCACGACGTCCTCCCCTTTACTTATTGTCAACCAACAATTCGTGAAGCTTTGCAAAACTGATAAGCGGGGCGCTCCTATTTTGCTCTCATCGCGCCAGTAAAAGGGTCTTTCACAAAAAAAACACCTTGAAAGGTCGCCTGGAGTTTGCCAGTGCAGCTCTTTGGACGCACATGTCGGAAGCTCATTCAGGATTTGGGCACCTACAGCTTGACATGGGCCCTGTTGCAATTACTGCAGACACTGTGAAGCCGGCTCTTGTTTTGCTGGTTGTTGAAGGCAGCGCCACTTGATAGGTGCGCTTGAGGCTCTTGCTGTGCTTGTGGCACAACACGCGCATGACCGGCTTGTGGCCCAACAGACCGTCTTCTTTATTGATAACGAGGGTGCTCGATTCTCGATCCTCAAAGGCTACTCAAGGAGTGCCACCATCCAAGATTGTAACTGCAATTTCTAGGCAAGAAGAATGCATGTGCATCTTTTCTTGGTATGCCAGAGTGCCATCGCTTGGAAATGTTGCTAATGCCCTTCGCGGAATTTTGCGGATCCTATTTTGCCAGAATCGAGTCGAATTGTTGTGGACTCGGATCTTGTTGTGCAGTCGCTATGAATGTAGCCATTGAAAGGGGGGTCTGTGGCCTGTTGGGTTTTCTTTGCAGAAGCATCACTTTGAGACGCGATCGACAATGCACGCACCCCCGTTTGAAAAGATCTTGGGCCGAGCGTTTCAATTAAAGATACGGAGTGAAGAAGTGAAGTAAGTCAATTGTTTTTGCATGCGGCAAGATAGAAATATATATGGACGAAGTCTGTGAGGGGCTGGGGATCAAACAGACTTGTTACAGGGATCATCGGATTGACTTGTTCACTTGCAGAAGCATCAAAAAGACTTGTGAAGAGTAGTAAGGAACATAGGCTTATAGTAGCGTAAAAACATCCGGTTTTGGCCCGAAAAGGAGGCATAATAGGCATTTTTTGGGCCAATGTCATCGCTTGTCATTGGGATGTCACCGCTTGTCATCGGCTTCCGCGGGGTGGAAAAAAGGGCAAAAAAATGCAAATTTCTGCCACTTCTGAAAGCCTCGTTTTTTCGCTTGAGAGCGGCTCTGCGGGCTTACACGCCTGAGTAAAGCCGGGCGGTGCAGCTGAGAGGCCTACCAGCGGTGACGCTCCGGCACAGGCGTCTCTGTGCTAAACTTAAAAATGACAAAAAAAAAGTCCGATGCCCTTCAACGCCGTTTTTGGGCCAGTAGCGCCAAAAATAACAAAAAAAAGGTCCGGTGTCTCTCTTCTTCGTTTTCGAAGTTAAGTGACACCGCCAAATGACAAAAAAAGGCCCGGTGTCCCTCTTAGTCTTTTTTTGGCGTTGAGGGACACGCAAAAAAAAAACGCAAAAACTGGAAAAATGGGCTTCTTCCGGCCCCTCGGTTTGGAAGCTTGAAGACTCCGTCTGGAATGCTCAGCTCCGCAAGCTCTGTCGTGGCCGCACGCGCAACCTTGTCGCAGCGCTGTAGGCAGCTCGCGTGATTGACTGTCTACTGTCTCTCCATCAGCCGGGGCCCCCGCCAAGCCCGGAGTCTCAAACCATGTCGAAGTGCCCCAGCAAACGTCGTATAGTCCCAGCTCGGATGTCCAGCTCGCTGCTACTGCTGCGCACGCTGTAGACCACCTCCGTGCTGCGCGCCCACAGGCCTATCATCGCGTTTACGCTAGCTTGGCCATGTGCTTCTTGCCCTTAGTCCATCCGCTCCAGCGCGCGCCGCAGCGTCGCCGTGCCAACGTGGCTTCCGCGAAGATGTCCAAGACGGTGTGGTTGCGGCAGACGCCAGGTCCAGCATCGCGGCTGGCAAGACCTTAAGTACCAGCCGGCTCCACGTACGGCAACAAATTGAGACTGTCTTGCGTGCAGCAGCTCTCACTGGAGAAGGGAGCGTTGGCCAGCCAGTTGCGCACTGCGTCACGCCAACCAGCAAAGCGTCTCTCTGGCGCCAGCTCATAGCCGGCGCAGACTGCGGGCTTCGGCTAAGGTGGAGCATCCGCCGCGCCGGGCATCTCTTGTTTTCAGCAGCTTCGGAAGATCTCGTGCCCAGTCCGGCCAGCCGCTGGCCTCTCCAGCGCCTTGCCACCTCTGCAGCACCTTGTGCTTCTCCGACAGCTTGGCGGCAAGTTGCGCTGTCGGCTGACGGCCGGCACCTGCAAGCTGACCCGGAGGCCTTTGCGGGCAGCGTGTGGACTCCGCAGGCGCTGTGCGGCGACTGTTACAGCGAGAAACCGGTTGACTGGCCTTCAAACATGTTTTTCAGGAGTGTTTTTGCGCGAAGTGCCGGCTTCCTTTGCAGCAACCGGCGTGTTGATTTAATTTTTTAACATTGAGGCGTTGCAAATTTGAACTTGGGGTAGTCATTTTACATCAGAGTTCTGAAAGAGGCTGCTGGTGTTACAGAAACGATGACATGTAGAAACAATGACAAGCTCGGCTGGCTGTCTTGTCACCCCAAAGGCCCCGTAGCTCAGTCGGTTACCACGCCTTTCTCAACAGCGCCTGGCCCGACCCTCGGTTCTGACGATAACATGTGTTCCAGAAACGGTGACGTGTGTCACAGAAACGATCTGTCACAGAAACAATGACAAGCTTGGCAGCGCCCTGGCCCGGGGCTTGATTCCTGGCAATGACACGATGACATCTGTTACAGAAACGAGGACATCAATGACTTGTGTCGCTGAAACGACGACGCGTGCCGCAGACACGCAGAACCGAGGACAGAGCGATGGATCTGTCACAGAATCGATGACATCTGTCGCAGAAACGATGACATCTGTCACAGAAAAAATGACAAACGGTCCCGGTAGCGCGCCTCTCTCAGCAGCGCCCTGGGCCGGGGCTCGAATTCCGGCGGTGACGAGAAGGTGGATGAACAGGTCCGTCATCGCGCCGTCCAGGCAGCACTTGCCGCCGCAGAATGCCCACCATGGTGGGACGCAGCACGTCCGCGTAGCCGCCCTGGTGCACTGTCAAACTAGACTAGTAGCATTTTCCAGCGCAAAAACGTGCAAAACGAGCTATTGGCCCAGGCGTATGTGTTTATACAGACAAGGCTAACAGCATTTTGAAGCGCAAACCGTGCAAAACCGTGCTCCTGTACGGACGAGAGTAAGAGCAATTTGTAGCGCAAAGCCGTGCAAAAAAACTCTTCCCAAGGAGGAGGTTTTTTTTTTTAAGCAGCCTCAATGTCTTGCGCCAGCTGGTCAAAGCTGGGTGGAGGCTCCGTGACTGCCTGGAACTGGAGCTCGCCCGCAAGCTCGGCTGAGGGCAGGGTCACAGGCTCTCTCTTTAGAGGGGGTTTCCCAAATGGATTCTATTCTACCTGAGAGGCTCCTGGCACTCGTCCGTCCAGGAAATGACCTCGTCCTGCAAAGGATTCGAAGTCTAAAACGCTGCGTGCAGGCGTGTGGCTGCAAAATAATGACCCCTAGATATGCTAAATGCCCAGCAGCTGCGTTTCTGCAAGGCGAGCTAAAAAAACAGGGAAAAAAAAAGAAAGCCAAGCCAAACCAGCCAGAAAGCCAGCCAGGAGCCAAGCCAAACCAGCCAGAAAGCCAGCCAGAAGCCAAGCCAAGCCAAACCAGCCAGAAAGCCAGCCAGAAGCCAAGCCAAACCAGCCACAAAGCCAGCCAGAAAGCCAGCCAGAAGCCAAGCCAAACCAGCCAGAAAGCCAGCCAGAAGCCAACCAAAACCAGCCAGAAAGCCAGCCAGAAGCCAACCAAAACCAGCCAGAAGCCAACCAAAACCAGCCAGAAAGCCAGCCAGAAGCCAACCAAAACCAGCCAGAAAGCCAGCCAGAAGCCAACCAGAAGCCAAGCCAAGCCAGCCAGAAGCCAACCAAACAAAGGCAGCTGCTGGGCATTTTGCCAAACCGCATATCTAGGGGTCATTATTTTGCAGCCACACGTCCTCCGTTTTAGACTTCGAATCCTTCGCAGGACGAGGTCATTTCCTGGACGGACGAGTGCCAGGAGCCTCTCAGGTAGAATAGAATCCATTTGGGAAACCCCCTCTAAAAAAAGAGAGGCTATGTTCTGTGTTCGCGCTTTCGCGCGGCGCACTGTCGCTGCAGTCGCTGCGCAGTTCGCGCAGTCTGCGGCGGAACTCCACGCGGAACTCCACGCGGGCAGCACCCAAAAAATGGGTGGTGCCTGTTTCCAGTTCCGAGGCACTTCGAAAACACAAGTGCCACTTGTGGTTTCGAGCATCACATTTCTGCCCGGCATCGAAGGCTTCGATACGGCATAGAAGCTTTCAGCCGCCGAGCCTGCACCACCCGAGGTCGGAATTCCGACTTTGCTCTACACCGAGGTCGGAATTCCGACTTCGGTCTCCCACCGAGGTCGGAATTCCGACTTCGCTTTTGCCCGAAAACCCATCACCGGGCCAGCGCCGAAGGTCTGTCAGCGATGCCGTCCTCGCAGCATCGCTGACAGAGTGTTTTTTCACCATTCACACGCCCAGCCGTCAATCCTGGCGTCGGCACAGGATTGCCCTCATCAATCCTGCGCTGGCAACAGGATTGCCCTCATCAATCCTGCGCTGGCAGCAAGATTGCCCCCCGTCAATCCTGCAGAATTGCCCGGTGTCCTTCTAAAAACACCGGGAGCGCAGTCGCCGCCCATTGCCCGGAAAAACTCTGGGAGCGCACTGCTATACACTGGGCCGGCCTATGATCTGCGGAGGCGGCTGCGCCGGGCCCGGACGGGGCAGCACGTTCAGGCGCACGTACTCGGCTGCGTCCTGGGGCAGCTGAGAGCGGAAGGCCTGCGCGGCTGCGACTCTCTCTTTAGAGGGGGTTTCCCAAATGGCTTATATTCTACCTGAGAGGCTCCCAGCACTCGTCCGTCCAGCATTTGACCTCGTCCTGCGAAGGATTCGAAGTCTAAAACGCTGCGTGCAGGCGTGTGGCTGCAAAATAATGACCCCTAGATATGCTTGCAATTTGGCTCCAGGTTGCATTTCAAGCGAGCCAACCTTTGCAGGGCTAAGAAAAAACAAAAAAAAAAGAAAACAAGGGGTCCCAAAAAAAGGGGTCCCCGAAAAAAAGGGAAAAGGGGTTTCCTTTGGCAAAGCTTGACATCGCTTGAAATGCAACCTGGAGCCAAATTGCAGCGCATATCTAGGGGTCTCTATTTTGCAGCCACACGCCTGCACGCAGCGTTTTAGACTTCGAATCCTTCGCAGGACGAGGTCAAATGCTGGACGGACGAGTGCTGGGAGCCTCTCAGGTAGAATATAAGCCATTTGGGAAACCCCCTCTAAAGAGAGAGATACCGGGAATGCAGGGATTCCCTGCAGTATCCCTGCATTGAAATTCCCCCAGGATTCCTTGCTATACGCTTAATTTCTTCAACACAAGTGCCAACACAATTGCCACTCGTGTTCACATTTCTGCCGCGCCAAGCCGCGAAACCTCCACTTTCCCCGGGTTCCTTGCTATACGCTTAATTTCTTCAACATGTCGGAATACATGTCGGATGAACATGTTCTTGGATTCAATCCTGTTGTGGCCCCAGGATTCAATCCTGTTGTGGCCCCAGGATTGCTCCCTTCAATCCTGTTGTGGCCCCAGGATTGAGGGGAACTCCACGCGGAACTCCACGCGGGCAGCAACCAAAAAATGGTTGGTGCCTGTTTCCAGGCGCGCCTGACACGCCAGCCCGCCGAGTCATACGAATCATACGGATCATACGGTCATACGGCGGCTTGGGTGCGCCACCCTGCCGCGCCTGCCCGGCATTGAAGCCGCGCCAAGCCGCTGAACCCCCACCCGGGCAGGGAATTTGAATTGAAGGATATTATCCTTCAATTCCTGGTATACTTCCATGGAACACATCATACTCCGAGAACGGAAGTTCCAGAAGCGGAACCCGCAGTAGGGCATGTCCGAAAAAATCGGACATGCCCCGTTATAAATTCCACGCCAAAAAGCTTGCTTCGAGAACGGAAGTCCCGAAGCGGAACCCGCAGTAGGGCATGTCGGAAAAAAACAGACATGCCCCGTTACAAATTCCACGCCAACGTGGAGGCTTCGATACCTAGCGCGCCAGGCACGCAGCTGATGATGTCTCATATGTTATCACCAACTACGAAGCAGTGGCCGAATATTTCGGCCACTGGCTCCATCGTGCGCAGGTCCCGCGATTGACCGGCGAAATCGGTCAAATCAAAATTGAGTCACATCCGAAAAAAAACCCTGGTGCGGGCGGAAACTTGTGCCGAAGAGGGGTTGGTGTGTTTGACACACCAACAAGCGGTGACGCCTGTGAGGGGGCCCCGAATCACAGAGGACAAAGAAACTTCTCCGAACGGCCGGAGTTCGGACTGAATGGTACTCAACTGCGCTTGCCTCAGGAATCGAGCCCCGTGCGGAGTAAGAAGCGCTTAGCTCCTTGGCCGACGCCTTAGCCACTGGACTAAGGCGTCGGCGAGAACATATGTAAACATGTTTGAAGGACCTGTTACCGGCAATATCCCGGAGGTCCTGGACAACGGAGAGGTGACTGACGGCACGCACGTCACCGCAGGGCAGCTTGCCCTGGCTCTCACGCCGTACGCTCAAGTAACGGACCTGGCGGTGAACACGGCAGCCGCCGGCAACAACGCGGCGGCCATCCAGTCCCTGGACGACAGAGTCACCGCGGAGCTGGCCTCAAAGCTGGACAGCAGCGCGCTGGCGCCGGCAATTGCGCCCCTGGCCACGGCGGCGGCCCTGGCCACCACGGACGGCCAGGTGGCCGCGCACGGAAGCAGCATCGCCGCGCTGCAGAGCTCGCTGACCACGGGTCTCTCCAACAAGGCAGACCAGTCGGCCTTCGACGTGCTGGAGGGCGTGGTGGCGACGAAGAGCACCCCGGACGGCGTGGACCTGAAGCTGTCCAACTACAGCACCACGGCGGCCATGAACGGCTCCATCGCCTCGGCCAACAACGCCACGCTGGCCACGGTGGCCGCCAACTACGGCCTCAAGACGGTGGTGGACCAGCACTCCCTAGACATAGCGGCGAGGATCACGCCGCTGGAGGTGGACACCAAGGTGGCCAACGCTCTCCTGGGGGCCGTCACCGCCGCGGCGCTGGCCTCCGAGCTCGCGAGCCGAGACGCCTCCATCTCGGGGCTGCAGGCCTCCAAGGCAGACGCCAGCGCCCTGACTGCTTACGCCCTGCAGTCGGCCGTCGACACTTCCTCGGTGGTGGACTCTAAGATAGCAGCGGCTCTCCTGGACGCCGTCACCACGGCAGCCCTGGACGCCGCCCTCCTCGGCAAGGCGGACGCCAGCGCGCTGGCCGCCCTGCTCTCCACGGTGGACGGACTTCCACTGGAGGTAGACACTAAGATAGCAAATGCGCTGCTGGGCCTCGCCACCGAGGCCTTCGTCGCAGCGCAGCTTGCTAGCCGGGACGCCAGCATCACGGCGCTCCAGGCCTCCAAGGCCGACGCGGCGCTGCTGGCCTCGTACGCCACGAACGCCGCGCTCTCCGCCAGCGAGACCGCGCTCCAGAGCGCCCTCGACGCAATCCTCGCGGAGCTCGCCGCCCTGCAGCTTTCCGGCAGGCGGAGTTGTTAACGCGCCGGCCTGGGCGGGCTTCACAACTTGGGAGCTCCTTCGCGGAAGCAACGTCGTTCGCAACCTGCATTTCGTGGCTCCTCTCTCTGCTGCGCTGGCCAACGGCGACGACACGCTGAGCATCACGGCAGACTGCTACTCCACGGCGGGCACTGACGCCGCCATAACAGCAGCCCTGCTGGCCTACTACACCTCCTCATAAGTAGACACTCTGTTGGGAGACTACCGCACACCGGAACGGCGCAGGACGCGGAGACGACCAGCGCCATCACAGCAGCGCTGCTGGCCTACTACACCTCGGCGCAGGTAGACGCGCTGTTGGGAGACTACCGCACGGCGAGCGCGCAGGACACGCAGACGCAGGCCGCCATCGCGGGCGCGCTGCTGGCCTACCCGCACCGGGCCAGCTCAGGACACGTTCACCAGCAGCCTCGCAGCGCTGGTGCCGTACCGTTCAGCCGCAGACCAGGACACGGCGACGGCCTCGAGCATCGCCGCCGCGCTGCTCAGCTACTACACCATCGCGCAAGTAGACGGCCTCCTTGCCGAAGTTGGAGGCCGTGCCGAGCCGGTAGCGGCAGGCGAAGAGGAGCTCTCGGCCGGGCGTCAAGTTGTAGGTGCGCACGATGTTCCACGGGTTCAGCGTCAGGGTGTAGCCGTCCACGCTCACTCCCGCGGTGTGCGTGGCCAGGACCACGCTGCAGCCGCTGCTGGGGCGAACCGTCCAGTTTGACAGCGAGACGTCCGTGGGGGCCAGGATCTGCTCTCCTATGGCGGCCGTCGTCCGGAAAGCGCACGGCTATTGGCCGCCTCCGTGACTCCGGGAGCACGGCCAAGATGTACTTCACCGTGCCGCCCAACGGAGTGGCGAAGCTGCACTTCGGGGCGCACTTCCAGGCGCCGGGCCTGCCCAACCAAACGGCAGGAACGGTGGACGTTTACGGTCTCCAGATCCTGGACGCAACCCTGGAGACCGGCACAGCGGAGGAGGACACGGCGGCCTCGGCACTGCTGCTGAAGCACGAGTTCCTCGACGGAGGGGCCGACACGACGTCACGCTGGCCACCCTGGGCGAGGTGCTGCTGGAACCCACGCTCACCACGCTAGGAAATTTCCTGGTGCGCTCCAACAGCCAGAGCTCCGTGGCCTCGGCCAGCTTCACTGTGGGAGGCTTCCAGCTGGAGGGCTACGCCATGACCCTGAGCGCCTTCGCCTGGAACATCGTGCGCACCTACACGCTGACGCCGGGGAGACGCTACTCCTTCGGCTGCCGGTACCGGCTGGGCACGGCCTCCAACTTGGTGATGTACGTCAGCGCGGCTGACAACGACTCCGTGGGCGTCACCGGCACCTTCCTCGGCACGCCCGCGCAGGGAGTGTGGAGCACGGCGCGCCTGGACTTCTCGGTGCCGCCGGGCGGAATCGCGAAGCTGCACTTCGGAGCCTTCGGCGGCTCCATCGACTCGCTGGCCCTCACGGGCTCGGCCACGCTGGACGGGCTCACCGCGCAGGGCAACGTGGGCTGCGACCAGCTGCTGTGCAACGACGTGAACTGCACCGACGTTTTCACGACGGCGTGGACGCCTCGGGCGCCATCTCCTGCGCTGCGCTCACAGCCACCGGCACCGTCGCCGGAGCCACGCTGTCGTCCACGGGGGCCGTGTCAGGCAGCTCGCTGAGCATCAGCGGCGCGGCCAGCGTGGGCCTGCTGAGCTCCGCCACAGGAATCACCGGGCAGCACACTCACCATCAACAACACGGCCAACGCCGGGAACTTCACCACGGTGGGCGACGTGTCCACGGGCACGCTGACGGCCTCGGGCGCAGCAACCGCGGCGAGCTTCGCAGCCACCGGGGCGCTCACGGGCGCCACGCTGACCATCACCGGGGCGGCTCCGCGGGCCCGCTGGACTGCGAGAGCCTGGACTGCACCTTCACGGCCACGAGCGGCGGAGTGTCGACGGGCAGCGTGGTCTGCGGCGACGTGACGAGCTCGGGCACGGTCTCCGCTCCGCAGCTCTTCGCGTCCAACACGCTCACCGTGACCAACACCTCCGACTTCTCGGACGATCTCTTCCTGACGAAGAACTGGGCGGGCTGGAGCAAGCTGCAAGTGTCCAACAACAGCGCGGCCCCCGACAGCGGCCCGGAGCTGCGGCTGCTGGGCAACCAGAGTGCGCGGGTCTTCCTGGAGCGAGACGGCGGGGGGCCGTGGACTCCATGACCGTCCGCAGCACGGAGGGGCGCCTGCCGGCGCCGCAGGGCAGCGGCAACGCGGCGGGCCGGCTGACGAGACGGGGCAGGCCGGCGGCTGTGAGGCAGCTGGACTTCCTGGGGCCTCCGAGGCCCAGGACCCTCGACTAATTTGAACATGATGTTTTAGGCACGCTCCGGCCTCCTCGTTCTAGAGGAACCTCGGACACCCGTTTTTGGCGCAAAAAAAAACTTTGATCACACTCAAGTTGGAATTGCCTGATCCTGATCGAGCGAAAAAAACTGGCTTTTAGGCATTGCGCAGGCTGGGGTGGAATTCCTGGAGCCTGCTCAGCTCCTTGGGTTTGGGGTGCTCGGGAAACCAACGGGTTGGGCGAACCAATCAAATGAGCGGGGGCTGGCATGGGCAAACCGTGCAAAACCGTGCAAAAGCGTCATATTGACATAGGCGCTAGAAGAATAGCATTTTGTAGCGCAAAACCGTGCGAAAAAAGCTCCAGGGTCTACATTGATAGCGGGCCTGTAAGAATAGCATTTCGTGGCGCAAAAACGGCGCAAATGTCCCTTTTGGGTTTGGGGTCCTCGGCAAACCAAACGGGTTGGGCGGACCAGTATCAAGCCCAAACGGGTTGGGCGAGCCAGCAACAAACCATGGCAGGGAGTCCGAGGGTTTGTTGGGCTCCATAAAAAAACCTATAGGAACCTATAGGAATCTTGTAGGAAACCCATAGGAAACCCATAGGAAGGCCATAGGAAAAGAAGAAGAGGGCTTCCCACAGATTTCCTATGAGTTTCCTATGGGTTTCCTATGGGTTTCCCATAAGATTCCTCTCAGTTCCTACAGGTTCCTATAAGGGCCCAAAAAAAGCTCCGAGCTCCCGGCACCCTTCGTCTGGTTGGGTCATGACCCGTTGAGCAGACCAGTACTTAAAAAACGAACCCCCCGTACCCGTTGGGCGGACCAGTATCGCAGTGAGTCCGAGGGTTGTTGGGGTCCTTATAGGAACCTATAGGAACCTATAGGAACCTTGTAGGAAACTCATAGGAAGCCCACAGGAAACTCATAGGAAACCTGTAGGAAGCCCTCTTCTTCTTTTCCTATGGCCTTCCTATGGGTTTCCTTTGGGTTTCCTATAAGATTCCTATTGGTTCCTATAGGTTCCTATAAGGGGCCAAAAAAAAACTCCGAGCTCCGACCCCCTTCGTCTGACTAACCCGTTGGGCAGGGTGCAATCCCAAAAGCGTGCAAAAACACACAAAAACAGGCCAGAAGGCGGGTGCCAGAGGAAGTAAATAAAATAGTCAAAAAACTAGCAAAAATTCAACCGGCTGAAGGGTGCAATTAGGGTGCAAGAGGGGTGCAAAATGGGGTGCAAGAGGGGTGCAAAAGGGGTGCAAGAGGGGGTGCAAGAGGGTGCAATCTCAAAAGGTGCAAAAACACGCAAAAAACAGGCCCAGTTGGGCGAGCCAGTATCAACACGAGGTTGGGCGAGCCAGTGTCGAAACGGAGTTGGGCGAGCCAGTATCGAAACGGAGTTGGGCGAGCCAGTACCGGGCGCAGGTTGGGCGGGCCAGTATCAACCTGAACGGGCCGGTGCGTTCATCCTGCTGGCCTCCGGTGGTCTCTGCCGCGGCGGGCGGGCTGGCGCCTGTGGGTTTTAAACAACTCAGCCAGCTGCCTCTATTCTCATCTTGAAAATTCGACTCCTGTCAGCGTTTGCGTCGCCGCTTGCCGGGGCGGGTGAGAAAACACCAAGAGTGTTCAGCGATGACGCCTGTGCGCCGGCCGAAGAAGTGCCCGGGCGACAGCGGGCTTGGTGCGCGACTGCGGCGGCTCGTCCTTCTGCGAGCATCACGAAGCACTCCGCGACGCGCAGATCGCCTTCGAGTACCAGCACTACCTACCCTTCCGCGGCTGCGGGTTGGAATCGGAGACGGCCCACGCCTTCGCGGACTTTGCCCTGCCGGCCCCTGGGGCTACGTCCTGCTGGAGGTGACGAGGAGCAGCACAAGGCCTACGACCCCAGCTGCGAGCGGCGAGACTTCGACATGGCCGCCAGCGTGGCGCTCGGCAGCGGTCACAAGCTGCTGGTGCTGCGCTACAACCCGGACGCCTTCAAGATCGCCGCATGGCGCGGCGGACCACCAAGAAGAAGCGCCACGCACAGCTGATCCGCCTGCTGGGCGGGCTGCTTGCGCGCGAGCCGGAGGCGCCTTTCACCCGCCTCTTTCTCTTCTACGATCGGGGCGCGGAGAGCAGCGCGCTGCCCTGCGTGGCGGGCACTGGTCCGAGCCCGCGCCGTGTCCCGCTGCGCCTAGAGTCAGGCAGTTTTGAGCGGGGCAATCCTGTTTTGGGCACAGGATTGAGTGGGGCAATCCTTTCCGACCTCGGGTTGCGCGGGGCTCGGCGGGCTGGAGGCTCCGATGCCGGGCAGGTGGCGCGGCAGGAAGGTCGGTGCTCGGAGTTTTTTTAGGCCCTTATAGGAACCTGTAGGAACCTGTCGGAACCTTCAGGAATCTTGAGGAAACCTATAGGAAACCCATAGGAAACTCATAGGAAGCCCCCTTCTTCTTTTCCTATGGACTTTCTATGGGTTTCCTCTGGGTTTCCTATAAGATTCCCATAGGTTCCTATAGGTTCCTATAAGGGCCTAAAAAACTCTGAGCTCCCCGCCAGGCGAGGCTCATGCCGGGCAGGTGGCGGCCGGGAGGCTCTAGCCGGCAGGTGGCGCGGCAGGAAGGTCGGAGCTCGGAGTTTTTTGGGCCCTTATAGGAACCTATAGGAACCTATAGGAAACCTATAGGAAACCCATAGGAAACCCATAGGAAACTCATAGGAAGCCCTCTTCTTCTTTTCCTATGGACTTCCTATGGGTTTCCTATGGGTTTCCTATAGGTTTCCTATGGTTCCTATAGGTTCCTATAAGGGCCCAAAAAACTCCGAGCTCCCCGGTCAGGTCAGGCTTCCATGCCGGGCAGGTGGTGGATGTGGTCTGCCTAAAACATGGGCCCAGTTGGGCGAGCCAGTATCGAAACGGAGTTGGGCGAACCAGTACTTAAAAAAATCCGAAAACCCTCCAGACCCGTTGGGCGAACCAGTATTTAAAAAAATCCGAAACCCCTCCAGACCCGTTGGGCGAACCAGTACTTGAAAAAAATCCGTACCCCTCCAGACCCGTTGGGGGAGGCAGTACTGAGCCAAACCCCCCCGGGCCCGTTGGGCAGACCAGTACTTTAAAAAAAAACCGAAACCCCTCCAGACCCGTTGGGCAAACCAGTACTTAAAAAAAGCGACACCTATCCCCCAAACCCGTTGGGCGAGGCAGTACTTAAAACGAATCCCCCCCGGGCCCGTTGACCATTGAAAAAAAAACGAAACCCCTCCAGGCGCGTTGGGCGAGCCATTGAAAAATAAAATCCGAAACCCTCCCAGACCCGTTGGACAGACCATTGAAAAAAAATCCGAAACCCCCCCCAGACCCGTTGGGCAGACCAGTGCCTAACCACCCCTCGGCAAGCCTCCAAACAGGGGGCCATCCATGCTACCTGCAAAAAAAAAAACGGTTGGGCCGACCAGTATCGAGCCCCAGCAATTTGGGCGGACCAAGCCCAACCCGTTGGGTGTCAAAAACTCAACAAAAAAACCCACCGCTGTACCTCTTCTTCGTTTTTGACGACAGGTGACAGCGCCAAAAAACTGGCAAAATCTTCACAATTTTTTCGATGCCGGCGCCGGCCCAACCCGCCGAACATTGCCTGAACGGGTCGGCAGGCCCCTTATAGGAACCTATAGGAACCTATAGGAACCTTATAGGAAACCCATAGGAAACCCATAGGAAACTCATAGGAAACCTGTAGGAAGCCCTCTTCTTCTTTTCCTATGGTTTCCTATGGGTTTCCTATGGGTTTCCTATAAGATTCCTATAGGTTCCTATAGGTTCCTATAAGGGCCCAAAAAAACTCCGAGCTCCCCCCTTCGTCTGACTAACCCGTTGGGCAGACCAGTACTAAGCAAAAAAAAACCGGGGCCTGCTGGGCGAGCCAGTACTTGAAAAAAAAATCTGAACCCATAATCAAGCAGAAAAACTAGCAAAAAGTCAACCGGCTGAAGGGTGCAATTAGGGTGCAATCAGGGTGCAAAAGGGTGCAATCCCAAAAGCGTGCAAAAACACGCAAAAAACAGGCCCAGTTGGGCGAGCCAGTATCAAAACGAGGTTGGGCGAGCCAGTACCGAGCGCAGGTTGGGCGGGCCAGTATCAAACCTGAACGGGTTGGGCGGACCAGTATCAAACGCGAGAGGGGGCAGTGCCCAAAAACCAGCAAAATCTGCATTTATTTTCTACACCGGCGCCGGCCCATCCAGCCGAGGATTGGGACAGCTGAGACAATCCTGGGAAAGGGGGTGAGACACCTGCCTCAGCTCCCCCCCACCCTCGGCTGGATGCGGTCTGCCAAAAACATGCAAAAGCGCGGTGTCGAAACGGAGTTGGGCGAACCAGTATCAAAAACGGGGTTGGGCGAGCCAGTATCGAGCGCAGGTTGGGCGGACCAGTATCAAGCCCCAGCGGAACCAAGCCCATCCCGTTGGGTGTCAAAACTCAACAAAAAAGGCCCGGTGTCCCTCTGCATCATTTTTGATGCAGAGGGACACCGCTTTCGAAGTTGAGGGACACCGCCACAAAAACGGCAAAAAAAAGGCCCGGTGTCCCTCTTCACCATTTTTGGCACCAAGGGACACCGCCAACACACCTAGCAAAATCTTCACATTGTGTCGACGCCGGCGCCGGCCCAACCAGCCGAACATTGCCTGAACGGGTCGGGCGGCGGGCCCCCTTATAGGAACCTATAGGAACCTATAGGAATCTTATAGGAAACCATAGGAAACCCATAGGAAACTCATAGGAAGCCATAGGAAGCCCTCTTCTTCTTCTTTTCCTTATGGACTTCCTATGAGTTTCCTATGGGTTTCCTATGGGTTTCCTATAAGATTCCTATAGGTTCCTATAGGTTCCTATAAGGGCCCAAAAAAAACTCCAAGCTCCAACCCCCTTCGTCTGACTAACCCGTTGGGCAGACCAGTACTAAGCAAAAAAACCGGGCCTGCTGGGCGAGCCAGTATCAAAAACGGGGTTGGGCGAACCAGGATCGAGCGCGGGTTGGGCGGGCCAGTATCAAAAACGGGGTTGGGCGAGCCAGTACCGAGCGCGGGTTGGGCGGACCAGTATCAAACCTGAACGGGCCGGGCGGCGGGCCCCCCTTATAGGAACCTATAGGAACCTATAGGAAACCTTATAGGAAACCATAGGAAACCCATAGGAAACTCATAGGAAAGTTAGGAAGCCCTCTTCTTCTTTTCCTATGGCCTTCCTATGGGTTTCCTATGAGTTTCCTATAAGAGGTTCCTATAGGTTCCTATAAGGGCCCAAAAAATCCGAGTTCCCACTCCCCCCTTCGTCTGACTAACCCGTTGGGCAGACCAGTACTAAGCCAAAAAACCCGGGCCTGCTGGGCGAGCCAGTACTTGAAAAAAAACCTGATCCCATAATCAAGCAGAAAAATTAGCAAAAAGTCAACCGGCTGAAGGGTGCAATCAGGGTGCAATCAGGGTGCAATTAGGGTGCAATCAGGGTGCAAATGCAAAAACACACAAAAACAGCCAGTTGGGCGAGCCAGTGTCAAAACGAGGTTGGGCGAACCAGGATCGAGCGCGGGTTAGGCGGACCAGTATCAAACCTGAACGGGTTGGGCGGACCAGTACTAAGCCAAACCCGGGGCCATGACTCACATGAGCGGTCTACTAAGGGTCGTTGGGCGAACCAGTACCTAAGTGCCTGCTCGGCACATCTACCTACAAGTGCCTGCTCGGCACTGTGCCTGCTCGGCACTCCTAAGTGCCTGTTCGGCACTGTGCCTGCTCGGCACGTCCTACTCCTAAGTGCCTGCTCGGCACTCCTAAGTGCCTGCTCGGCACTCCTAAGTGCCTGCTCGGCACTGCCCACCCCCCCAGCCCCAGCGCCAGACCCGCGGAGTTGTGCTTCGCCAGGATGTTCCACCTCACACGTACGGCGGCCTGACAGGGAAGGAAAAAAACTTCGGGTTTGGGGGGGTACATGCCAAGCACAATCATGCAAAATCATGCAAAATCATGTCATGCCAAAATCAAGCAAATGTCATGCCATGCGAAAAACCGTGCAAAACGAGCTATTACTCCAGGCCGTACATACATGTACACCCTGGAGTAATAGCATTTTTTCAGCGCAAAACCGTGCGAAACCGGCTATTCCCCGGCCATACGGGCACGTATACCCGGGGAGAATACGCGCGGCCGAGCAAAAAAAACTGGCCCCGTAAAAAAAGAATGGCAAGTTGGGCGAGACAACGACAGCAGATCACGGAGGCCGCGGACGGCGGCGCCCGGGCTCGCACGGGGGCGGATGGTGCCGTCGTGCTGAACCTGCGGCGCGGCCCGGGGGCCTACGCGCTGCTCTCGCGCGCGGACGGGCAGCTGACCCGGGCGGGCCAGCACTACTACTCCCACCTGGGCCTGCGGCCTCCCAGCAAGGACTTCGACTACAACCAGCCCCTCATCCGCGAGGGCCCAACGACTACATCCTGCTGCGCAACGGGCAGAAGAAGCTCGTGCGCTCCCTGCAGGGCGGAGAGCACCGGCTGACCAAGCTGGGCAAGGGCTTCTTCCGCGACAAGTACTACGAGTACCTGGTCCACGTGCCGGTGATCATCCGTGGCAGGCGGCGCAGCGGGCGGAACGCCGGCGCGGGCTACGAGCGCAGGGACTGGCTGCCGGTGAACGAGCTGGGCCGGCCCACCTCACGGAGGAGCAGGTGGCGCAGCGGGTCAGGCAGCAGGTGGAGGCCTCGCTGGACCCGGGCGGCCCCATCCTGCAGCTCTCGGACGAGACCTACTTCCTCGACCCCGAGGGGCACTGGGTGGTCAGCACCCAGAGCACGCACTACAGGAACTCCAGGACCGAGGTGGAGACGCTCCTGCGCCAGCGCATGAGGGGCCTGAGGAGCGTGAGCTTCCAGCTGCCCTGCGAGGAGGACGTGCTGCCGAGCGCCTTCGAGGACAAGCCGCTCTGCGTGCCCCGGCAGCTGGCCGAGCTGCTGCAGCTGAGCGTGGAGGAGGTGTGCGCCGACTTCGACGCCATGCTGCGCCACGACTGGAGGCGCCTCGGCATCTCCGCAGAGGAGGTGCGAGAGTTCTGCGTGTGGCGCAACGCGCCGATGCGCGTGCTGAGCTCGCAGGGCGACCTGGTGGACAGCTACGACCCGGCGCTGAAGGAGCACCGCACCGTGTGCTTCTTGGCCTTCGACGGGCACTGCTACATGTACAGGGCCGTGAAGCGGGTGCTGGAGAGGCGGCGCGCGTGCTCTACCGGGGCGAGGCGAGGCAGACCCTGCCGCCCATCCAAGAGTGGAGGCGCTTCGACGCCGCGGACGTGCAGCCGGGGCTGTTCTGGTGCGAGGACCTGCGGGAGGCGCGGCGCCAGCTCATGGCCGCCGGCGAGAGCCCCAAGGTGGCCATCAGCGCCCGGCGCAGTACTGCGGGCTGAGGCTGAGGCGGGGCACCAGGATACGAGAGCTGCCGGAGGAGCACGACGGAGGTGGGAGAGAGGCGCGGGCCGGAGCGCTTGTGCGCACGAGATTTTTTTGGCCAAGGCCGAGCGCGGTGCCCGGCGCGGCGGAGAGGCAGAAGACCCTGGCCGCGCAGGGCGGCAAGTGCGCGCTGTGCGGCTGCGGGCTGACGGCCGGCACCTGCGAGCTGGACCACGTGGTGCCGGTGAGGCAGGCCTTTGCGGGCAGCGTGCAAACCCTGCAGGCGCTGTGCGGCGACTGCCACAGCGAGAAGACGCTGAGGGAGAGCGCGCAGCCACCAGCCTGGAGAGCCGCGTGGCGCCCGGAGTCATGGAGTACGTCCGGAGCCCCAAGCTGCCTCCTCTGGTCTTTGAGGCGCAGGCGTGCGCAGCGTCCCGCCACAAGGACGCTCTGTACGTCGGCGTGGACGTGGTGCGCTGCAGGCGCAACGGGCTGGCCAACGCCCCCTTCCCCCTGCCCATCCTGTGCCCGGCGGACGGCGTTGAGCCCGTGGACGGCGTGCTGCCGGACCTGGGCTTTGTGGAGGGCTGCTGCGACGCGAGGCAGTCCTGCCTGAACCTGTTGCCGTACGTGGGGCCCGGCTGGTACCCGAAGGTTTCGCTGGCCGCGATGCTGGACCTGGGCGTCTGCCGCTGGGACCACATCGTGTTGGGCATCTCCGCGCGGAGCCACGTGGACGCGGCGACGCTGCGGCGCGCGCTGGAGCGCATGGACGCCGCGTGGCCCGAAGGCGAGGAGCACATGGCCAAGCTCAGCGTGAACGCGATGATAGGCCTGTGGGCGCGCAGCACGGAGGTGGTCTACAGCGTGCGCAGCAGCAGCAGCGAGCTGGACGGCGCGGGCGCGGACTTCTCTCAGGCCTTCGCCTACGAGGGGGGCATGGTGTGGGACTTCGTCTACGCCAGGAGGCTGCTGAGCAACGGCACCTACCGCCCATCCACGACGCGGTCCTGGGCTTTGAGCACTGCATGGTGGCCAAGGCCCGGCGCATCCTGGACGCGCCGCCGCGCTACCTCGCGCAGGTGAAGACGGACTGCCTGCTGACGCAGCGGCTGCCGAAGCGCTTCGCGGAGCGGCTGCGGGCGCTGGAGGCGCTGCGCCACCCGGACGGCACGCCGGTCTACCGCGTGGAAGAGACGAAGCCTTTGCTCAGCGGGGCGCCGCGCATGGAGGCGGAGCGCCCCAAACAACGGAGGTGGAACGGGGTGGACGACCCTATAAGCCACTGCCTGGCGGGCAACTCCCTGCTGCTCACGGGCCTGCCGGGCACCGGGAAGACGCACCTGGCCCGCACCATTGTGGCGAGGCTGCGAGAGCAGGGCGAGGCGGTGCACCTGGTGTCCAAGACGCACTGCTCCGAGCAGAACCTGGGCCTGGGGGCGCAGACGGCCGACCACTGGGTGCGCAGGTACGTGCGCGGGGGCAGCGCGCAAAAGCTGGACTGGCTGGTGGTGGAGGAGAACACGCAGCTGGACATGGCGCTCTGGGCGGACCTGGCCTGCGTGGGGCTGAACGACGTGAAGTTCCTGCTGCTGGGAGACTTCCGGCAGCTGCCGGCCGTGCTGGACTCCTGGGCCGGGCGGCCCATCAGCGCGCCGTTGGAGCACAGCCAGCTGATCCGCGACCTGGCCGGCGGGCACAGGCACGAGCTCACGGAGAACATGCGGGAGCTCTTCCCCTCCAAGCCCGGGTGGCCGGACACCACGCTGGTCATCAGCCACAGCAAGCGCATGGCCGTGAACGCAGCGGCGAACCGGGCCCTGGCGCCGGAGGGCTCAAAGCTCCTAGAGCTGGAGACACACGTCATCCACATAGATTTGGGTTGTTGCCAAACAACCAATGAATATTGCCAAACTGCAACACCCAATGGGTGTGATAAACCTATAACACAAAACAGCCCGCAGAGCATGAGGGTGTGGCCGGGGCTGCGCCTCATCGGGGCCGGCGGGAAGATACCCAAGGGGGTCTTTGTGGCCGTGGCGGAAGTGGAGCCGGACGGAGTGAGGCTGGACAACGGCATGCGGCTGAAGAACCAGGAGCTGCTGCGGGCCACCCGGCCGAGCCACGCAGTGACCTACGCCAGCTGCCAGGGGCTCACCCTCCACAACCGCGTCCGCCTGGACCTGGAGTCCTGCCACCTCACGCTGCGCCACCTGTACGTGGGCGCCTCAAGGGCCACGAGCTCCGAGCTGCTGGAGGCCTAGAACGGGCAGCACGGCGCCTCCAGGGGCTCCAGCATGAGGTGGCGCACCTCGAAGAGCACGCCCCACTGCCTGCCATCAGCCACACGTGCCGGGCCTCCACAAGCGCGCGGCCCCTGCGGCGCGCGAACTCCGCGGGGCGCGGCACGCGGTTGCCGGCGGGTCCCAGAAGAGGCAGCGCTCCAAGTCCATCTTGCACTTCACGTGCTTGCCCTTGGCGCTCACCTTGACGGCGCGCTGCAGCTGGCTCTCAAGCTCCGTGCGGGCGGCCCCGGAAAGGGCTTCTGGAAGATGATCATGTTGTCGATGACGCCCTGCTCCACCTCCTCCGTCCACAGCTCCAGGTTGGTGTTGCTCGCAAAGCACACTCCCACCCTCTTGGCCCCGTCGTCCTGGAAGTTTCCGGGCTCCCACAGCACCTCCACGTCCACCTTGCACACCAGCGCGCCCTCATGGGAGTCCTCTATGGACATGAACTTTCCCCCCTTGGCATTGGTCTGAACGTCCAGCCCGAGTGCAAGCTTCATTGCTCGGCTCCTTTTTTTATCCGTAGGAAAAAAGTCCGGTCCGATGAACGTGCGAGTTTTCTTGGTCGTCGCAGTGGCGGTGATCTTGCTCTTTAAAAATGCCGAGGCTCCTGGAGCTTTTCTGCGGCACCAAGTCGGTGGGCAGGGCCTTCGAGGCGGCGGGCTGGGAGGTCGTCTCCCTGGACATCGTGTCGAAATTTGAGCCCACCATCCTCTGCGACATCCGGAGCTGGGACTACACGACGTTCCCGGGGCACTTCGACATGGTCTGGGCCAGCCCGGTCTGCTCGGAATACAGCCGCGCGCTGACGACGCGCCCGCGGCGGCTCCTGGAGGGCGACGCGCTGGTGCTCAGCGCCCTTGAGATCATTGCGCACTTTGACCCCTTGATGTGGGTCATAGAGAACCCGGCCACCGGGCTGCTGAAGACCCGGCCGTTCATGGAGCGTCTGCCCTGGGTGGACGTGACTACTGCAAGTACGGAACTCCGTACAGGAAGCAGACGCGGCTGTGGACCAACATGCGCTGGAGGCCGAGCCGAGGGCTGTGCAGGAGCGGCAGCCGCTGCGAGGCGTGGCAGGACGGCAGGCACCTCCAGGCCGCGCAGCGGGGGCCGCGGCTGATGGAGGGGCAGTACGAGAGGGTCAGCCAATCACGCGAGCTGCTCTACAGTGTCCCTGCTGCGCTGTGCGAGGAGATTGCGCGCGCGGCCACGGAGGAGCTTGCGGAGCGGCTGAGCATTCCGGATTAGACCGTTCAGGCTTCGTCTAATCCGACGAGCCTGGAACAGTCCATTTTTCCATGTTTTTACTGGTTTTTTTGGGCGGTGCCACTAAACGCCAAAAATGGCGAAGAGGGGCACCCCCGCCTTTTTTCTCGTTTTTGGGCGCATTCAAAAGCGGTGCCACGTTTCACCAAAAATGGTGAAGAGGGGCACCCCCGCCTTTTTTCTCGTTTTTTGCTCAACTTCAAAAGCGGTGTCACTAAACTTCATAAATGAAGAAGAGGGACACCGGGCCTCTTTTCTCGTTTTTGGGCGCACTCAAAAGCGGTGTCACGTTTCACCAAAAATGGTGAAGAGGGACACCGGGCCTTTTTTTTCTCGTTTTGCTCAACTTAATCGGTGTCACGCTTCATCAAAAATGAAGCACACCGGGCCTTAGTCAAGCACAGAGACGCCCGTGCCGGAGAGCGTCACCAGCTGGTAGGCCACCAAATGAATGAACAGGTCCGTCATCGTGCCGTCCAGGCACTTGAAGGTGAACCGGGCAAGGTCGCCCGAGCGGGTGCTGACGCCACTCAGCGGCATCTTGGGCACGCGCTCGGTGGGAAAGCCGGCAATGAAGCTGTGGCGCAGGTAGCCCACGCGGCCGATGTCGATGTTGCGCACCGTGTCGTCGTAGGCCCGCGAGGACGGAGAGGAAGTGGAAGTGTTCCGAGGCTCCCTTCATGGGGTTGTGAGGGTACTGCAGGCTGCCCAGCTGCATCTGAGACTCCAGGAGGCTGTCCTCCTGCCTCGCCGCGCCGATGGGGGCCACGTCCTGCCCCGGGTTGGCCAGCAAGTGGATTTTGGAGCCCGCGTCGTTGTCCCAAAAAGTCACAAACGCGCCCATGAGTTTCGTGAAGGCGCGCGCCACGGTGACGTTGTGCTCCGCCACGCCGTTCGGGACGCTGGACTGCTGCGTGTGCACCGTGGGGTAGCTGAACACCAGGGACCTTCCTGAGAGGAGCACGCGGTTGAAGGACTCCACCAGCGCAGAGTCCAGGACGACCTGGGAGGCCAGAACTCGGACGTTCTGGATCTCGAAGTCGGTGCTCAGCGTGGCCCCCGCCGGGTGCGCCCGGCGTTCTCGGACCACAGCGCAGTGGTGGCGTCCGCAAACTCAATTTCTATCACCAGGTTCAGCTGCGGCGGCAGCATCTTCCCGCAGCGCAGGATGCCCACCATGGTGGGGCGCAGCAGCACGTCCGCGTAGCCGCCCTGGTGCACCGCGCGGGCGATGCGCGGGTCGTTCACTTCGTCGAAACCCTCCATGGCCTTGTTGCGGTTGTACTCTCGGCCCTTCAACAAGTCGTGCACGGCCACGGTGCGGCCGTAGTAGTTGATGTCGTCGCAGCGCTGGCCGTTGGCGAAGACCCGGACGCGCTGGACGAAGCAGGCGGGGTTGGGCGTGGCTGGGGCCAGCGGGTTGGTGCCGTCCGTGTTCCTGACGCGGAAGGCGATCTTGATGGACTCGGGGTCGATGAAGGACGTGCCGCTGGTCAGCGGGATGCGGCAGACCCTAGAGGTTGTGGGGGAGAAGGAGCTCAGCGAGCTGGGGAAGTACTGCACGTCATGCCGCGCCGTCACGTAGTTGGTGTTGCTTGTTTTCAGCTTGTAGTCCAGGCTCTGCATCAGCTCATCCTGGGCTCCGGCGGTGACTGCCTCCATGCTTGTTTATATACACGCATTTTGACTCGTACGGCGAAGGAAAACTATTCTTCTAGGGCGTACATAGATGTACGGCCTGGAAGAATAGCATTTTTTCAGCGCAAAACCGTGCAAAAAAGCTATTACTCCAGGGTGTACATGTATGTACGGCCTGAAGTACACCCTGAAGTAATAGCTTTTCTCAGCGCAAAACCGTGCAAAAATAAACTCTCCCCCAGGAGGGTTTTTTATTTTTTTTAAGCAGCCTCAATGTCTCGCGCCAGCTGGTCAAAGCTGGGCGGAGGCAAGCTCCGGCGTCCGGAACTGGAGCTCGCCCGTGAGCTTGGCTGGGACTGGGGCAGAGCCACGGGGTTCAGGCCCCAGGAGAAGGGGCGCGGCGTGTTGGACTGCGCCTGGACGCGGAAGCCGGACTGCGAGGAGGCGCGGCTGCTTGCGGGGCTGCCGGACGTGCTGCTGCCGGTGCGCAGCGTGAAGTGCTGTGGCTGAGTGGCGTCATTCATGTTGTTGGCGGACCGGACGTCCTGCACTGCCGCGTCCTCGCTGCCCTGCTGGGGCCGGAAGAGCGTGTTCTCGAGGACCCAGCCCGTGCCGCGCGCGAGGCCGTAGGCTGCGCCGCCTGCGAGCCCCACGGCCAACCCAGCCGTCGCCGCCGCGCCAACTCCCGCCGCGCCAGCCAACGGTCCAGCAACCTCGCCCGCGGTGGGCGCCAGGGCTGCGGCCCCCTCGGCCAGGCCCCCCAGGTACCCAAAGGCTCCGCCCACGCCCTCGGCGGCAACGGCAACCTCGCCCTCCTCCGCAGCCACGGCCGCCGTCTCCTCAACGGCCTGCGCCGCGCCGCGCTCCACCTCCTGCGCGCGCTGCCCCGCCTCGTCCAGGAGGCGCTCCACGTCACTGGGCCGGCCTATGATCTGCGGAGGCGGCTGCGCCGGGCCCGGACGGGGCAGCACGTTCAGGCGCACGTACTCAGCGGCGTCCTGGGGCAGCTGAGAGCGGAAAGCCTGCGCGGCTGCGAGCCCCGCCGCCCCTGCGCCTATGAGGTCCGCTGCCGCCTGCGCGCCGTCTGCAGTGCTGCGCAGGCAGTCCGTGATGGAGGGCGGCCCCTGCCCGTTGCTGGCCAAGGCGCCGGCCTCGGGGTCTCCTGCCAGGTCGTCCTCAACAAAGCGGGTTCCGCCGTACCCTTGGTACCTCCGCGCAAGGCGCACGTCCTCGTGGCCTCTGCGGGAGTGCGGAAGCCGTCCTCGGGATGCAGGGGCGTGTGCTGCAGGGGCCGGGGGTTGGGGTCCTCGCTGGACTGCACAAAATCGTCCAGGTAGAAGTGGCTTGTGATGAACGAGGTGGCCTTGCGGTCCGGCTGGTCCAGGGGTAGCGGCTCGTTCCGCTCTAGGTAGCCCACCACCTGCTCAAAGCGCGGGCGCTGGTTGAAGCCGTGCGCCCGGAGCGTCTTCATTTACTGTTGCGCAACTTCGCCCGCCGCCCGTTCCACGCCCCGGCGCTCGGCCCGCGCGTAGCGCAGCCGGGGTACCTGGCGGTGCACGGCCTCCGTCAGCCGGCTCACGTCGTCCAGGTGCCGCTGCCCCTCCTGCGCCTGCCTGCGCTCGCCCAGCCAGTTGTTGAAGGCCCGCGCCTCCTCCAGTTCTCGGGAGCGCTTCAGCAGCAGCGGCTGCAAGTTGTAACTGGGGTACGTCTTGCGGAACCACCGGAGCATCCGCGGCTCGTTGCGGGGCTCTATGGACATCATGCTTTTATACCAGTTCACTTGCGCCTGTGGTCAGCCGGTCATAAGCGGACTGCCTCTCCAGCATGCGCAGGGCGCGCTGCTGCTCTCTTGTGAGCTGAGGCGGCTCCGGTGCAGCCGGCGCCGGTGGTGCCTCCGCTGGTGGTGCCTCCGCCGGTGCCTCAACCGGTGCCGTCTCAAGTGGAGGCTTTGGCTTGCGCTTTGGGGCAGCCGGCTCAGTAGGCACGTCCTGCTTCGGTTTGTTCTTGGTTTCAGGGGGCCTGCCCCGCCGTTTCGGTTCCGGCGCAGCGTCCTGCGTAGCGTGTGGCGCAGCGTGTGGCGTAGCGTGTGTGATCGCGTTAGCGTTGTGGCCAATATGGTATACAGCGTTTGCGGTTTGCCTCCGGCGCAGTTGTTTTCGCCTTGCGCCTGTGTTCGCCTTGTGCCTGAGGTCGAGAACGAGATCGCGCATATACGTGGTCAAGATATTAACACGCAACGACCCAAATGACGAAACGCGTAGCGGACGACGTTGCCGTCCAGGTTCGGTCAGGCGGGAAACAAGCGCCAAGTGCCTCAGGGTACCGGGCCCCTGGGGCCATGAGTGCCGTCGTCCGGTGGCCCGTCTCCGTACCCACTCCCGCTCTTTCAGCGTGATCTTGGGAGGATGTCGTCGCCCAGGTTGCCCAGCACTCTGCTGGCGTTGGCCTGCTGGGCGCAGCGCAGGTAGACCTCGTTGTGCGCCATCATTTTGAGAAATTCGAAGACCTGCTGCCCGCCTGAGACGAAGCTCGGGCCGAGCATGTGGTCGATGCTGAAGGGCTTGGTGGGAGAGGCGGGCGGCGCAGCAGGGTAGTCCGCGGCATCAGGGAATTGCTGGCGCAGCTCCAGGTCGTTCAGGATGAGCCTGTTGCCGTCGTAGGCTACGCTCAGGCTGTTCGTGGTCTCGCTGTAGGTGGCGGTGGCAAAGTTGGAGCTGATCCAGGCGGCCAACCGTGCGCCAGTGTACGCGCCCTCGGGCAACAACGCCCAGTTCAGCGTGCCCAGCGCGGCGTCGACCCAGTAGAGGTAGCGGCCCCGGTCCGTGGACAAAAAGCTGTCGGCCAGGCGGATCTTGTAGACGGCAAGCCGGGCGTCGCTCTGCAAGTGCAGGGACTCTCCCAGGTCTACCTCAAAGTCGCTGTCCGAGCCGGCCACTCTCTTGCGGCTGTCCACGTAGATAGTGGTCATCCTTTTCTTTAGGAACCCGCCCGTCCGGCGGACGACGGGCGGCTGGACGGCTGCGACGGAGGTGCAGCAGGAGATATTCTCACACTTCGCGTTGATCAGCGTGGACAGCTTCTGGCCCAGGAAGCTGAGCGCCGCTCCCATCGGCGTCTTTTTCAAGTGCGAAGCGCTCTTCAAAGCGCTTGTAGAACATTTCATTCCTCGGCTTCAGGTAGTAGACAAAGAGGAAACTGTAGGGTTCCCGCGTTGCCTGCTCGTACAGCCGGTACAGCTGCTCCTTCGGCAGCAGGGCGCTCAGCTCCTCAATAACGGCGTCCAGCTCGTGCTGGTTGCGCAGCCTCCAGCAGCAGAGGAATTGCTGGTTGACCCGCACGGCTGCGCTGATGAGCCGCAGCTTCTGCGAGCTCACCCAGGTGCTGATCTGCATATGACGGCCCGGATGAAGAGAGTGTCCAGGGCGCCGTGAGGCTTGTGCAGCTGCGGCGTGTCAGCAAAGTCGTCGATGACTACAAGCACCTGGTACAGTTTCTTCATTTCCAACTTCTTGGACGCCTCCGTGATCTTGCGCTGCTGCTGGATGATGCGCCGCTGCGCCGCCTCGTCCCACTCGTCCCAATACGTCTGCTCCCGCTCTGTGTTCACCCCCAGGTCCTCCTCAATGTACTTCTTGACGGGTATCCAGCCGTCGTCTATGTTGACACTCGGGCTGAAGACGTAAATTCTCTCAAAGACGCCGCGATACTGCTCCAGAATCAGGCTGATCAGAGCCACGGTTTTGCCCGATTTTGATGGCCCGAGGAAGATGCCCGTACATGGCACCAGGGGCACCACGGGGTCAGAGGCTTGTTTGCTGCTATACTCTGTCGTAGGAAACAGCTTGATCTTCCCCATTCCTTTGCGTTACTTGCCAAAATTTGAAGCCGGGAAGCCGGGCGGCGAGTCCGTCAGCGTCCTGCTACACAGCAGGACGCTGACGGAGTTTTCCGGGCAATCTGGGCGGCGAGCCCGGGAGAAATGCCATATTTACGGCATTGCAGCCGGAGTTTTCCGGGAGTGTCCTGCTATACAGCAGTGCGCTTCCATAGTTTTCCGGGCAATCCGGGCGGCGAGTCCGGGAGTGCATCGCTGTGTACCGACGCACTGCCGGTGTTTTTTTCCGCGCAATCCGGGCGGCGAGTCTGGGGACGTAGTGCTGTACAGCACTGCGCTTCCAGCGTTTTCTGGGAAACACCGGGGCAATCCTGTGCCCACGCCAGGATTGAGTGAGGCAATCCTGTGCCCACGCCAGGATTGAGTGTGGCAATCCGAGTGGGGCAACCTGTGCCCACGCCAGGATTGACGGCAGGGCGTGTGAATGGTGCAAAAAAACACTCTGTCAGCGGTACCGCGAGGACAGCAGCGCTGACAGACCTCCGGCACTGGCCCGGTGATGGGTTTTTTCGGCAAAAAAGCGAAGTTGGAATTCCGACCTCGGTGCAGAGCGAAGTCGGAATTCCGACCTCGTGGTGCAGGCAGGCTGGAGGCTTCTATGCCAGGCAGGCGCGGCAGGAAGCTGGGAGCTCGGAGTTTTTTGGGCCCTTATAGGAACCTATAGGAACCTATAGGAATCTTATAGGAAACCCATAGGAAACCCATAGGAAACTCATAGGAAGCCCTCTTCTGCTTTTCCTATGGACTTCCTATGGGTTTCCTATGGGTTTCCTATAAGATTCCTATAGGTTCCTATAGGTTCCTATCTCTCTCTTTAGAGGTTTCCCAAATGGCTTGTATTCTACCTGAGAGGCTCCCAGCACTCGTCCGTCCAGCATTTGACCTCGTCCTGCGAAGGATTCGAAGTCTAAAACGCTGCGTGGAGGCGTGAGGCTGCAAAATAGAGACCCCTAGATATGCGCTGCAATTTGGCTCCAGGTTGCATTTCAAGCGATGTCAAGCTTTGCCAAAGGAAACCCCTTTTCCCTTTTTTTCGGGGACCCCTTTTTTTGGGACCCCTTGTTTTCTTTTTTTTTGTGTTTTTCTTAGCCCTGCAAAGGTTGGCTCGCTTGAAATGCAACCTGGAGCCAAATTGCAAGCATATCTAGGGGTCTCTATTTTGCAGCCTCACGCCTGCACGCAGCGTTTTAGACTTCGAATCCTTCGCAGGACGAGGTCAAATGCTGGACGGACGAGTGCTGGGAGCCTCTCAGGTAGAATATAAGCCATTTGGGAAACCCCCTCTAAAGAGAGAGGCTGCGAGCCCCGCGGCCCCTGCGCCTATGAGGTCCGCTGCGCAGACGGTCCGTGATGGAGGGCGGCCGTTGCTGGCCAGCGCGCCGGCCTCGGGGTCTCCCGCCGCCTCCTCCAGTGCATCAGCTTGAAATGAGGTTTTTGGGTGTTCATGGCGTGTTGCAGGATTTGTTGCGCAACCGCGATTTCCCATGCGTTTTGCCAGGATGCAACATGGCTGGTTTTCGACTCTGCGTAGGTTCAACACGACGGAACATCCGCCCGACCCCTGGCGCCCATATCCGCCGCCTCGCTGATGTGTTGTCGTTGTCTCATCCAACTTGCCATTCTTTTTTACGGGGCCAGATTTTTTTTTTCGGTCGGCCGGGCCGCGACTTTCCGGGGCATCTGTGCAGGATTTTTCATGATTTGCATGGCCGCCAGAACGTTTGATGTCTGCGTGGATTGATGAGGGAGAGGGAGCTGGAGGGGGCCCTTTTAGGAACTTATAGGAACGTATGGGTGGACCCTGAACCCCCTCCTTACCCCCCCCCCTTTCTGGTCCACACCCAATCCTTTCACTTTTCTGGAATGGCGTTTCTTGATTTGCGATTTGTTTCACAGGCTATGCGTCTTAGTGACCGGCCTTGCATGTGGTTGTTTTCACAGGCTTTAAGTCTTAGTGCCGGCCTTTCGACTCGCTCTAGATACGTGTGCAGGTACGTTCGCCAGGCCGGCAAGTCTCGCACAGGAAACAGCTTGATCTTCCCCATCCCTTTGCGTTACTTGCCAAATTTGAAGCCGGGAAGCCGGGCGGCGTCTGGGACCCTCGGCCCCTGCACACGCCTCTGCATCCCGAGGACGGCTTCTGGTTGCCCAGCAACCGCAGCTCCGGGCCGTGTATTGACACAAGTGGCTGCACGGTGCCATGGCACAAGTGGTTGTCCAAGGACAGTACTGAGCGATTGCAAACTGCTTCGAAAAGCAAAACTCTCACCACCAAGGGTTTTTTGTGCCACATTGAAAACCTTGTGGATGCCAGGCGTGAGAAATGTGGCGGGCAACTTCGGGTTAGCAGTTGGGATACACAGGCCGCTATGCAATCGGAATGATACAAGGAGTTCATTCCAGGTAGCGCGCGGGTCTTCCTGGAGCGAGACGGCGGGGCGCACCAGTGCGAGCACCCCCAAGGAGATGCCCGGCGCCACTCGTCCTCATGGTCTGGATTGCAATATCGAGAGGTTATAGATGTTCTCCCAAACCAGCGGGAGTCTTTTGAAGGATTCATGCTCAACAGCTTTTGATGCATACGATCGGATTGCTCGAGCAATTGCCTTGTACAAAGTCGTATGATCTGAATGTCTCGTTTGTTGGGACAGCGCGCGAAATGTGGGTGAATCCTGGCAGTTGAGCACCTCTTTGGCGGCCCGGTCAGCTGCCTCGTTCCCTGCTGCAACTCTCCTTGACGCTCAGGAATGAAATGCTCTTTACCTTCGTATAAAGGCTCAGAAGCCATTTGTGTATTGCCTCAAAAAGGAAGTTGACGACATCAAAATTCGGATGTAGGCAAAACGCGACACACACGCTTCCGAAATGATGTCTTGTGTGATCTGAAGTGCAGTTTTGCTATCACTACAACGCACACGAAGAATCTCAGCCCTCGTGATGGTCTGACGTCCTGGCACCCGTCCGCACTTGAACACCTGAAACTGAGAAACAACAGCCTGGAAGTCCTGAGGGGGTAGCATGTCAAGTTCATCTGGATCCCCTGTTTGGTATAGATCCAGCAATAGTCTCTGGAAAAAAAGTGGACCAGCACTGCAGCACTGTTCTGGCAACTATTCCGGACCATACTCCACAGCAAAGATGCAACTGTGATGGGGCGAGCGTCGTTAGGCGACAGAGGAGTATCAGTTTTGGCAAGTAAGGAAACCCTAACCATCAACCAATCGGGCCATCCGTCACTGAAGCCTTGCAATATGTGTGCAAGGTCCTGCACTCCCTGATCTCCAAGTGATTTGAGTTCCGTAGGGACACCCCTTGCGAAGTTCGGTTTTTAAGGTGCGAGATTCCCCGTTTCCACAATTCGAGGTTATTAAAATCCACATCAAGAATCTGGGCAGGCGGAGGTACCGCACGGAGTAACTCAGAAAAGGCACCCCACGCACGTGAGTCGTCCTGGTCTTCCTGGGAATCTCTCTTCCAGTATTGCGCCAGAACGTAGCAAAGCTTCTATGCAGTTCAATTGGGTCAAAGGATTCAACCAATTGCAGTGAAGTGCTTGTCAGGATACTGTTGCGAATCAAGACGGAAAGTGAGGATGTCGTCAGTAAGAGTCAGATCACTCATTAGATCGTCGTTGATTCGGCTGTTAGCATTTTTTAGCTTAGCACGAAACTCACCCTTTTCGGTTACACGAAGCAGAGTTGCCTCGAAAACACGCTCTGCTACGATCTTGCTGATCGCTGGCCTGGATGGTCCACGTGCACGTGCATAGGCGGCACGGCAAAATGCTTCAGTCTCATCCATCTGCATTCTGTAGTGGCGCACCTGCTTGCGGCGTTGCAATCTGGCGATGCCATCTGCGTCACAATCAAATTTGGTAATCTGAAAGAAGATTTTTGGTTCCGCTTGCAAACAGCATAATGCTGCAAGGGCATCTGCATCTGCATGCCGGTAGGAAACCGGGCATTCCACAAGGCATTGTCTGGAAGGCAAGCTTCGATAACCTCAGGGAAGTTATCTCTAGCTGATTGTGTTTTAATGCACCGGAGTGTGCATGGATTCCAAAGCATTGTCCAGATGTAGAAAACCTGATGCTGTCATGGATGCAATCAGTTGGGAATTGCCTCTTGAAGTGTACACAGACGGCAGTGGTTTGTACCAAACGTGTCCGGAGGCGCTTTCCGGTTGGGCCATTATTGTAGCGCAATTTCCCACTAACGCCCATAAGAGTGCTGCCATCGATAACTTTGTCAGGAACAGGATAATTCCTTCTCAATTCAAAGTTGCACTTGCATCCCAAACTTCGGGGTCACAGACTGTTGCCCGCTCGGAGCTTCAGGCAGCAGTCATAGCCCTTGAATGTCTGCCTGGTGCTTGTGTACACAGTGACAGTCAGTATGTGGTTGACCTTGCACACAGCATTGCCCTTTGCAGTGACGTTTGGCATCACTCGTCTGCTCCTAACTTTGACTTGATTCGCCGATTGCATTCTGTTAGTAGGCTGAGGCAGATAAGAGTCTGCAAAGTTAAGGCGCATCAAGACCCATTTGCGCAAATCAATGAAGAATCAACGTTCAATACACTTGGGAATGCCATTGCAGATGAAGCAGCCAGACAATCGCTTTCAGGAAGAGCGTGTGATATGCGTCAGATTGCAGGCAAAATCTTTCATGATTTGCAACGGCAAAATTTCTTGCTAGGTAGAATGTTTGAATTTTTCCAGGAAACACATACCATTGAACTCAGGGCCTCTGAGGCGGTGATTGCCTTCCGACCGCACAGGGGTCCAGATGCCCAAAGTAGACTTATTAACTGGCGCGTCCAGGAATTTGTTTCTTGGGCCGAACCACTCGACGAGGGCAAACTTGACCATTGGATTTGGGGTACTGCTTTTGGAAAATCGGTCCACTTGTGGGCCAGTTCCATTAAGTGGCCACCCAAACAATCACTTGACGATCCCGGAATTTCGCATCTTGAATTGTTGCTCTCCTTCTTATTGAGCTCAAACATGGAACTGCCTAGATTGACTTCGACTGCACGACAGGTGTATGTTTATCAAACAGCCCAACAAAATCCCGCAGTTGCCTTGTTGCCTTGGAGTTGGCCAGACCAACAAAAGGCATCTGAAGGAGCACTGCGCAGCTTTCATAACACTGTGACTCACATCTTGCCTATGCACTGCCGCGGAGATGTCAATCAGGACATGCCTTTGGATGCAAAAGGCCCTTTAAGGGCTTCGTGGCCAGACCAGAATTTCCTTGCCAAGAGCTAGTGACGCAACTGCTGATTGATGGTTTTCAACTTGGAACGGTCCTCCATCTTGATATTACCACACTTAAGCAGGCCGCTACTTCAAAATTCTTTGTGAAAATGGATCCTCTTGAGCTTAAAGAAAAGCCTGGTGCCAGGCATGCAGCAGCACACCGCGCTAAAGACAAACTCAGAAAAGATAATGATGTAATTGACTTGCATGTGCCTCTGTCTCACTCGTTAATGACTTGCTTGTCCCTGATGGGATCCGGCTTGGAGAACATCCCGGCTCTTCAACTTCGTAAAGTGGCTGCGGGTCGGCGAGGAGGCGTGGGCCGGTTCGCCGCTGTTGACGGCCATGCGCTTGCTGTGGCTGATGACCAGCGTGGTGTCCGGCCACCGACTTGGAGGGATAGGAGCTTCTTCAGTCTTGCCTTGGCCTGCTCCAGCGTGGAAGCTGGCGCCGCAAACCTTAAGCTGCTTGGGACACAGGTTATCCACATAGATTTGGGTTGTTACGAATTTATACCAACCAATGGTTGTACAGCCCGCGGAGCATAAGAGTGTGGCCGGGGCTTATTGGGGCCGGGGCAAGATACCCAAGGGGGTCTTTGTGGCCGTGGCTGGAGAACCAGGAGCTGCTGCGGGCCAGCCAAGCCACGCAGACCAGGGGCTCGCCCTCCACAACCGCGTGGACCTGGAGTTCCACCTCACGCTGGCCACGGGCGCCTCAAGGGGTACGGAACTCCGTACAAACAGACGCGGCTGTGGACCAACATGCGCTGGCGCCGGCAGCTTCTTCTGCCCGTTGCGCAGCAGGATGTAGTCGTTGGGTCCCTCGCGGATGAGAGGCTGGTTGTAGTCGAAGTCTTGCTGGGAGGCCGCAGGCCCAGGTAGAGTAGTGCTGGCCCGCCCGGTCAGCTGCCCGTCCGCGCGCGAGAGCAGCGCGTAGGCCCCCGGTCCGCGCCGCAAGTTCAGCACGACGGCTCCATCCGCCCGTGCAAGCCCGGGCGCCGCCGTCCGCGGCCTCCGTGATCTGTTGTCGTGTCGTTGTCTCGCCCAACTTGCCATTCTTTTTTTACGGGGCCAGTTTTTTTTTCTCGGCCGCGCATTCTCCCCGATCATACGTGCACGTATGGTCGGGGAGAATAGCTTTTTTACACGGTTGTTGTCACCCGATTCCTATTCTCCCAGGCCACACGCGCACGTATGGCCGGGGAGAGCAGCTTGTTTGGCACGGTTTTGCGCCGAAAAATGCTATTACTCTAGCCCGTATATCTATATACGGACCGGAGATCTGTTGTCGTTGTCTGGCCCAACTTGCCATTCTTTTTTTACGGTCCCATTTTTTTTCGGCCGCGCATGCTGGGATGCTGGGGGAGCGCCCCCTCAACCCTAAAAAAAAAAGGTCCCTTTTTGAGCGCTGGTGGAAGCGCCCCCCAGAGAATGCGTGGAAAAAACCACCAAAATCGCGCTTTTTTGCGGCCCGTCTTTGGTGATACGTGGCAACAAGTGACCGCCATCAAGAAATTGCCTTTAGAAGACACGTAGAACTTGCCAACCCGCGAACTTGGACAAGTTGGACAAGGAGGTTGGACAAGTTGGACAAGTCCTCTTGTAAGTGGCGGACGTGCTTTAAAACACCAACATAACTTGTCCAACCTCCTTGTCCAAGTTAGGGGGTTGCGTGCCCGGCCGGGAGATTTGTCCAATCCACTGTTTTTCATGGAATCGGGGCTTTGCTTGGATTCATGGATTGTCTCGCTGGCATTTTTAGTGGGGAGGAGAGTAGAGGATGAACTGCTGGGGGGGGATGGAGACCCTGGTCGGAGTGCCAGGCTCGGGGGAGTCAGTCAGACGCTGAACTTGGACAAGGAACTTGGACAAATTATTGTAAGGGGGTGAGAGGCAATCCACCACTTAAAGGGGAGACTTGTCCAACTTGTCGAAGGGCTTGTAGGGGAAGTTGGCCTGCGTGTACAACCGGGCGCTTGCGCTGATCTTGCGCTTCCTGAGACCCATCGGGCCAGGCACGTGCCAGAGGACCACCTTGACACAGTAGCCCACTCCCTCGATGTACTCGCAGCGCCGGTAGAGGTAGTTCAACTCCACGAAGAGGGGGCCGTTCTTGTTGCCGATTCGCCTCGAGTCACGAAGGCTGTTCCGGATTGATCAGCTCGTAGAGCGGCTCCCACACAATGCCATTCAGCGCGTTCCCGGGGGGGTTGGCCCTGTTCTCAACCTCGTGCCACAACTCCCCGCCCAACGCTGCAGAGGAGGCATGGGGCTCGTCCTCTTCCTCCTGTGCCTCTGCCTGGGGCGGGGACCGGGCTCAGGGGCCGCCTCGCACGCTGCCTCAGAAACCATGGGCGGGGATGCTGCTGCCACTGGTATGTCCTGGCATGGCCAAAGGGGAGCATAATTAAGGGGTGTCTTCCTGAAACGGTGCTGATGTTGCCATGATGAAATCACCCCCTCCCCCCCAATGGAAGAGTCCTGCCCAGCCACCATCCGCGCTACGAGCTCTCGCCAGTCGTCCACCCCGGAGCCCCGCGTAGCTCTTGCAGACGCTCGCTCCGCAGCAAAACGGTTTGGGCCAGAGCCCAGGACCTTCGATGCGAGGCGCTCGGCATCTGCGTCTCCTTGGATGGCAGCCTCCAGAGAAACGACATGACAACGCACAGTCTGGGGAGGCTTAAGCAACAAATCTCCAGGAGGTGTCTCAACCCATAACCACATGCAACGCATCGAGAAAGACGCCGTGACAACGCAAGATGTAGTATGAGCAAGTCTCCAAATGTGTCACGATTCAGGTCAACATGGATTCGAGTTCATGACACAACGCAAGGCAGATTCAATGTCTCAACTCACGCGCACACTGCAACTCCGAGCCCCTGACAAAGCAATGTTCCAGTCCAGGTACGAGAGGTAGAGATCCAACCGCGTCGGATGCGCATGAGCCTGTGCAGAAAAGCGGGGTGATGACTCTCGAATCTTGTCAACAAACCTTCAAGATCATTCCAAGCGGAACTTGGAATAGTTGGACAATGAACTTGGACGTCTCGCCGGACAGAGCGCGTTGTGGACCGCTTCATGCGGCTGTATTTCGACTGGCGCTTGACAGGGTCAGGGCTGTTGGATGGCGAGGAGGAGGCTGCGGAGGTGAGGCTGGCTTTGGTGGAGGTCGTTCAGTGCTCGGAGTTGGAGTGGTTCCGTGGTCAGTCGGATCAGTGGATGACCATCAAGGCGGACGGCACGATCCAGCTGACAAGATGCTGTTCGTCCGCAAACAGGACGCGAAGATCTTCTCCAGGACCGACAAATTCGTGGGGTGCTTGTGCATCACCGGCCCCCCGAAAAAAGGAAAGGGGACGATCCTCAACACCCTTCGTCGTTTTGGTGGAGACAGCCGCGTGAACCTGTGTCACAACATGGGGGCCACGTACCTCTTCGACACCAAGGTACGGGGGGCAGAAGATTGCAAGCCTGTGCTGGCAGGGCTCGCGGGCAAGGCCGTTGGGTACTGCGACGAGTACCCGAACAAGGACATCAATCCCGAGACGGTCAAGCCGCTGATCTGTGCGAGGCCAGCGCGCGCTTTGGTGGTGCCAGGGAGAATCAGTCCACTTCGATGGACATCACGGCCACGCTTGTTGGGGCAGGGAACTATCCCATCCGGCTCCCTCCGGGGACCGTGGGGTTGGCTGACAAAATCTGGGACTTGACACCGGAGTTCATCTTTGTGAACGAGGCGAGGAGTGATGGAAGGGGGGTGTGGTCATTTCTTCGTTTTGTGTAAAAAAAACAGGCAAAGTGGCGCTCTTTAACAGCCTAGTACGCGGCAGCACGGGCCAGCCTCTAGGCCCTACAAAAGATTATGTTTTTGAGAGGGGCAATTCAGATTTCTCAGGGAGTCTTCAATTGTGGTGTCAGTTGCTCCTGTGTTCACCCCTGCAGGGCAATGAGTCGCTCCCGAACCACAAGCCCCACAATGAGAGGTACTGGCAGTCGCTGAACACCGGGGCGTTCGCGGCGGAGTACATGTGGTGGATGAGGAAATTCTTGCCCTTCATCAACGACGAGCGGATCGTCAGAGGACGCGCGTGGTGGCCACTTCCTCTCTCCATGTCAACTGCTCCCCATATGGAAGTCGAAGAGGATGAGACGGCGTGCCGTGACGTGAATGTCATCGACAACCTCTTCATGGAGGTTCCGAGGGCCCGGCAAGCCGACAACAGGCTGATCGTGCAAATGGCCCTGAGCACCATGGCGTACGTGGGCAACACGGGGCGGGGCGGGGGCGGGGCGGGGCGGGGGGGCGGGGCGGGGCGGGGCGGGCGGGGCGGGGGCGGGCGGGGGCGGGGCCGTGGAGAGCGGGCGGGTGCGGCGGGCGGGGACGGGGCGGGGCGGGGCGGGGCGGGGCGGGGTGGGGTGGGGTGGGGTGGGGTGGGGTGGGGTGGGGTGGGGTGGGGTGGGGTGGGGTGGGGTGGTGGGGTGGGGTGGTGGGTTGGGGTGGGGTGGGGTGGGGTGGGGTGGGGTGCGGGGTGGGGTGGGGTGGGGTGGGGTGGGGTGGGGGTGGGGTGGGGTGGGGTGGGGTGGGTGGGCCCAAACAGAGGTGGAACGGGGTGGACGACCCTGTGGGCCACTGCCTGGCGGGCAACTTCCTGCTGCTTACGGGCCTGCCGGGCACCGGAAAGACCATTGTGGCAAGGCTGCAAGCGGCGAGGCAGTGCACCGAGGCGGTGCACCTGGTGTCCAAGACGCTGGGGGCGCAGACGGCCGACCACTCGGTGCGCAGGTACGTGCGCGGCGGCAGCGCGCAAAAGCTGGACTGGCTGGTTGTAGAGATCACGCAGCTGGACATGGCGCTCTGGGCGGACCTGGCCTGCGTGGGGCTGAACGCCGACGTGAAGTTCCTGCTGCTGGGAGACCGTGCTGGACTCCTGGGCCGGGCATCAGCGCGCTGGAGCACAGCAGCTGACCTGGCCGGCGGGCGCAGGCACAAGCTTACGGAGAACATCCCGGCTCTTCAACTTCGTAAAGTGGCTGCGGGTCGGCGAGGAGGCGTGCTTCCACGCTGGAGCAGGCCAAGGCAAGACTGAAGAAGCTCCTATCCCTCCAAGTCGGTGGCCGGACACCACGCTGGTCATCAGCCACAGCAAGCGCATGGCCGTCAACAGCGGCGAACCGGCCCTGGCGCCGCAAACCTTAAGCTGCTTGGGACACAGGTTTATCCACATAGATTTGGGTTGTTACGAATTTATACCAACCAATGGTTGTACAGCCCGCGGAGCATAAGAGTGTGGCCGGGGCTTATTGGGGCCGGGGCAACAAGGGGGTCTTTGTGGCCGTGCGGGCCAGCCAAGCCACGCAGACCAGGGGCTCACCCTCCACAACCGCGTGGACCTGGAGTTCCACCTCACGCTGGCCACGGGCGCCTCAAGGGGTACGGAACTCCGTACAAGCAGGCGCGGCTGTGGACCAACATGCGCTGGCGCCGGCTGCGAGGCCTGCAAATGATCACAGCTTCTTCTGCCCGTTGCACAGCAGGATGTAGTCGTTGGGTCCCTCGCGGATGAGAGGCTGGTTGTAGTCGAAGTCTTGCTGGGAGGCCGCAGGCCCAGGTAGAGTAGTGCTGGCCCGCCCGGTCAGCTGCCCGTCCGCGCGCGAGAGCAGCGCGTAGGCCCCCGGTCCGCGCCGCAAGTTCAGCACGACGGCTCCATCCGCCCGTGCAAGCCCGGGCGCCGCCGTCCGCGGCCTCCGTGATCTGTTGTCGTGTCGTTGTCTCGCCCAACTTGCCATTCTTTTTTTACGGGGCCAGTTTTTTTTGCTCGGCCGCGCGTTCTCCCCGATCATACGTGCACGTATGGTCGGGGAGAATAGCTTTTTTACACGGTTGTTGTCTCCCGATTCCTATTCTCCCAGGCCACACGCGCACGTATGGCCGGGGAGATTGTTTGGCACGGTTTTGCGCCGAAAAATGCTATTACTCTAGCCCGTATATCTATATACGGACCGGAGATCTGTTGTCGTTGTCTGGCCCAACTTGCCATTCTTTTTTTACGGTCCCATTTTTTTCGGCCGCGCACGCTGGGATGCTGGGGGAGCGCCCCCTCAACCCTAAAAAAAAAAAAGGTCCCTTTTTGAGCGCTGGTGGAAGCGTCCCCCAGAGAATGCGTGGAAAAAACCACCAAAATCGCGCTTTTTTGCGGCCCGTCTTTGGTGATATGTGGCAACAAGTGACCGCCATCAAGAAATTGCCTTTAGAAGACACGTAGAACTTGCCAACCCGCGAACTTGGACAAGTTGGACAAGGAGGTTGGACAAGTTGGACAAGTCCTCTTGTAAGTGGCGGACGTGCTTTAAAACACCAACGTAACTTGTCCAACCTCCTTGTCCAAGTTAGGGGGTTGCGGGCCCGGCCGGGAGATTTGTCCAATCCACTGTTTTTCATGGAATCGGGGCTTTGCTTGGATTCATGGATTGTCTCGCTGGCATTTTTAGTGGGGAGGAGAGTAGGGGATGAACTGCTGGGGGATGGAGACCCTGGTGGGAGTGCCAGGCTCGGGGGAGTCCGTCAGACGCTGAACTTGGACAAGGAACTTGGACAAATTATTGTAAGGGGGTGAGAGGCAATCCACCACTTAAAGGGGAGACTTGTCCAACTTGTCCAAGTTCATTGTCCAACTTGTCCAAGTTCCGCTTGGAATGATCTTGAAGGTTTGTTGACAAGATTCGAGAGTCATCACCCCGCTTTTCTGCACAGGCTCATGCGCATCCGACGCGGTTGGATCTCTACCTCTCGTACCTGGACTGGAACATTGCTTTGTCAGGGGCTCGGAGTTGCAGTGTGCGCGTGAGTTGAGACATTGAATCTGCCTTGCGTTGTGTCATGAACTCGAATCCATGTTGACCTGAATCGTGACACATTTGGAGACTTGCTCATACTACATCTTGCGTTGTCACGGCGTCTTTCTCGATGCGTTGCATGTGGTTATGGGTTGAGACACCTCCTGGAGATTTGTTGCTTAAGCCTCCCCAGACTGTGCGTTGTCATGTCGTTTCTCTCGCAATGGAATGAGTTGCAGGAGGCTGCCATCCAAGGAGACGCAGATGCCGAGCGCCTCGCATCGAAGGTCCTGGGCTCTGGCACCCAAACCGTTTTGCTGCGGAGCGAGCGTCTGCAAGAGCTCATGCGGGGCTCCGGGGTGGACGACTGGCGAGAGCTCGTAGCGCGGATGGTGGCTGGGCAGGACTCTTCCATTGGGGGGGAGGGGGTGATTTCATCATGGCAACATCAGCACCGTTTCAGGAAGAGATGCCACGACATACCAGTGGCAGCAGCATCCCCGCCCATGGTTTCTGAGGCAGCGTGCGAGGCGGCCCCTGAGCCCGGTCCAGCCCCGCCCCAGGCAGAGGCACAGGAGGAAGAGAGCGAGGACGAGCCCCATTGCAGAGGAGGCAGCGTTGGGCGGGGAGTTGTGGCACGAGGTCGAGAACAGGGCCAACCCCCCCGGGAACGCGCTGAATGGCATTGTGTGGGAGCCGCTCTACGAGCTGATCAATCCGGAACAGCCTTCGTGACTCGAGGCGAATCGGCAACAAGAACGGCCCCCTCTTCGTGGAGTTGAACTACCTCTACCGGCGCTGCGAGTACATCGAGGGAGTGGGCTACTGTGTCAAGGTGGTCCTCTGGCACGTGCCTGGCCCGATGGGTCTCAGGAAGCGCGAGACCTGCCTGCGCAAGCGACCGGTTGTACACGCAGGCCAACTTCCCTTCGACGTCTTGCCGGACACCGAGCGCGTTGTGGACCGCTTCATGCGGCTGTATTTCGACTGGCGCTTGACAGGGTCAGGGCTGGCTTTGGCGGAGGTCGTTCAGTGCTCGGAGTTGGAGTGGTTCCGTGGTCAGTCGGATCAGTGGATGACCATCAAGGCGGACGGCGCGATCCAGCTGACAAGATGCTGTTCGTCCGCAAACAGGACGCGAAGATCTTCTCCAGGACCGACAAATTCGTGGGGTGCTTGTGCATCACCGGCCCCCCGGCAGGAGGAAAGGGGACGATCCTCAACACCCTTCGTCGTTTTGGTGGAGACAGCCGCGTGAACCTGTGTCACAACATGGGGGCCACGTACCTCTTCGACACCAAGGTACGGGGGGCAGAAGATTGCAAGCCTGTGCTGGCAGGGCTCGCGGGCAAGGCCGTTGGGTACTGCGACGAGTACCCGAACAAGGACTGTGCGAGGGGAGGACAGGCCAGCGCACGCTTCGGTGGTGCCAGGGAGAATCAGTCCACTTCGATAGACATCACGGCCACGCTTGTTGGGGCAGGGAACTATCCCATCCGGCTCCCTCCGGGGACCGTGGGGTTGGCTGACAAAATCTGGGACTTGACACCGGAGTTCATCTTTGTGAACGAGGCGAGGAGTGATGGAAGGGGGGTGTGGTCATTTTTTGTGTAAAAAAAAACAGGCAAAGTGGCGCTCTTTAACAGCCTAGTACGCGGCAGCACGGGCCAGAGCCGGGGCCCGCACCATGCTTGTACAAGGCACCGCCAACGGGGGCCAAATTCCCTGCATGCCGACCGCCAGACGCGCCGCATGATTGGCCACCGCAAGAGGAGACCCTCGCCATCAGCCTCCTCTGCATGGGTTCCCGTGGTCACACGACGGGTCCTATTGGGCAAACTACTGGCACCTCGGCGGGGTGCCCGACGATGCTACCCGCTGGCATCCAGCTACGCATGCCTACAGCATCGACCCGGCATACTCCGCCAACAAACGCATTGGGGCACACAGCATGCATCACCCCAGCAACCCGGTGCGGGATCACGCCCGACGCCATTGCCCGAGATGCCAAAAAAGCAACAGCGGGCCGCATTTGTCCAGCAGCTGGATGCATGCATACGCATCCCCTCGGTGCGTCTGCCCCGCACCATGCGTCGCATGGAGATGCAGGGCCGCGGACTACGCATGTTGTGTCTCGATGACAACAACCGCATCAGCTGCTGCCTGCCTTGCGCAAATTCCGCATGCCCCTATGATGAAGTTTGCGGTCAGTACGTGGTCGACACGGCCACGGACACGCATGACAGGCATCGCTGCAGCGGTTGTGTCGCGGACTCCCGCGATCTCAATCGCTGATGCCCCGCACGCATTCAATCGCATTTTGCATCGGCCCAACAGCATGGACATGCATGCATGCCGCAGCACTCCCTGCCAGGGCTCGTACAGGCATTCACCTTGCAGCACCACAGCACGCGATGGAAAAAAGTGCCTTTCATCCGGCAAGTCAGGTCAGGCCTCCAGCAAGGCCGCCCAAACCAGGGTCGCATGCTCCGACTCTCCAGGTACACCCAGACCAACTTCCGTGTCCGCATCCAGGCATCCAAGACGCCGCGTCAGGCCCCTACACACAGCAGGCGCTCAAGTGACGTTTTTTTGCATGCCATGCAATGGCATCTTTGCCAATCCCATTGCAGAGGTTCAATCATTTCCACTGACACAGGTTCCCCTCGAGCTCGCCCATGCCATGGCGCGTTCGAGACCGCTGGGGGTCTGCATGGTCAGCTAAAAGGCCACTGGAACAGGATGGCGACAGTGAGGCGCAGGAGTCTCTCGACTCTGAGCACCCCTTCTTGACGCCAACCGCAAAACCAAAGCCGGTGCCTAAATTGAGGCCCCGTCATAGCATTCAAGACTTGCATTCAAGCCCGCACGCAAGAGCCAGCAGCGCACCAGACTCGCTTGCTGCCCAGCCACGTTCCGCAGAACATGAACCAACGCTGATAACCGGTGCTCCGGTAGGCGTGCGCATGTTGACGCATCAACTCCGGCCTCCGCCTCCACTTAACCAGCCCAAAGCCCAGCCTGCACCAAGCCTCGCCCGTGGAGGCCTGCCAGTGACGCAGCCGTCACCTCTGTTCCCGTGGTTTGCTGAGCATTGCCACCCCTTGCCGCGACCACCCTGCAGGCCGCAGCCTCGCAGCATTTCCCAGGCATGCAAACCGCATTTGACATTCCGGCACGAACAAACTGATGCACCCCTCAGCCCCGGTCCCTTAGACCGCGGGCCGAGGTCCCAACCAGGAAGGTCCGTGGCCCCTCGTTTCCGACAGGCCAAACTCGGCCCGCAAGCACAGAGCCAAGCCACTCAGCGGGAAAAGTGCGTTCATGATTGGCAGGACCTGCTAGCACAGATTGGCACTTGCTCGATAACCTTTGTTGCAGCATCAGCATCACAGGACCCCCACGCGGCCTTCGACGCATCGCTCCGTGCACACACACCTTCCACCATTGCCCAGTACTTCAGGTGCGTCCGCGCCTTTTTAACCTTCATCGAGGCACTCAGTGTCAGCGTGGGAGGTTTGCTTCTCGTGCATCTAGTGGACCTCTTGCATGCTTGCGAAAGCTCGAAGACCGCAGCAGCGTGCGCATAGCGCCTCGACCCATGCTCAAAGCACTCTCATGGCTTGCCCGCATAGGTCAAATAGAATCCCTAGCATCTCTGCTCTCTAACCCGCTGGCAAGAGCCTTCGCATCCCCTCAGCAGCCTCAGGAAAGGAAGGAGGCTCTGCCTCTGCCCCTGGCAATTCTAGCATCCTGGGAGCGCAAAGTTTGTGCAGCCGACTGCACGCATAACCTGCGCATCACGCTAGGCTCCTTTCTCTTGGCAGCCCACACAAGCATGCGGTTTGGAGACATCCAGCGCATCAAAATCAAGGAGATCAGCCTTACTCAGCATGCTCTGCGAGGATCATGCTGGGCAACAAAAACTACAAAAGTAGGACAGCCATGGGCATGTACCCTGTTCGGCCTCACAGGACGAGGAGTACAATTCTTGGGTGATCAAATGGCTAGAAAGCCTTAGCGAAGCGGTCACGCAAAGCATTTCAGAGCCCTGCAACTTGCCTGAACCGGACTTCCTCATGCCCGTGTTCGCATGCATGGACGACAACACGCACCCTAAATTCTCAGGACCGCTGCCGTACACGCAGGCTTTGTCTTTGCTGCGCTGGGCGGTGCAGGTCCCTTGGGAGCCCCGCACTTCAGCATGCTTCAATTCAGATGAGGCCCAAGGGTACACACTACACAGCCTAAAAGTGGCACTCTTGAGCGCATCCGCCCAACTCCGCCTGCCAGAGGAGTCGCGACGCCAGCAAGGGCATCATCGCATTAACTCAGTGCAACTCTACAGCCGCGACGACACCATCGAGAGCCTCTGGGTGCAAGCACAAATCGCATCCGCACTCATCCGAGGCTGGCGACCCACCCGCCCGCAATCCAGGGCAGGTCAGCATCCGGTCTTCGAGCCGCTTTTCCGTGTTGACGCACAACCCATCCCAGAAAGCGTGCGTCTGCAGGACCTGCCCGCGCCTCTCCGCATGTTCACCTACACGAGAGAACAGCAAACTCAGCCCTGCGTGGCAGACCCAGAAGCATGGGCCGTGCAGGACATTCAGTCCTCAGACAGCTCCAACGCACCAGAATCAGGCGAGGAGTCCGAAGAAGCACCGCTTCAACGGTCATCATCAGCACTCTGCCTGGTTCAAGTCACTACGGGGGCAGCTGTGCGTGCAGTATACAGCTCCCCGGAGCACCTCCAAACTGCTCCAGTGCGTCGCATTGATTACTTAGGCCAAGAGTACTTGTGCAAGCGCAAGGCATGCCAGCACGCATTCTCGCTCATGCCGTAGCATAAAAGAGTTTGACCAGCGGGTGGACACAACAAGCCTCTGCAGTTGTTGCCGTTTCTCCTCCCAGGCCGTGACGCTCACAACGCGACCATTGCCAAGGTCAGCAGGCCCACACCTCAGCCGACTGCAGCCTTTTTAGCTCCTCTACCTTGACATACTTGACACACGCTTGCTTGCTGCATGCTGCCGCCAGCTAATTTCTTTGCTGATAACCAATACCTCAGCCCAATCCTCCTCTCCGGCCGCAACATGGCTGACTCAGAGGAACAAGTGACATCGGCCGATGCCATGCGCAACTTGCTGTCAAGCGCTCGGGTGCCAGACATACTTGTAGAGCATATCCTTGGCCTGGGATTCGAAGACATCGCAGATTTCGCATATGCATACGCAGATGCGTCCGATCTCAGCAAGCTTTTGGATGGCGTGCCGTCCGAAACATGGGCATCACAGATCCAGAACACTCCATACCTGCGGCACGCATTAGAAGAGCTTTTGTCATGGCCTCCTTGGCGCTGGCGCCAAAAGCATCCGGGACGCATGCAGGACAGGCGTTGCCCGGGCCGCAGGCATCACCCGCAATCGCATGGGCGGAACATCTGCCTCCCAAGCTGAGCCCGGAAGTCGTTCAGGACTTAGTAGACAAGTTCCAGAAGAACTATCCCGGCAAGCTTCTGGGCCCGGACAGCATGCCTAGCATTCGCCTGTTAAGCATGGTCTATGAAATGACCAAATTCAAGCACTTTAAGTGGATCCCGTGGCAGTTGAGACTCAGTGCGCGCCAGTACCAAGAAGCCATGGAAGCGCGTTCGCATAAAGTAGCACGCGCCGAAGCACAGCTACTGACGCATGCTTTTTTCGATGAGACTCCAGAAGTCAGCGTGGAGGGAAGGGCCCTGACAGCTAACAAGTGTTCCGCAATGCGCTGGCCCTGTGCCAAGCGGTGCACCTGCTGAACGCCAAAGCGTTAGATCAGCAAATTGCCAGCATGTGCCTCGCGCAGCCAGACCCCGCACTGTCCCTCCGCACGGTCACAACCTCGGAACTCCTGCACGCCGATCGCCAAATATGGGGCACGATTGTAGATCTCCTGCGTTGCAAATGGTCTATGGACGACGCCTTCCACGAGCTGACGCATGGCCGCATGGAGATTCATTCGCTCCTAATGCTGCGGCCTAAGATCGCCAAAGGCCTCACGTGGTGTGGGTGGCGCATAAACTTCCTGCATGAGACCATCGAACTCACGCCTGAAAAAACCTTAAAATTAAAAGGGCAGCTGCACGAGCTGCTCAAAGCGGGGAAGGTCAAGCGAAAACTTTTGGAGCAGGTTCTAGGCCTTCTCATTTGGGCGACAAGTCTGAGCCCCGAACTCAGGTCCTGGCTGGCACCTTTGTATACAGACTTGCGTTCGCCGCCAGGTTGCATGATCTCTGTCCATGCGCGCTTGTGGCCATCCTTCCTTTCAGCATTAGACACCAAAGCCGTGCTCCGGTCAGCAGTGCACGGCATCTTCATGCCACCAGGCTCTAAAATTCTAGAGTTCCAAGGGGCGTGCATTCGCACGCCAGCTGACCTGCCTCACAAATCCACCTGGGTGCGCGTCGCGGACGCATCAGCAGAGCACACTCGCCTGTCCAAGATGAGCAAACATGGCGTAGAATGGTTGCTGCAATGCTTCCACTTGGACCTCGCATGCCCGCTAAGAAGCAAGCCAATGCTGGCATGCAAGGCAGCCGCAGATGCCTGCGCCGAAGGCAATGTCGTGGGCATAGGGGGTTGGTTCATCACCAGCAGCTCCATCTCTTGGTTCGCAGAAACTTGGCAATTCCAGGAAGTCCAAGAGCAGTGGCCGTGCCTCACCAAGGAAGCCCAGCGCTACATCGCATGCTTCGAAACCCTGGCTCAACTCGCACTCATGCGTATCGCATGGTCCTGCGAGGGACAAAGCGTGCGTGGCATTTGCATGCCCACAGGGACAGATAACACGGCGTCCGAGGCAGGTGTCAATAAACGGTTCACCACAGCATGGCCCTTGCAAGTCTTTGTGCAGCTTGTAGCCGCCTGGGCACATAAACACAAGTGGTCCGTGATCGCATCACACATCCCCGGAGAGCATAACATCTGGGCGGACCAACTCAGCAGAGGTAATACCTCCGCTTTCCAGAGTCGGCCGCATGCCAGAGTGCGCTTCAGGCCGCATTTCTGGCCTCACGCATCAGCTCTCACGCTTCACCCTGCGGACGCACCGTGGAGACCCGAGCACGTGATTGCATCGCAAACGCACTAAAGAGGGGGTGAGGTGATTTGACCGTTTGCTTAAAACCCCAAAAGTGGGGGCATTCCGACAGGCTCCGCATGAGATGCAGGAAGATGGAGTGGACGCGCATCGTCACTCCACCTGCATCTCAGAGCCTGCACTTCTAAGCAACGCTCAAGTAAAAAAGCGGCGTGTCGAGTTTGCTTCGGTCGGACGCTTTTTTCCCTGCATGTCCCTGTAGGCTTGAAGCAGTGATCAAGATTCTAACGCTAGGGGTTTTTCTTTTCCCCTGTGTTTTAATCTTGGTTGAATCTTCGGCCGCGTGGCTGTTTCTGCTTCAAGCCTTTTAGTAAGGGACTTGCCTTGAGGGTCTGACCCCTCTTTCGTTCTTTTTTGAACCCACCCTCCCACCCTTTCACGGCCCAGGTGGAAACCAGCTTCCGCAAGGCCTGATTGCTGGGTTGCTGAACACGCATGGTTGCGATCTTTCCCGCTTCCAACATTTTGTCGGCTTACTGCATCTCGCAGGACCCGCTTAGCCTCTGCAAGAGGCCTGATAGCGGATTGCTGAACACGCATTGTCGGCAAGCTTTCTAGCATCAAGCATGGTGTCGGCTTACTGATCCCGCAGGACCAGTTCAAGCCTATGCAGTGAGGACGCAATCCTCGTTGACCACACCAGCTTGAACCCATGATGTGCACGCAGTCGCACATCGCTGAATGCCATCGGCATTCTTTCGGACCAGCTGGGTCCCCTTCAGGAGGACGCATTCCTCCCATGCACACCTATGCACGCATTGCATGCCGCTGTGCAAAATACCTCCTGCTTGTCTCACACCCCGTGGGTAAAACACCCTATGTGATGGTCGAACACGCAATGTTGACCACAGGGGGGCATTCCGACAGGCTCCGCATGAGATGCAGGAAGATGGAGTCGACGCGCATCGTCACTCCACCTGCATCTCAGAGCCTGCACTTCTAAGCAACGCTCAAGTAAAAAAGCGGCGTGTCGAGTTTGCTTCGGTCGGACGCTTTTTTCCCTGCATGTCCCTGTAGGCTTGAAGCAGTGATCAAGATTCTAACCTCAGGGAGCTTCGGATTTTCTGGGCGGGCAGAGACATCAAACCTGCCACTCTGGTTGCGGCCCATCATGGACATTTTGGCCTCGTTAAAGGAAGATCCGGAGTCGGCATTCGCTTGCAGGAGGCTGCATTTCGAGAAGAGTGGAAGAAGGAGTGCCCTGACAAACCATTTCCGGAGCGATTCGATTTTGCAATTCGTTTTCGGCTGCTCGTGAGTTCCATCTCAAGCGCGCCATCCAGAAATTGCGGATTTTCTCCAGAAGGCGGGTATCAAAGGCCGACCTCTCAGGAAAACGGGACAGATATGGATCATTGCTGCCGCCCAAGACATCAAAGATACATGTGTGTCTCTCAATGGCAAGCCAGTTGTTTTTGAGAGAATCCAGGATGAAGTTGCTCCTCATCAGCCGATTGTTGCTTGCGCCCAACGCCCATCGCTGCGACAAGTTGCTTCAGGGGAAGACATCCTTCAGATCAACGACCCGTGGAAGCCGAAACCAAGCTTGGCCCCAAGCGCTAGTGTAGATCTCGGCCATCCACAATCAAAGCAGGTGCAGCAGACATGTCGAGATGTCAAGGCCCTTCAGACTGGTTTTCAGGCCATACAGGAGACAATCCAATCCCTGCAGACCAAAGCCACTGTTCAGGAACGGTCCACTGAGCAACTTCGGACGGATTTGCGCCGGACTCAAAGTGCTTTTGATGAAACTCTCCGCCAGGCTCTTGCAGACCAGTCGCAATCGCTCATGCTGTCCATCAAAGAGATGCTCAAACCTGATGGTCAGGACCAACCCGCCAGGCCTCCAAAAACCCGCAGACGGGAATTTGAGGTTTCAGAAGAAATCATGGAGGACTAGCTTCATCGTCCCGGGCAGGATGTTTACTGACCTTTGTAGGGTATGGACCAAATCAGGTCCTGGGCTCATTACAATCGTCGGTATTCACACCTGTCTTTTTGGGATTTTTACTACCAGTTTCCAATCTGCTGGTATTTCATGTTACCACTTACTGCATTCCTTTTTGATGACCTGGAACTCTTCATTGCTCCATTCTTGGTGTAGTGTTTGGAGAACCGGCTCGGAGAATACATCATCTGCTTTCCATGAAAGGGGTCGTGGACGAGCACCAATCTATATCATTGTTCAGTATCTGCATGGTACCCCTCGGGGTCATGAAGTGTACGTACAAACCCTTGGCGTGAATTCACACTACTTCAGTGATCAGTCGTTCAACTCTTTGACTGGATGCCGAATCGGAGAAGCCAGCAATCCTGGCCCCAATCAACCGGTTACTGCGTGCCAGACTTTCAATGTAAATTTCATCAATGTTACCAAACTCCGGAAGCATTCTGACGAAGTCATGAATCTGCACAAGCAGTATCCGGGGATTACAATGCTCGCAGAGACCTTTGCTGATGAGAATGCAATTGCATACTTTCAACGTGCTGCTGCCAGGAAGCGTTTGTCCTTCTTTTCTGGGGCCCCGTGTGGTACACGGCTCAATTGCGGACAAGGTCGCCCACTTTTTTGACGACCCAACGTTCACGCATGCCGTCGGCTCAGCTCGACTGGGAAGGTTTCTGCTCCACACGATATTTGGAGACAGTTACGCATGTTGCAATGCACATGGAGGGGACTGAGTCTCCGGCCATACAGGCAATTAGAGAACATGTGACCCTTGGGGGCACCAAACTGGTACTTCACAAGGCCACGTAATCTGGCCCCCTTGGGTAGCGCTGTAACAAAGGACCCACCTTGGCACATGGCTTGCCAACGTATGGACTGCAGGTTCTGAGGACATTCCCTTTCCTGCTGCTTGGGACCGGCTCAGAGATCCGGTTTTTTGGCGCCGTCACTTGACTGTAGCCTTGGCTGAGCAAGCTCGCGATGGACTGGGGACGGTGGCATCCAAAAACATGCGAGGGACTGGGTCAGAAGCTCCTGCAGGGGCTGAAACTCCTGCCCCTGGGGCAACGCAGTAACATCTCTGTTGTCATGGACCCATGCCATCAGTAACTCCTCCAAATACCCTCTGCGAAGTCTTGAGTATGCCATGCTGACCAATCGCCACATGGGGAGTAAAATCAACGCCATAGGCCAGTCGAGGGGTAGCTCCGCCGCGTCCTTCCACGTTGCCTTACCTGACAAAGCTATGTGCGCCGTGCGTCGGCGCGTGGCAGCGTCCGTCTCCTCCAGGTATTGCGCCGCATCGAACCCGAAAGCCGTGAGATCTCGTACGTCCGGTGAAAGTCAGGACGAACGAAGTTGTCGAGGTCTTCATGCCGGTGCGCGTATTGCTACGAGGCATTCCACAGCTGCCTGAGGTTCCTGCTGCTCGGGAAGGTTTCCGGGACAAGGTCAAGGCCGGGGTCAGTTTATGCTACCTCGATGGCAAGGCTGTGTTGCCTGTTGCACGCATACCTGCGGATGCATTGCCCTTTACCACTGCGGCTTGGCAATGCAACCTGCTGCCACAGCGGGCCATCTTCTCTGCTATTGTGCCGGACCTCACGGAGGCGGCTCAGTTCAAGGTCCAGCTTCCGGTGTGCACCAGTAATGCTGAGAGCAGCAAGGATTCCCTGCGTGAGAGCTTTGCACGCGCCCTGCGGCAGCAGAGGCCTGACTGGCCGGTATCCCTGCATCAAGTCACACAGAAGTTGCAGTATGTTGAAGAAGCTGTTGACCCTGTCATTGAGGAGTTCGCGGACCTTGTGGTTGCTGCCCAGCCTGGGACAAGGCTGCTGGATTTTTTCTATAAGGAGGTGCGCGAGTATGGCTGCACGTGCTTGCGGCAGGTGCCGCCGGGCTTTATGACCTCCCGACATGATGGGCAAAGAATCGGCCAGCAGAAAGGGGCCTGGAACACTTGGGATGCCAGTGCGAACATGTCATGGCGAAAGTACTATGACCGGGTTGCGACATGGCGGGTTGATCATGCTCATGTCCGTGCACGGGCGCTTGCGGAAAGAGACTACCAGCTCTGTGATCGCGAAGAGTGGATTGCGATGTCTCGTGTGTTTGCGAATCGTACGGTGCCTCCTGCCCCGGACCTTTTCTTTGGCTCGCTAACGAGTCAGCCTGCCTCGTCCAATGTGGGTTCGGGCGTCAGAGACCTGGGCAGCCCTCATCAGGCAGATCTGCCGGTCTTGCTGGACAGCAGCTCGGATGGAGATGAAACATCGTCCTCCACGCCTTCGACCCCTCCCATCACTGATGTTGCCGGTCAACAGCGGATTATGGAGACTGCTGAATGTTCACCCAAGCATGCCAAACGGACAGATCCGTCGTGCAGCGGTTGCCGCTGTGGCTGCGGCTGTTGCGGCTGTTGCGGCTGTGGCTGCTGCCGCTGGTCCGCCGGAAGCTGTGCAGGCGCAGCGCGCGGGTTTGCAATTGGAAGGAGCTCGGGTTGGCAGGGCAGCAGGAATGGGTGTGGGCCTCGGCTGCAAACCCATCCGAGCTGAGCGGACGCCATGTCAATGGCGAGGGCTCTTGGGCCATACTCTGCACACTCGGTTGGTTCTGGGATGCCGTGCAAACAAAGCGTTGTCCTCCGCGAGAGTGGCATTGCAACGGATACAAATCGGGGCGCCACCGATCCCTAACGGAGTTGCGAATCGGCATGTGGCAGCAGAAGGGCATAAATCGGGCATGAATTTTCGGACCTGAATCAGGGGTGCAAATCGGCGGACAGATTTTTTCAACCGGAAAGACACCAAGCACCCAGGAGCAATCTGAATTGTTTATTGTTTCCTCCATTAGCACTTTCCATTGAAAACAGCAAGCCGAAACGGCCGACAAGCAACCAGTTTGTGTGTAAGTGGACATGTTCTGACTTGTGCCCCAGGACATTAGAGCCCACATGCAAGCGTCGCAGACTTAAGAAGAGATCCAGGATCACGTGATCGCTCCCTGTCAAGCTGGAGAGTGCTAGTAATTCCGGTGGCCAAGCTCAGCAGGCCCATGCTTGCCCCCGTGACACTCAGCGCCGGTGGACAACAGCGTGGCTCCGGTGACGGACTGTTCGGTGGGCGTTTCACCTCTTGCATGCCTTTTTCTGTGGGAGCGCAGCCTACGCGCTTTGTTGCATGGTGCCAGCGCAAAGTCGCCCTTTTGCCAGAGCTTGTGGCTGCTTTGTACTTTCTTTGTGACCTTTCGGTCCGGACCTTTGGTTGCTTGGTTGCTGCTCTCTTTTGTGTTTAGGGTGTGTGTTTGCCGTTTTTCTTGTTTGGTTTGTTTGAGCCCCTTTTCTTTGACCGTCGTTATCGACAGTGGCCGCGAGGTAAACACATCGGATGGAAATGGTCAATGCTTTGTGGCGGTCAATTTTTGGGTAGGCCTTCCAAACAGGTGGGGTGGTCAGCCCGGTCGTCGCGTTAGCAATCGGGATGGTCGGGGCTGATGGGATCGTTCGGAATGGGATGATCAGCGGTCGTGAGAATTGGTCGGAGTGGGGAAGTCGCCGGCACTCATTCTCTATTTCTAAAGCACGACCTGCGCCAGAAATGAAGGGGCTTTCAAAGTTGGCGAACACTGCATCCGGAGTCAGGCGTGTGTGTCCTGAGGCGCAACACAACTCGGGCAAGAAGGGGCTTATCCAAACAGTTTGTATGTCCAACATTTTTTGCGTGCACTGCACGTTCCAACACATATTGGCCAAAACTGTTTTTCAGTTGCCAGAACAATTTCAGGTAACCCTTAATTGGTGGTTTGGCTTGGTGCTTCAGCGATTTGAACCCATGGTTGTTTTGGAGGGTCAATGGGAAGCTACCATACGCTACCCGTAACTTTCAACCCACCAATCAACGCCACCAATTGGAAGGACGCTGACAATTGACCTTTCAGGGAGCATGCTTATATGAGTTTGATGGGAATGTCGCTCAAGGCTTGGTGGATTGTATTTGGTTTTAAGTGACAGCCAAAAAAAACAAGACCTGGGCACGATTTCTCCTCCGAACATTGCAAGTAGCAAGCAGGATGCACAGCCCATGCAACAAATGATATTATCCAATCAACATTTTGTACCATCCAAAACATGTGTATTGGCTGCCCGCCGGTCTGAACCGCTAGCCATGGGCCGCCCAGCCTCCCTTTTGCTCTCCGGCGTTGCCTGGGACTACACCAAAGACGAGGGGCGGCGTAGGATCAGCACCGCAGAGGTGGATGTCAGCTCCTCGCGGCCGCGCATCTTGCCGCAGAGCCTGGGTGGCCGTCCCTGGACGAGTCTGAGGGAGAACCGAAGGCATGTCTTCCAGTTCGACTACTGCCCTACGCATACTGCGCGGGTGGATGCCTCTCGACGTGCCCCAAAACGGGAGGATCGGCTGGAGCGGGCAGGCTCCTGCAGTGGCCGCTTCCAAAGGTCTGCTGGTTGCATCACCTCTTCGAATGGCTTCAAGATGAACTACTCTGTCCCGCAACTCGAGGAGCGGAGCCTTTTGGGCGCTGGGTGGACCCGCTCTAGCGGCTCCAAAGGCGCCCTCAAGAAAGGCCCTAGCCTCAGCATGAAGAGTTGGCAACTCCGGGCAAGGCAGGTCCCTTGAGGCGAGTCAATGCAAGCATTCCTGCTTTGCTCTGAGCTGATGCATTCAGGGCCAGGGCCAGAGCCAGTGCGGCGTAATGGATGGCTGCGAAACTCAATGGAAAGTTCAGAGGCTCGGTGACACAATGAAGGATTACTTATTTCAGGCTTGATTGGGGGGGGGTTGCATGCTTTGCTAAGCGTGTGGGATGTTTGGTTCACATCGGGCTCAGTTCTTTGGATGTAGATCTTTGATGTCCCGTGTATTTGTTCAGGAACCAATGTCGCCCATCAGCCGGTTCAGCTTCAGCAAACGATTGCCATAGTGGCAATTTTTAGCAGGTCCCATCACACCAGACCAATTTAGTCCAAGTCAGTCAATGAAGCCCCGACGGTACTTGGTGCGTTCCATTGAACCAAACCCTGAGAGTGAACCTGAACTCGAAATTGAAACGAGGCGAGTCAATGCAATAATCGCAACTCTCATTTGGACAACTCCAAAACATCTTCTTCGAAACGTCTTAGGATGCTGAGGGCCTAGATATCCGACCATATCCAGCAGATTTGCCTTGCTTGGCAGAGCATCCGCAGGCCTCTGAGCTTGGTGAAGCCATGCGGGCAGGGTAGCCCGGGTAGGGAGGAAGTCATTTTATGCAAGTCTCCTGTTTTCTCTATGCACTATGTGCGTGTTTATTCGGGGTTCCCCCACATTTCTATGGGAACATGGGAGACGTTGCAGTGTGAGACTGGGGGCTTTTGATTAGACATGTGCTGTGAAGGCTGTGAGCATGCCAATCACAGACACTCAACTCCTGAGGAGTCTTCAATCAATTTCTTGGTCAGAGTGCGTGCAGGTCAAGATGGCATAGGAATGTAATGCATCCAGAAACGTTGTTGGAGGGTCAATGACAATGCACCAGCAGTCCTCACGCTTGCCTTATTGTTGCACTTTGGTAGCTGGCTTGGCCCGGTTTGGCAGGCAACAGGTCTTGTTGGTAGGGAAGGTTGCAGGGCTGCCCCTGGATGCCGAGGCTCTTTTTAGTGCCTACGACTTCAAAGAAGATGGCCGCATCGACCTGGAGGAGTATGCGACTCTGACATCAAAGTGAATGTCTGGGTTTGGATGTGGCGCCTGCTTTCCGGCATGCCTTTGATCTGTTTTTCTCTGCCGCCTTAATATGGTGTATGTTTTTGGTTTATGCTTTTGGTTTGTGCAAGACAGGGCTAGCGGGAGCTAGATGAGACAGCATGCGTGCGCATGATTGAATCAGAATGGTCGGTACAGACTTTTTTCTTCATTTTCTGCGTGACCAAGTTGCCAGCATCAGTATCGTTTGCCATTCGTTACTTTTCGTTCGTTCTTGGTTTGGCACACAACTGCATGATGTTGACCTAACACATTATGTTGGGAAACGCCATTGCGTATTTGGTGCATGGCATGGCCGAAAGCTGCAACATGAGACTTGCCTCGTTTTGCCATTGCTGAGCGTTTCGTTTTGGCAAGGGATACACGAGTGGAGAGCCGGGAGTCTGTCAATAGCGGGATACCATGCAGTGAGTCGGCTTGGCCACCGATTCGCTCGACTGAATCATAGATCTAAGTCTTAGAGCGCAAATTCCCCGCAGTTGCTCTCAGTGGTCCAAGGTGCAGGGCCAGCAAATCATTGCTGATGTCCTCGGAGTCTGGGCCTTGGCAAAAATCAGAGGTTACGGTCGGAAGAGGTCTTACTTCTTGCGGCACTTGGACAGTCCAAGCGGGCGTCGGGGGTTTGCCTCAAACATGATTTATTTGAATGCCGAGTTGCTCCGGGCAACTGGGTGAAGTTACACTGCAATGTTTCTCGGCATGTTGCATGGCAATTCGAATTGTGACCCTCTTTGGGGACCCTCAATTGCCCGTTCAAGGGCGACCGAAAAGAAACCTCCATTGTTGATCGCTCATTTGATTTGCTTGCCGCATGGATGCAGGAGAGCTTTGAGCGTGACACAGCGACCCAGTACTTCTATGCCATGGAGAATTCCAAGCCTATTTGGCGAGTTTCCTGCGGAAAGACGCCCTGAAAACTGCGATTTACGGAGCTTGACATTCGGACATAGCCCACCAAAGAACAAAGGACAAGATCCTCACGCTCAGATGTCCCCGCACACCTGTCCAAAATCAACCTTTCACAAAAGGCACATCGGAGTGTATGGGTAAGGCAAGCACTGGATATCCGTGTTTTTTGTTTCGAGCTTTTGCAGTCCGGCCTTCCCACCGAACCGAGGGGGTCTCCTTCGCTTGGCCAGGCTTGGAAAGGTCTCCTTCGTGGCCTTCTTCCGCGGGGAGCTGCGTCGGTTGCAGGAGCAAGTGATCTCCGGTCAGCCTGAGGTCTGTGGCCGGGTGGGATGCGGCTCTGCACATGTTTCGTTGGTTCAAACGTGAATGCATTTCCTGTTTGGAGTGTCTCCAAGGCATGCCGGTTTGCGACCCACCTTCAGTCGGATCGAATTCGCACGATTGAAGCATTTGCCAGTGTGAAGCAAGAATAGAAGCGAATCGACTTTGTATCAGAAATCGTTTTCGTGTTTGGACAACGTGCGAAAACATCCTGAAATCCAGGCCTACCTCAATCAGCCCAAAACCACCTGACCCAGTCCGGCCTAAACGCACCAGGTAGAATCCAACTTTGCTTGGACGGCCTTCTGAAATTGATGTTAAGCAACAAGCCATGCAACCAAAGAACTCACGTGTTGATGTTGCATGCTAGTTTCGTTGAAGCCCTGACATGGTGTGCCGAAGATAAGAGCGCTTGCACTCTACTTGAGGAGCAGTCAGAGCTGGGACTTGGCTGCTGCCTCGAATGTGCCGAATGTGAGAGCGTGCAACGCCATCAGATGTGTATGTCGTGAGGGTGCAACATGTGCAAAGGTCCTGGGCGGGAAGAGTGGCCACAGAAAGTGGCTTGGCTTGCCGCCGACTGAGATTGGATGAAGTATTTTTGGAGCAGTGTTCCGTTGCAAGACCTTGCTTGGGCCGTTTCGAAAAGGAGAATCGTCAAACGAAAGCTAGCTTTAGCTAGCTGAAGTTTCCCCTTGCGTAAGCAAGGTAAGGGCCTGAAATGCCGAAAGATTAATTTTATCACTTATTTGAGCCAAAACGATTGCAAGAATCAGTTATTTAGTCCCCCCCCCCCCGGGCTCGAATCCCCCCTGGACCCCCCTCAAGCGTTGACCAGGGCATCCGTCCCAATGTGGTCTCTTCTCAGGAAAGCACCTTGCAGGAAGCCGTGTGCAAGCAACATGCAGAGCCCAGGGGTGTGTTAAGACGGCTTGAGAGATCTTTACGGCGTGTCTTGTGGTGCGCAAGCCACCTATGGAATCTATTCTGTTTCCGACGCGTCTCATACAACAGTTGCTAGCTTTCGTTAACCCCCTCCTCAAGCTGGCAAGGACTCACGCCGACACTCAATGATAGTAGCATTACCGCTGAGTTTTACCTTGAGCAGCTGGCCCAGGCTCAACAAATCACGCTTGGGCAGCAAAGGCTGCGCTTAAAGGCGTGTGCTGGGGCTTGTGCTGCACGCTTGGGCTTGGAGCGGTTTCTGACAGAGAGTGACGCGCGCCATTGGGCGAGCTTCAGCCCTGCTGTGCATTCCCCAGCCTTCTCCACGACTCCATACATACTTGTATTCTGAAGTAGCACACGGCTTTGCCGGTAGCTGTGCACCTCTTGGTTAATGAGCATTTAGTTGCCGAGCACTTGTTTGACCGTTGCATATCCAACGACTGGGCCATGTGATACTTTAGGTTTTGGCAATGCAAGTCGAGCCCTCCAGATACTTTGTTTGAGGAGCGTCCTAGAAAATGCCAAGATGGATCCGCATATCCGCGGCAAGAAAACCTGTTACTATGCGTTCGTGAAGGCTTCAATGTCTTGAAGACATGGTCTCTATTTCCAGTCAGTCCTTTTTTTCGGAGACTTGGAGACCTGCCATTGATTCTTAGTGCAGCCTTGAGCTGGGGCAGCTTGCCAGGGAGTGCCCAGCTTAGTGCCGTCGATTTTGTGGGCCAAGTCGTGCGCAAGTGGACAGCGGGACTCCTCGAGGCGGCAGCCTGACACAGCTCGCCTCCGTGCGGGGACTTGGCATTGCATGAGGTGTGGCTTCGCGTTGGAAGAGACACTTGGCGCAGTTGAGGTGAGCTTCGGATGAAGCGGCAGGGCGAGTTGATGCTTCAGATGGCGCATCAAGACATGACACTGCCGGCAGGGGCTGTGGAGTCCGTTCAATGGATTTGACTGCTGCCAAGGCTGGAGGGTCGCCTCATTCTGCGAGGCGTCGTGTCCAACTTGGGCCCTGGAGCCAAGTCTAGGTGTTGCTTGCTGGGTCATGTTGCTTCCAAGCAATCTGAAGAAGGTGGGATTGAATGCCATGCTTGCGTTGCAGGGCTGCCAGGTCGTGCACATCATTGAGTCACTTGAATAACACCGCAGATGTTTCGGCACAGGGCGCGTTGCGCCCAGGTGGCCGTATCAAATAATGAGCCTTGGCTTCAAGATTTGTGCATGACGACCGTTGGATGTCACCGCTTCCATGTGCACTCTGCAGCAGTTTGTGGCATGCTTTCGTTGTGTGAATTTTAGCTCATCAAAGAAGGAAGCGGGTGCTGCGCGGCCTTACGCTGTGGTGTGCGCCAGTGGTGGCTTGCCGCAAAGTCGACTGGCACTTCGAGGGACTTGTGATTCGCCGGGGATGCATATGAAACCTTTGTGTTGGGTTGACAGTGGAACAAATGACGTTTGGCCCATGCATGAAGTTTATTCAGTTGCTTCGAAGGTCAGACCCTGCGGCCAAGGCAGTTAGCCTCAAGACGCGCAGTCAGCCCTCGCCCTGCCCGGACGAGATCGATGCCTGGTGCACACAGCCGTGGCGGGACTTGGGCGCCTACATGGAGGTGCCAGCGCAGCGCGTGCAATTCCGGGTCTCAGACTCCTTGAAGGGCAAAGCTAACCCTTGAATGAATTTGGGCGCTGCACGCTGTTTCCCTTTTGTTGTTGCGGCTGATGTGCAAACATGCAGGAAAGGCATGTTGCAATTTTCGTTGACTCTAAAGTTCACCGTGCTTTGTACTTGATAATGATGCTCTATTTGGACGTGTGACAACCACATTCATGGATGTGGTGCCTACCCAAATATGCGGCATCTCTGCAGGAAGACTGCAACCATGATGGCGTCATCGATCGCATTTGCGACACCAACGGCCTAGACGTCCAAAGCGACTATGCGGCTGAGACCAACATTTTGAAAACATCGTTGAGTTCACTAGTTCAGTGATGCTTTGTGACACAACGCACACGCACATGCTTCTGACATGAACATAGATGCTTCTGACATGATCATGTCATGAGCAAAATTTGTCGGACTTCTAGACGGCTCGTCTTCTGCGCGTTACCGCTTGCCGGGCCCTATGCTGCTTTGCTGCTACCAGCAAGGTCAACAAGCGGTGGATCAAGCTGAGTGGTGACTGCGACCGCTACAACAACATTTCAGCGGGCGACTCCCCGAGCTGCGAGGCGTAACCTTGCATGAGTGGGTGCAAGGCTGTGGAATGTGCGATGTTTGGATTGGCTGGCAGTTGAAACCATTCAGTGAACCTTGGCAAAGTCACATGGTGAGATGTCGGTCAGACCTTGCAAGACGTGATCTAGGCGTGGTGAGTTGATGTTGCCAGACAGTCTGGCAGGTGCTTAAGGAAAAGTTCGCCCAGTTGACCGCGGCCAAGGCCTGGAGTGATTTGAAGGGCTTGGCTTGTGCGGGTGAGCAGGGTGATCTAGACACTGAGACATACGCACGCAGATGCAGGCACACACATAAAAGCGCAAAGAGATACGCAGAAACAAAACAACTCGGATACCGTAGATGCAAAACTCAGGCACACAGACACAGACACAAACGAAGACGCAGACGCAGTTCAAAGCGGATTCAGTTGTCCACATCCATGCCGATGCATACACAGATTCACGCAAACACGCAGCGGCACGTCCATGGAACCATGCAGACGCAGCAGCGCTTGCAGACGCATGTGGGCACACACACAGACCCACACCCACACGCAAGGCAGCACAAACATATGAAACAGTCACACCAAAAAACGCACACACACACACACACGGAGATAACGACTCTAGCCTGCACATAAATACACATTGCACATGACGCAGATACACAGATACAGATATAGAGGGAGAAAGAGAGCGAGAGGAGACAGAGACACAGCTACAAACATACCAACACACACACACAGACCTACCTGCATGGACCGCGGACACACACAACCATCACATTTGTAATGACTACTTGGGTGTTCTCTTGGGCGCAAATTGCATTTGGCACATTGTGACCCCCCCTTCGAAGGATTGGGTTGTGAGTGCCTGCCAGGAAGCCGCCTCGAAGTCTGCCGCAGTCAGAGAGAGGCGCGGTTGCGCAAGGCTATTGCACAAGGCATCGGAACGCGGTTTCCAAAGTGAATCCACATCGCCAATCACATTCAGCCGTGGGAGCAATTCGTAAGGTATACATGCTCGAGAAACTACTCGTGACCTTTCACGTGCGCAAGGCGTTTGCACAGCATCCATGCTGCCTTTAATGTCTAAGCTGTTGCGCTTGCGAGTCACGCACTTGTTTTTGTATTGTTTATACCGTTTGTCACTTTGAGTATTCTGGATGGCTAGTTGCAGACATGCACAATTTCATACCTTCACCAACAAAATGCCATATTCAATGTCGCACAAAAAAGCGCTCATTACTACAAACCACTAAAGTTTGTCTTAAATTCACATGCCTTGTACATGGCATGGCGTGCCACACGGTAAAGCGCTTCAAGCTCCAACAGGACCCCGGAGGAGGCGGTGGCCGCCGCCGGAGCCGAGGCTGCGGCCGCTGCGAAGAGCGCAGGACTCTTCGGTCTGTGTCGGAACTGGCTGCGGTTGTCAAAACCGTTTTGGGACCCCATTTTGGTTGGTTGGTGAATTCACCACCCAGTTTAGGACCTATTTAAGTGGGGATTGGGATGTTCACTGGGGGTACGATTTGGCTTTTGACATGGCCAACTCAGAATGGAAGTGCGAGTGCATGGCATTGATCGGAGATACATAGGAAGCGCCATTGATCACATATCAAGCGCCATGGATAGTGTGTTCTGCGCGAGGCGAGACCACCATTCACGTCATTGATGCTGCTTACCAGGCGCAAGTGCAAGTAGATAGTTTTCGTTGTTGCGTTCGACTGCTGCAACTTTGTGAGCATATTTGGGAGGGCAGCTCGGAGCTGATTGATCGTGAGTTGATAACTTCATGAACATCCTCCTGCCTGGTTCGCTTCCAAGCACTTCACACCAATTGTGACTTCCTGTGTTTCTTCCGCATGCAGACATGTCAGACTTTTGAGTTCTGAGTTCAGATCAAAGCCCAACGTAGCGAAGCAATGCACCTGACGAGCTCTCGGTGACTCAGGCAGCGCTGGCGGCAGCCCAGGAGGCCAAGCTGAGCAATGCAGACGCCTTGGCCTCCGAGGCCGCGGCCGAGGCCGCGGAGAAGTTGGCAAAGGTGCCCCGGTGAATTTCAGGGTTGGGTGGGTGGGGGGTTTGTCGTTTTTGATACTCTTCTTGGGTTGGTTTAAAGGGAAACCAACAGGACAACTACCATCTGTTGGGGTCTCCCATTTTTAGACACGCCCATTTGGTGAAGGACGACTACTAGTAGCAGGCAGTTTGCAGTGGTAGGCACTCATTGTACAATGGCTGTACGGCATGGGGTCGAGCCGGTACAGGAGGGGAATCAAGAAGGAGCCAACTGTTCTTTTGCAAAAGACTGGGCACCCCAGATTCAAAGGCCCCACCTTCCAGCTAAATTCGGGGTGATAAGACCAGCGGCTAAGTGATGCAGATGTGCGGTTTCGTGATGTTTGGTGCAGGCCCTTCTCGTCTCAAGCCACTTTATTGTGTGTTACATAGTTGTTTTGATCCAAACTGCTTTTACAGTATCCCAAGAAGTTGACGGCAGCGCTATGCCACAAAAGCCGCATAAGCTCCTGTTGTGTTTCTTCTCATTTGCTGATGGAGCAATAATTTGGCTACAAGCTCTAGCCCAAACATGCAACACAGAAATATGTCATGTATGCAAGGTAGAGCTGGTGCCATACTGAGGCTACCAACGCCACCAACGCCGCCAACGTCACCAAAACATCCTCGTCATCAACAACCACCACAACAACATCCACATCCACGTCCACTGCTCGCAGCAATCTGGAGAAGTGCATCTCAGTTCCTTAATCGCATTCCGTGTATGTCAGATGAAAATATTACTTTAAGACAAGGCAAGGTAAACAAGTCATCAGGAATCATGTTGGTTCGGAGCGAGGATCTACTTTCCAGATACTTGTTCCTTGGCACCTCAAGAGTGGGCTAGCACGGAGTCTACATGGACCGTATTTGTGGACAGCATTCCAGTCTCAATTGTTTTTAACTTCCAGAAAATGACAGCCTGTCAATGATAAGACAAGAACCGTGTGAACTGCTTTTTTGCCTGACAAGGCCGGCGTCACCATTTGCCCAATCAACGCAGCACCCTGGCCTGTGTCGTGGGCACAAGGGCCTGGAGGGAAGTGAGTGCAGGTACGACGAGAGGCTACGGGCCGAGCAGATCCATCAAGTCATTTGTGAGTTGGTCGATCACAAGACTCGTCAACGGCTGGATGCCCCACTGGCTATATTCCGCGAAGAATTTGACCGCCGCGTCTAGGGCATCTCTGGTTCATTGTTTTTTTGGTCCTGGACTCAGGTCTTTCTTCCCAGGGAGAACTGCCCGGGCAAGACGGTGGAGTCCTGCACCAAGTCCGCCTGCTGTGCCGAGAAGGCCACGGGCCGGAGAGTGGAAGCTGTGTGCTCGTGGTTTGCATTCTTTTTGAGGGCACCCTTTTGTCAGAGGGAAGCCAAAACCATTGTTGGGTTCCCCTATTTTAGCATGCATATTTTTCTCCCCAGCAATCTTATCCAGTGCAGGTGGAGGGGTGATGGGAGACTCAGAAGCGGAGCTGAGGCACCTTGCAGCGCCGCGCTGAGATTCGACCAGCCGCGCCTGGTCGGAGCGGGAGGTGGCTGACTTGTGTTGGGTGTGCTGCTGGGTATACAACTCACGCAACCACATCCCCAAAGCAACGCTAAAGGCACCGCTGAACCAAACCACCCCAAGACCCGCCCTTGTCAAGATCTAAGACAGCCTAACCAAAACCGCCTGGCTGGTCGCGTCCTTGGTAAGGGGCAGAAAGAATCCTCTTTCTGTGCTATACCAACCCCTTGTGTGGCGCCTGGCTTGCGTTGAATTGCATATTCAAAGGAGCGGAGGTGCACTTTGCGTACTGCGCTCGTACTGAGTAGTTGCGACGTTCGAGCTGGAGCCGCGGCATTTAGTCGCTATTTTGTGCTACTAGTACTTGTGAAGAACTGCTTTCCCGTTATGCATCTGCTCCGCAACAAGATTCGTGCCGTGGCGTTACATACCCCGAAACAGATTCCTAGCCTTGTATCGGGCTTCTCGACGTCGATGTCACGTTTGGTCAAGAAGTTCTGCATCCAACAAGGACTCAGCTGGGTTGGTCTGGGTCACATTTCCGTGAACAGCTTTTGAGAAACAACAAGTTGTAGGCAAAACAGACCTGGTGTCATTTCTCTGCACAGGCCGCAGGGACCCACACAAGGTCTGATCCTTTCAATATCACTTAGTATTTATGCTGAGGTTGTGCGGCGCGGATCAGCTGCTTATCAACGATGCTTGGTGCGAAGGCGTGTCGGCAGCCTGGGGCTTAGAAGCCTTTTTCACGCTTGACACATGGCCCTTATGTGTTTTCCGAGTCGGTTCTTGAAGCCGGCAGGCTGTGTGCTTTTTGAAGTCCGGGTGAGTCCAGCTTTTTGAAGTAAGGGCTCTTGCACATCCTCGGCCTGCTGTGCCCCACGTACCAAGTGTGCAGTGGCGGCTTTGGGGCTTTGCGGCCCCAACAAGGCGGGGCTGAGATACTTCTCAGTGCTAGCAATATTTGATCCGGCAGGCTGCAGGTCAGCGTTCGTATTTGATCGGATGAGTTCAACGAAGAATGGGTGTTGCAGGCTCCATTGCCGTTTTTGTAGGCGCGCTTGCCACCAAAGCATGTCTTTCCAGGGTCTCTGAGAGAACCGGCTTTCTGCTGATGGGGAACACTAAAGAAGCCAAACATGTTCAGTAACGCCAAGGAGCAGAATGAGAGTCATGCTGTAAATCCACCAACATTGCAAAGAATGCTCAATACTTACGTCAACCTTTGAGATGTTTCCGCTGAAGCTGGGGAAATAAGACTTGGTTTGCTTGCCTAGGCGTTGGAACCGCGCCAGCACTGCTCCGGCCTTGATGCCTCAAGCTGCAAGGCAGGAAAGCCGCGGATGCACGGTTGGGGTTAGGCACGTTGAGCATGAAACGAGATGTCGGACGCGAATTTGGTGGGAGACTGGTACTTGTACAGTGTTGACTATTCAAGTACTTGTGGTGGAAGACTTTAAGTGCTGTTCACCATGGCTGCTGAGACTTCTTTCAATTCACCATAATAAACGACGAAAGGCCCAGACTGGACAGGTGCTCACGAGCTTTGGCTCGTAGTAAACGATGCCCTCGTTGCATGCCAGGAGGAGGACTGCTGCAAGCCGTTGCCATCTTGCTCCTCCCTAGACAACGCATCCATTTGCGACGACGACTCTGCACCTTGCCTTGCACGAGGCCACACCCAAAGTTGCGAGGAAGCTGTTATGTGGCAATTTGGAAATGGCACTCTATTCAGCACCGGGTGTAAACAGACAGCAGCCAGCCTTTGCAGACACGCAGATTATGATGCCCAACCGATGTCGTAGCATTCTTGGCTTGTCTGGAAAGCTTCCTAATAAGTGCATCAATCATTATCAGTGTTTAGGCAGGCTTCTTTTGTGTGCGTCTCCATGATGCTGCGCTCACAAGGTCTTTGCAGCTGGCAACGTGTGTGTAGGAGGCGTTTGCAATGCAGATGCTACTTGGCTGAAGATGTGGGGCATGTTGAACCGAGGCTCACCGTCAGTTGCAAGCTCCGGAGGGCTTTGCCACCATGCATGCCTGATATTCGATAAGCTTAGACCAGTCCCCGTTTGTACACGTCTCAAGGCCTGCTGCCTGCCAAGAGCCTCCTGCCTTGCCGCTGAGAACGCAGCTCGACATATTCAGCGAGCTGGAAGTTGTTGAGACGTTGCAGTAGGCTCTTCTCAGTCGTGCGGTCAGGAGCACTCAGGTGCCGACGAACAGCTAGCATGTACTGGCATTGTAGAGATGCAAGCCAAGCGCTGCAGGAGTCTTGAATGGCCACCAGGAATAGCACAGGGGTGTTGGCTTACAAAGAGGATGCAACAAAGCAGAGGCTTGGGTCATTGACAGAGGACCTTGCCTTGCTTGCGCCAAGGACATCGACTGTTCAGTGGGCTCCTCGTGACTTGACTTGAGCGTGGTCGGCCTGCCGCTATATTCTGAACCCTGAATCTGGTAGACTGCGCAGCAAGCAAGGCCTTCTTTTAAGCTGTGAATCTGAAGGTATTCAAAGCGTCAAAGTTACTTTGCGGGCTCGTCTCTGCAACTAGCTTAAGCTCTTTTTGTGTGCCCAGGTTCACTCCCAAGGCTCGCTGCCCGAATGCCACCGTGGCCTCCTGCAGCGAAGGAGTCTCTTGAAACCCGAAACGGATTGCGGAAACCGATGAAACCTGAAGTTTCGGATGGTTTCGGATGGTTGGGTTTGGGGTCTCTGAAACTTGGTCCTTGGGGCTTCTGCCCCCGTCCTCGGTGCGCAAAGAGGAACCTGCTGCGCTCCGCTGGCTACGTGCGGTGCTCGCTTCAATGCCAGCAACTGTGCCGTGGCATGCAAGGGCCTTGTGGCAAGCCCTCGAGCCCAATTGCAGCCCTTAGAAAAAATCATCAAGCCAGGAAGCCAGTGCTCTTTTTCTTTCTTTCTCCTTCTTGAAAGTTGCCGCTGTTGCAGCAGATTTGGAAGCCACGTACTCGAATTCGAATGCAGCACGCAAGGCGCGTGCTTTACTCCGAGGTGACAGCACCACTGTCTTCGCTGCAGAGCCTTTTTGTGAGCAAGACTGCACCAAGAGCGGCTTGTCTAAGTTGCGAAATTTTATCACATGGAGAGCTGGATGGATGCTCAAACGACCATCCCTGTGTGACACTGGACATGAATAAATGCTTGTTCCACCGCAATTGCTGGGAAACATGTGGGTGTCAAATATGGGGTTCCACAAATTTGGGGATTGTTTTCTTTTGGTTTCCCTTTAAACCAACCCCAAACGGGTACTGAGTCTCAAGCTCTCAGGTGAGTGCTGCCTCCCGAAGGAGAAGTGCTCTGGTCTGGCTGAGAGCCCTTGCGTCGCCGCGTTCGAGGAGTTTGCGGGGCGCCAAGTTCTTGGGGCGAGTTCGCGGAGAGTCGTGTTCAGACAACATATTAGGCTGTGGGTCAACACCCATGGTAGCATTTTGGGGTAGGTGCAACACCCATTCTAGTCTATTTTAGTGGGGATTGGGATGTTCACTGGGGGTGCGGGGTTTTGACCCATGGCCATATGTGTGCAGTGAGTGAATCTGAGCTGAGTGATGTTAGTCTTGATCACTTTAGTTAGTGGCGCGGTGCGGCTGCCCTCTAGACTCTCTCTAAGCAATCATCAAGAGACTGAATGAGTGGCCCTTCTGCATGCTGTTGGGTGATGAGGTGCCTGAAAACTACTGCTCGGGCAGCGAGACGAAGTCGTGTGAGCGCAAGGACTGCTGTGTTTCTAAGTGAGCTCGGCTTTTAGCAAGGTCGTTGCTCCATGTTAGCAATTATGGAAAGCAGCTAAAGTGGCTGCAGGTTAGGAATAGCTTTTGCCAGACTGCGTTGCATGCTGCTCTGGCACAAAAGGCCGCAGCTTGCTTGTCCGGGGTGGCTGGACGTTGTCCTTTGTTCTTCTTTATCAATACGTAGCACGCACATGCATTCAGTTTCTTCGGTTTCTCGTTTCTTGTAAAGTGCTTGATTCATTGACCCATCAATGATATTGAGACTTGACGCAGTATGCATGACTTGGCATGCCCTTGACCTGTGTGCCTTTCACTCATTTAAGAATCGAGTGCTGTGCTCTGACATCAAATATGGTTGATGAGTATCACGTCTCGCTGAAAGATGGTCCTGACTCTCGCAAGGTTGGCTGTATACAGCGCCCATGCAGAAGGTTGACAACACATTGTTGCGTCTAGTTGTCTATTCACCGAGCCTTTGTTCGCTCGGCCCGGTTCATGTGCGCATCCGTAGAATGGATTTTAGATGGCTTGCAGAAATAGAGAGAGCGAGAGAGAGAGAGGACTCAAGCAGCCGATTCAGAGAGTCAATTTGGATCTTTCGCAATGAGGCCAGCTTGCCGCCACTGAGCTTCTGAATGCTGGAGCCTGAAATTCAGGCAGTAGCTTCACCGCTAGACTCCTGGCCTTTGTTGAGAACTGCACCTGGTCGGCTGCAAAGCAAATGTGTCCAGCTGCCATGAAGCCAACCGTGATGTTGGACAATTTCCACAGCCGCGACCGTTCCGAGGCAAACTTGGAAGTGGTCAGAGCCTTTGTAAGCGGATATCCCGAGTCCTCAGAAGCGATGAGAGTACACCTGGCGTTGCCAATTCACACGGTTCGCCGGTGAAACCATTGGGCGCCAGCCCTCAGGTCTCCAGAGCGGAATGCAACCCACGCGGGGTTTTCGAGCATCGCTTGGACGGGCCTGAGGCACGTGTGCAGAAATGCTGAGAGTGGGGGCTTGCTGTGCTAGAGAGAAGCTTGTGATTTGTCTAGGTATACTGCTCCATGTTTCTCCTGCTGCAAACTCGCACGCTGTAGCACGCCGCCTGCTATGTATGTCGCAAGGTCAGCGTGCTGCGTGCAACAGCTCCTGGCTACTGTCCTAGCTTTTGCAAGGCGCTAATTGGGGTGGGAGGATGTTTTTGAAGTATGAGCGCAGGTTCTCTGCAGCTGGGGATGCTCAGGCAAAATCTTATTTGTATCCTGTCAAGCCTCGCATTCGCTTTCCAGTACCAGTTGAGGCAGAAAAGGATTCCCTCAAGGATTGGATTCCAGCAGAGTGAATCTCCGAATGTTGCACGTACCTGGGGTATATGCGAAAGACAGCGGACAAGAGATCCCATCTTGAAGCAGCTCCACTTTCTCAAGAGCGGACCTTGCGCGTTTCATGCGGCAGCAGGTCAGCACTGCGGGCCTACAGCATGCAGCTGTGAAGCTTGCGTGACAGCCTCGGAGCCGGAGATTAGTCTCGGCTACTGTATCTGATTGCAGTGCTTAACAGGGAGTATGTTTGCTTGAGTTTGCTTCAGCAGTCTGCTGCCATCGCTTTGCAAACTCAAGACGGACGTCGCTGGAAACTATTCTCCGCCCTTGCGGATTGAGAGCTTGGAGTGGCAATCCTGAGCATAGAAGCGGATTGACAGGCCCTTCACTATCCAAGCCAAGCTGAAGGCCGAGGTGCCATGTGGGAAAGATGCATTTAGCTTGAGCAATGACTGGGCGTTGAGGAATCAAGCCAACACCTCATCAGGAAGGGAACGTTAGGTGTAACCAGGTGAGGGTTGATCAAAAAGGTCTGTTGCATGGGACCATTGGGGAAAGCCCCGCAACAGTGACTTTCCCACATGGCCATGGTTCAAAACCAATGGTACCATTTTGGGGTAGGTGCGCCACCCATTTTGGTCTATTTTAGTGGAGATTGGGATGTTCACTGGGGGTATGGGGTTTTGACCCAGGGCCACATGAGAGAGAACTTTTTTTGCGGGGAATTTGGGCGCCGACCGGAATATTGATCAACCTTCCAGCAACTGGGGCAATGCCAGGCAGGCCGTGAGGCCAGGCTGGTGAGGGAGGGCGGTGCCAGCTTCGAGGTGCCAGCGCGGGGGCTTAAACAGCGGTTCTGGAATCATTCTTTTGTGGAGTGTGTTTTTTGGGATGGTCTTAAAGGGAACACGAATGGACAACTTTATTCCCCAAACAGTGTGTACACTGAGGGGGTTCTTACGGCTTACGGTAAGAGTAAAGGCCGGGTGCTAGATCGAGGTGCCCGGGCTGGCCGCGAGCATTTTGCGTGTTATTTACAACAAAGTCGTGGTTGTATGATGTCGAAGTGCGTTTCGACTACGCAGGCTCGCACAAACTGAGGCCCGCGAGTTTGTCCGGGAGCACTTTGCGTAGTATTTGCCGCACAATCGTGATGTTGCATGATGTTGAAGTGCGTTTCGACTGCGCAGGCTCGCACAAAATGAGGCCCCCCGAGTTTGCCGGGAGCAGTTTGCGTGGTATTTACCGCTAACTCGTGATGTTGCGTGATGTCAAAGTGCGTTTCGACTGCGCAGGCTCGCAGAAAATGAGGCCCGCGAGTTTGGCCGGGAGCATTCCGCGTGGTATTTGCTGCAAAATCGTGATGTTTCGATAGCGCAGGCTTGCAGAAAATCAGGCCCACGAGTGTGGCCGGGAGCAAATTGCTTGGTGTTTAGCGCAACATCGTGCTGTCGTATGACGTCCGAGTGCGTTTCGACTGCGCAGGCTCGCAGAAACTGAGGCCTGCGAGTCTGGCCGCGAGCATTGCGTGGTAGTTGCCGCAAAATCGTGATGCGGTATGATGTCGAAGTGCGTTTCGGCAACACTCCGCAGGACGAAGTTCGTGTAAGTTTAGTGTTGGGTTTGTTGGTGGGTGGAAGAGTTTGCTGCGGGACATAGGTACAGAAATTACAGTGATGCTAATGATTCCCCAGCCACGCGCTTGCGTTGCGACTTGTTGTTGCGACTTGCTTGTCAATCTAGGGCCATTGGCAGTGCGTCGCGTGCCTGCGCGGCCTGGAAACCTCCATTTCCATGTTTCACGCATGAAGATGCTGGACACAACCCACTCCATGCCGTTGTCGGTATACAATTGCCCGCAGTAAGCCCATGTTTTTCCAGCCCGTGGCGGCCGGGTCAGCTTGATTGTTTACGCCCGTCACTGCTTGGGGTCTTTTGCATTTTTTTTTGGGGGCTTCCCCCGATCAAAGGGTCATGTGGCACGACAACGGCGTGGTGTTTGAGTCGCCAAAACGAAATCAGGCCAGAATTCGCTTCCTGACTCAATTTTGCTGTGATGGTTTTCTACCTTTTATCCCAAAAAACAATGGTTTGCCGACTGAAGATCGGCATTTGGTCCAACCGTGCAACATGTTTTGGGCCACAGCCATGCGGCATCTCTGCGTTCCTTCCCACGTGCTCGTGCGGGAATGGGCCTCAGGTTGGTCTGCTGCAGAAGGATGGCAAGGACTTCAGTGGCCTTGTGTCCTTCGCGGCCGCGGTTGAGATGAAGGCCTGACACCTCCATTGCTTTGCCACCAACGTTTGACGCGGAACGCATGGCCTATTTTCACTCCTCGGCTTGTCTGGTTGTCAAGGCGACAGTCAAAACTTGCCGGGCTGTTGTGGAATGCGTCTCCGCTGGTTCCTTGTGCTCCAGGACCTGGATGAGCTCTTGCCCTGGAGCTTGGGTCTTGCCGTCCGGCAGCTCAGGGAATGGAAAGGAAACCAACTCGACGGGTGGATGGCACACCCTTAAGTTGAATGGCCAATGGCATTGAGTGACATGCCTCCCATATGAAGCAGGGTTGGTTGATTTGCACTTGCTTTCTTTGAGGCCGCTTTTGTTTTTGAAGACTTGATGCCTGCTTCAGGCGGATGGTGATATTGTTATGCTGCAGCCTGCTGGAGAGCCCAGATGTGTCGCAAAGGAAGCAAGAGTTGGCCACGTCGTGACCGAGACAGGGGGGGGGGAAGGGGGGACATATCATCCAGTTGTTTGCCGGAGCATTGCAGCAAATATGGCGGCAAACAGGCAGTTTGTATGTTGGCAAGCATGTGCTAAAGCCTTGAAGCGGAAGTCATACTTGCACGAACTTGAGACCCGAAAAAGCTCCGAAGTTCATACATTGGTGACGCACGACATATTTGTGCTTGATCTTCGATTGCAGGTCCTTGCGGTTTACGCGCAGCTTCATGATGATTTGGACGGCAAGCCCCTGCAGTTGAAAGGAGGAGCACATGGCCGGCCAGAATGACATTTTGGCTTCTTGCTTTCGTCGCATATTGAAGGTGCAGAGGTAAAGCGGTTTTGACATCCATTTGTTCATGTAGTTGCTGGTCAGGATTTGACAGATTCGTGTCTTCCCAGCCATCCAGACCGAATCAAACGGAATGTCCTCATGCAAGAGCGGCACAATGCATTGTCAAATATCTGGCCAGGAGCTCGCATCCAGGTGCGAGGGACTGTTGCATGCAGCCTGTTGCCACATGGCTGTGGGGGGAAGTCCCTGCAAGGCGTCCTTGTTCGATGTGGTTGTTCGTGTCAAATGTGCATGTGGCAAAGCTGCAAAGCTTGAGCTGGAGGCCGGCTTTAGTGGCAAAGTCGAGCTCCCCAAACGAAGTCCGGCTCTTTGGCAGCTGGACTCGTGCCGAGCTCAGTCATACCGACGCTCGCATCATTTGGGTGTGTGTTTTGTTTGGAGGGCTTCCTTTTTACGGTTGCTTTGAAGGGAAACCAAAGGCACACCACCCATTTCGGGGCCCAACTCCGAGGCAGTGCCTTTGGGAGGAGCTGCTGCTGCCTGTGGCAGTGGATGACCTCGAGGTGCCGCTGCCGGGCGCCTCGAATCGGCTGGGAGGGCTGGGATCACGAGGACTTGGTTTCCTTTTGGGGTGTGGCTGTTGTTTTGGGGTTTTGGGGATCCCCTAGAAAGGCTTCGGTTGTCCTCTTGGTTTCACCTGAAAACTGCCAACATCCAGAAAAGGGGTACCCTCAAGAAAGACAGACCCTTTGGTTTCCCTTTGGTGGTTCAACATGAATTTATATACAACCGCCCAGATTCTTTGACCGAGCTCCGACACGGGCACTCTACGGGCTGGTCACACTCTCAAGTGACCATACTGGGTTTCGCGACTTTCTAAGGTGCAGTCGCCCCCAAGAGGCGTTGTTTATCGGCAACTAATGCAAACACAAACCTGTGACACCTCCGGCCAAGTACTCCAAGTGAAACGCTCTAAAAAAGCAGGCAACTGCTGGGTGGATCGACATCATGAACCTTAAGAATTGCTCACTGTTACCTTGCCATTCTTGGGGGCTGCCGCAATGTCACAAAGGTTGCTAAGAAGTTAATTGAGAGGCTTGTGCTTTTCTTGGATCTCTCGCGCGGTCTCATTCCCAATGAGTGGTTGCAGTAGGACAGCCGCCAGCCTGGGCCGTAGTCGAAGCTGCAAAGAAAACCCGCCTGTGATACAAAAGTCAGCAACGTTGCGCAAAGGCCCGCTGAAAAGCGCAAGCCGATTGAACTGGGTTTCTCGACTTGTTGCAAGCTGAAAGCCAGCTTTGGATGTCGCGACATTGCACAAAGGCACAACGGCGCGAAACTACGCCAAAACGGCATGTTTGCAAAGTGCTGACACTTGTGAGATGTTGTTAGGTGGGCAGCGTGATCTCAAGCGTCTCGTATTCTCATTGCTTCTCTTTGCACCAAGGCCACTGTTTGAGCAGCAGGAGAAGCCAGAGGCGCATTGCTGCGCACGGTCGATATTGATGGCAAAGCGCTGCAGCAAATCCTTTTTGCACACCGATGCTTTTTCCGCCTACTTGGTTTCCATGCCACAAAGCGACAGTGCTAAGGTTGAAACACATTCTCGTCGATTACAGTTTAGCCTAAGACTGGAGCTTTGTTGCTTGAGGGCTTTGGGAAGCTTCTTCTGTGGGCTCAGTGTTTGGGCGCTTGCGTGGCGTTGTGATTGAATGCGCCATGTATTTGCAGTGGTTTCTGTGCTTTTATGTGCAAGCCAGGCGATGACAGTGGCGGCTCTGTTTGCGCAGCGCCGGCAGGACAGATTTGGAATCTCGCAAAGTTGATTCAACAAGACAGAAGATGCCCAATCATCAATGTGCAACTTTTTTGTTGCACGCCCCTGATGCCACTTGCCAATATGTTTGCCAGGTGTGGTGCGGAAGGTGGAACAAAGCATACATGTTCTCTGCCTTAAATGTTCGTGCAGCAGCAGAAGGCTGCTGCTAATCTGAAACAAATAAACCTACCTCATACAGGTCTTGTGTATGATCACCGAAAAAGAAGTGGTGATGGACACGGGAACATTGTGCAAAGATGAGGGAGACTTAGGGAAGCCTTGGAGATGCTCCGCAACGAGCATATTTTGCAGGATGAAGTGGTGCTCAATCTCTCAGACACTGCTGAGGCCACAAAGTGACACCTTGATCGCACCATGGGCCGCGCCCAGAGGAAGTTAGCTAACCCATTCGGGCGTTTTATATGCTTGCTTGTCCTGGTCAAATGATTTGTGCCAGTGCTGTCAAATACGTGTTGCAGCTTTAGAGCTCAGGCATGTATCCGCATGGAGTCAGCACAGAGCGCAAGAGAGCACGGCCATGGCACTGACAGACGGGGCTGACTTGTTTGGTGACAACTTACAGGTGTAGAACATGATGCGGGCGGCATGGCTTGCAGCCTTCCTTGCCTCGCAGCTGGTTCCTGGTCATGACAAGACTTGGATTGAGTCTGAAATCCATGGCTCCATCCAATGACTGAGAAGGGGCCTTTCATTGACTCAGAGACGATATGAGCCTGGATGGACCTTTAGAATCTGAGTCTCGCCTCTCTGCAAAAATAATCACGAGGCTGATGCACTGGTGCAGGGTCCATGGTCCGCAACAGCACTGCCGCCACTTGAGCGCGCCAGGAGGCATGCGGGTCTGCATTTTTTGGAGGGGATCAGGAAGTGTTTGGAATTGCCGTGGAGGTTTGCACAAGTCGATAATTGCAAGCAGGTGCTCCCACAAGTCCGAAGTGTTAGTGTCTGCCAGTATCCGCTTTGGCTTGGACGTATTCTGAGATACTGCGGTAACCCTGGACATTTTAGCTCCTACGTCCTTAGAATGGCATCCTTGACGGAATGACGGCCAGCAATGTCCTCACGACTTCGAGCTAATTTGTTTCATATGTTGTTTGCGATTTTCCAACATTTTGCACTGAATGCACACTTGAAGGGCATGAGGATGGCCCCACTGGCATTCGATAATGGCCACCAGCACGCCAGCCACTGCCTCCAGGCTGATGTCGAATATGACTCTCTCCGAGAAGCTTTTGATGCTCCACGGCCCTGCCGGCGGGAAGACGGAGTGCTCTGAGAGCCCCAGATGTGCTTATGCGCGGGCACCCGGTTGCGCTTGACATGCGCAAGCTGTCTTTTGAGGGCAAGCTGTCATCTCACGCAATGTGTAGGCGAGTTTTGGCATCGCTGGGACGCTATAAGGGTCGCTACCGCAGTGGGCCTGGGCTTCCGAATGCTCAGGTCGGCAATGTGGCCCCGGTTGAGCGCCTCGGCATCCCGCCGATCAACATGATGCTTGCCGGCAGTGGCTGAGACTCCTTGAAGTGACAACACTTCTCTTTGTCTGTGGCCTGCAGCGATGACGTGGGCAGATGGGCAGATGCATTGGTGTTTGTGATGACACTGGTTTTCCCGGAGTGGCGAGTATTCTGCACGTGTCAACTCAGGAATGATGGTCCGCAAGGCTTTCGGGCACCAGAAGCGCTTAAAGGCACGCTGACCCAGACATGTGCTTCTCCCAGTTTGTTTTTTGGCTTGCTGCCCTCCACATTGATAGCATCGTCCCAACCTGATATTCGCCAGTTTCTAGCTGGCAAGTTTCGTTCATAGGTTAGATCCAGAGGCTTCCGACACTCTGGTTTCACTTTTTGTTTTTTGGTTTGTGCAGTGCAGAGACATGTTTGCCAGTTGTTTGTTTGGTGAGGCGTGCCTGGGATTTGTTTCCCATGAAGGGTGGGCTACTTTGATTGGTTTGCCACTTTGCAAGGCCAGTCCCCTGCAAGCGCGCAGGCACCAGCACAGCCTGGCCGGCCGGCCTCACCATGGCGGCCTCCTGGGATGAAGCTGCGGTCCTGGAGAGCAGGGATTCGGGCGGGCTTGGAAGAGGTTCGGCGGAGCAAGTCTTCAAATGTTAAACGAGCGGATTTGCTCAGCTGCTGGAGTTGCTTTCTGATGTGCGGAGTATTGGGATGTGGTTAATCGTTCTTTTGACGGGGACGGTGCGGGGTAGGCGTGGGTAGTGGCCAAGGGTTTTTGCTATCATGAATTTAGCTCTGGCAACATTGCGGGTCATGTTGTCCTGGCGGTACTTGTCAGGAGTGGGGCCAGGGCATGGGCAAAGAGTTCTATGACAAGGGCTCCAACATCCAGCTGGGCCCAGGCCTGAATGTGGCCCGGATTCCCTTGACGCTAGGCTCATGTCAAACACAAAGGGCTCAAAGAGATTGGACGGCTCTGACTGGAATTTTGCTGGGTGTCTTGGTATGACTTAACTTGTCTCGCGGGTGCCTGTGAAGTGTTGAGAAGCCGAGGAATGGACGGAATTTTGAGTATCTTTCCGGTGCAGAGCTCAATTTCCTCCCTTGTACCGTATTTTGTGTGAGTGAGGCAGACGCAGCAAAACCCCTTGGCTTGAGCGCCCGTGTGCGTGACCCGTTGCAGAGGAGAGGACCCGTACCTTGGGTTCCGTTTGGTGCAGCCCGTCGTCAAGGGCATCCAGTCGCAGAAAGTGGCCGCAAATGCGAAGCACTTCATCCTCAACAACCAGGAGACGAATCGGGGTGCAGTGACACGTCCAAAAATTCAGCTTCAGATGCGGGAATGAAACCGCCATCAACATGGCGTCAATTTGCTTCTTCAGCCATGGCTGATTTTTTGCTGCAGGTAAGTGAAGAGGCGGATGAGCGAACGCGCTTCGAAGCTTGGCCCATTTGTATCTTCACCAACCAATTCCCAAAAGGTCTTCGCAAGTTGGACCGGCAACCTCAAGCCCTTGAGCTCCTGTGATGTCTTTAGCACTCACAAGAGTTCGAAGCGAAAGCTGCAAGCCGCAGAGGAACTCTATTACCCTCCCTTCGAGGGTGCCATTGCAGCCGGCGTCGCCTCGGTGATGTGCACCCCGGCGGCCTGTGTGTGACAAAGGTCGAGGAGTCGAGGCGCGCGATTTCTTCGATCCAGATATGGGATGGCCCATGGCCCAACCATGGCGCCTTTTGACGGGAGCCAGGCCCAACAGGCTAGAGCAATCTCAACATCCAAGGCAGCTACAACAAGGTCAACGGAGTGTGGAGCTGCGAGAACCCCACCACGCTGGGAGAGCTCCGGCAGTTGGGCTTCCAAGGACCGGAGTCTGATTTGCATGGACCAAAACTGAAGGAGCAAAAGGAACCAATAGAACCAATGGAACCAATGGAACCAATCAGATTCAACGGTTCGCTGACAATACACTCGGTTTTCATCGCGTCACACCTGCCGCAGGCTTTGTGATGTCCGACTGGGGTGCCACGCACTCCACTTCTATCGCTGCAGGCTTGGACGTAGAGATGCCTGGAGCCTTGGACAGAAGGTTTTGACGCTACCTTTGCAGTTGCGTGCCTTACTCCCAGCTGGTTTGGAGGGGTTGAGCGCCTGACTGCTCCTTTCCATGGCCTTTCGGCTAGGAGCAGATTGGATGAATGCGGATCTCCTGCAAGATGCTCTGCGGAGTGGTGCGGTGAAGGCGACCTGACTTTGGACGTTAGACTGCCTCAAGTCGAGTGGAAAAGGTCACTGTATGCACCTAGGAGCAGGATGTGGATGAGTCTGTCACACGCATCCTGACCGGCCTCTTTGCCACCGGAGCTTTTGCCTTAGATTTCTGCGAAAGGCGTGGACGAGGCATGAGGCCGTCCAAGATAATTGCGGCGTTCCCAACATGAAGGCCCTTTGAGTGTCTTAGAAGGTTGTGTGATTGCCAGCGAAGCAGCCGGCGATTGCTGGAGAAACGTATCCACGGCTTGTTGTCGGCATGCTTTTCAATGCTACTTAAAAGTTGCTTTTCTTCCAAATTTCAGAGTCCTCGCGTTAGTTGACGTTCTCACGCTTTTTTGAGCACGTGTTCCCTGAGCTGAGGTGATGGACGAGCCGCTGAGCGCCTGGGACTGGCAGAAGCGGCTGAACAACGTCACCACCGCCGCCTCCGCCGCGTCCGCCCGGAAGCTGTCGGCCCTGGGCACGGTGCTGCTGCGCAACGAGGGCCGCTCGCCTCGGAAGCTTCAAGGTGGCCAGAACCGGTGTGCCGGAAGGGGCTGGTCCCTTGCATTTGGGTATGGGTCAAAATTGAACTACCACGGGACCGCAGGTTTTAGTCCTTGTTTCCATGTACCAGGGTTTCATTTTGGGCACGTATTTTGACCCACAGCAATTTTAAAGCGGAATGTCAGACCTTTTTGTGCGCTATGCGGCTATGAATTCACCGAGGTTTGCTGCTGCCATTGTCTCTGACTGCCGGCAAAACTATTGCCGTCATTGGCTTGGCAGATTCGAGCCTTGGCAGCGGACAAGAACTGGCCGCAGGCGTGTTCGAGGAAGTGCGTTCCCCTGAAAGTTAGCATGATGTCCTTTTGACTTTTGCCCACAGGTCAGAGGAGCACAAGTCATGATCTGCTGGTAGGATCAGATGCCTTTGCTTTCCAACTCGCCAGGAAAGCCATCTACCACGCGGGCGGCTCTGGAAGTGTGGAGCCTTCCTACGTATCCACACCACTGCAAGGTGGGGCAGCAAGTCAAGCACAACCCAGTGCTGCATTCAGTAGTTTTCAGTTGTTGTCTAGTCCGCATGAGCTTCAAAGATCCGTACCCGGCTTGAAGGTTGTTTTTGAGAAGTGGTCGGAAAGGTATGGAAAACCTAAGCCATTTGCATCGCTTGGCCGCTCTTGGCCATGGAGGCATCCGGGACGCTGCCGGAGCCGATGTGACGGTGCGCTTCGACGACGGCAGCGACGCGAACCGCGCGGCTCTGCTGGCGCAGAGCTGCGACGTGGCGCTCGTCTTCGTGGGCACCCTGTCAGGCTGGGTTGAGCCAGGGAGAAATGGAGTTTCTCTTGGACTCGAACGGAGAAAAGGCCTTTAACTTCAGAGACCCTCTTTGCGAACTATGCTCTTACATGCAGGCGAAGGCAGTGACCGCGGATCCCTGTCGCTGGATGTGGGGGTGGCCTGGGCTCAGCAGAACGAGGCAGGACCCAAGCTGTGCCCACGCCGTTCCTTCGTCAAGAGGCTTTGCCAGTAAGCCGCGCGTGTCAACCCCTCTGTACTTGGGCGTTGGAGTTGGTCCGTTGGTTCAGCCCAAGGGAAGCCACCCAATTTTTGGATAGGGAGGCCCCCCATTTTTGAGGCATGCTCTCGCGAGGTTGTCTCTGCCATCGCTGCCAAGGCAGGCAGCAAGACCGAGCCTCGACAGAACCGGTGCTTCCAGAATGAACGGGTGTGTCTTTTTTAGGGGACGCCCCAAAATTGTGGTTTTCATTTTGGCGTCTTGGCTTCCCTTCAAAATTTAAAGCCCTCAACAACGACACCCAGATGATGGCATACGGGACGAGCAAGGGCGAAGCTCTGAGGTGGTGGTGGTCACTGCGCCGGGCGCAGTGCTGCTACCGTGGTCGCGGCAAGTTGGGGCAGCTGGTCTGAAAATGGGAGTCGAACAGAATGATTTGCATGTGATGCTGAATATGGGTTTGCATTTTGGAGGGCCTTAAAATGTGTGGATTCCCTTTGGCTTCCCTTTAAACCAACCCCAAAAAGGGTGCCCTCAAGACAAGACACACCCAGACTGGACCAAGCCATCATTCGTAGACGGGGTTGGGCACCTGGACATTGAACCCCGGCTCCGAGGCCATCGTCACCAACTTCATGCCAGGCCAGCAGGCTGGCAACGCCATCGCTGACGTGCTCTTCGGCAAGGTGAACCCCTCCGGGAAGCTGCCGTTGACCTTCCCCAATCGCCGCTTGGCTGATTTCGAGAGAACCGGCTCGCAATCTTGGCCGCGAGGAGTGCTTTGGAGTGCTTTGCTCAGACTCTCCGCAAACTTTTGAAACGACACGCCAGGTGTTGTCAACCTAGCGGCATATAACAAAAGCAGCAGTCTCAGGTGAGAACGAGACTGACTTGTCGCCAGCCCAGTATCCCGGGCTTCCAGATCCATCAACTCCTGCGTATGCCTTCTACACAGCGCCTTGGCAGCGAGCCACAGCTTCAGATGCTTTGCTTTGCTTTGCTTCAATTTTCGGCTTGGTTGCAAGATCACCATTGCTCACATGCCAATAACTTATGTCCTGGGTCTCAACTGTGAAAACTGAGAAAACATACTGAGACTGCAATTGGCACGTGCTGCAGGAAAAGCTGCTGGTCGGGTACCGCTACTACGAGGCCCACAACATCCCTTTCTCCACAGGCGGACATGGGTGTTTGTCTTTCCCATGTTTTGATGATGCTGTGCAAGCGTTCCATCTTGCACACGATACAATTTCAGTTGGACATTGCGCCGCCAGAGCGATTTGCATGTCCCTTCCACCACCTGGAAATGAAGTGCAGGGTTTCTCTGGAACGATTGTGGCAGCTGCAGGCTTTCCCTTTGGTCATGGACTGTCCTACACAAGCTTTGAGCTCCTTGGGTTCAATCTAAGCCCACATGCAGGATGCGTTCATGATTGCAGATTCTTTTAAGGTACAGTACTCTCCTGATCCGAGACGCTTCCGACGAGCCAGGAGGACTGGCGCAAGTAAGAGAGAGAGAGAGAGAGGACGATCAGAGAGGGACAGAGAGAGAGAGAGAGAGAAAGAGATAACAAGTAATCAACTTTATATATATATATATTATATATATATATAGAATTATATAGATCCGACTTAGTTTGTGATCATTCCGCATTCGTGAGCAAGGGTGCGGTTTGCACCAGACTGTAGACTGAGGCAAGACGGTCACCTTCCTGGTGCGGAACACTGGGGGCCGATCTGGGGCCGAGGCGGTGCATGTTCCTCAGGAGATTGCAGAGCGGCCATCTTTGCAGGTGGCGCAGCTCTACTTGACGTTCCCGGCAGTTGCGCAGGAGCCCGTGCAGCTCAAAGGCAGGGAGTCAGACAAAAGCGTAGGATTTGGTCCAGTCTCTCAAGCAAAACGAGAAAGGCGTTCTTGAGTCCCTTGGAAACCTTCTTGCAATGCCAGACTCTTGTGGCTGGCTCAGAATCTCTGCCTTCTCGCCATCTCAAACTCAATACCTGCAGGTTTCAGCAAAACTGCTGTGCCACTTGGCATTGAAGGGGCCAGTGTAGATCACAGCTCAGCCGAACGCACAACTGAGGTTAGCTGCAGGCGGGAGCAGAGTCAGGGTGTGTGCCAACTGCCTCGGCGGCAGTCACGAAGCCAGAGGTTTGCTGATCAAAAGCGAGGGTACAGCTTGTCTACAAAGAACAGTCTTACTTTGCAGGTCAGTGTCGGTTATTTGCTAGGCCTCTACCCACTAGACCCGACTTGCTTGCGCTTGCGCCAGTGGCGCTCCGGGATCTGCGAATCGACATTTCAGGAGTTGGGAGTCTGAATCCTGTCCGGATCTCTTCCCGCGCTTGCACACACTTTTGCACACATCCCTTTGCTTGCTCGCTCTAGGACATTTTGTATTTGCTTCAGGAGGTTGTGAGGAGTCTTCTTTGTCCTCATGGCACAGGGCCTTTAAAAACCCTCTGGATTCCACCGTAGAGCTGTCCCCTTTCAATCTTCACGCTCAGTGCTGCACAGGGACTAAGGCTCGTAACGTCGGTCGCCACGTTCTGTGGACCATGACATCATCTTGGGGGATGGGCTTTGACCTACTCGCCCTGGGAACCCCGACTCGCAAGATGCGGATTTCAATTTTCTTATCCAAGTTCAAGCCCGGGACAGTGCTTCCGACAGTGTAACATAAATATCCGCGACCAAAGCCATCAGTCGGATTCGTGCTGGAAGCATGAGAAGTTCTTCAAACTGCAACGGACCAAACCTCCCCAGTCTTTGTTTGCGTCAAGGAGGGTGAAGCCAAACTGTGGAGTCAGCTGCAGATTTGGACTAGGCCCAGCTCTACTACTTGTTTTCCCGCAAATTCATGGCTGTGGGTCCAAACCCCGTACCCCTGGTGAACATCAAAATGGCAGCGAATTTTTTTGAGGGGTCTGTAACAGAGCCGCGGCGGACATTCGTTACAGACCTCGTTACAGACCTCTGTAACAAAACCAGCTGGCTCGTTACACACCCCTCGTTACACACCCCTCGTTACACACCCTCGTTACACGCCCTCGTTACACACCTCAGATGAACAAGCCGGGCCAGTGACTTGACTGCCCTGTTTTTGCCGCAGCTTGGCTTGCGCTGAATAGCTGCAATCAAGCTGGAGCTGCGGAGGCGCTTTGCGTACCGTGCTTTGCTTTGCCTCGTTACAGACCTCGTTACATAGCCGTTACATACCTCGTTGCAGACCCAACCCCAGTCCGGGCCCGCTTTTTGCCGCCGCTTGGCTTGCGTTGAATAGAGCTGCGGAGGTGTGCTTTGCGTGCTGCGCTTTGCTTTGCCTCGTTATATCAGACCTCGTTACATAGCCGTTACATACCTCGTTACAGACCCAACCCCAACCCGGGCCAGCGACCCCCCTTTTTTCCGCAGCTTGGCTTGCGTTGAGAAGCTGCAAGCAAGCTGGTGCTGCGGAGGCGCGCTTTGCGTACTGCGCTTCGCTTTGCCTCGTTACAGGCTTCGTTACATAGCCGTTACATACCTTGTTACAGACCCAACCCCCAGCCGGGGCCAGGGACCCTGCTTTTTGCCGCAGCTTGGCTTGCGTTGAGTAGCTGCAATCAAGCTGGAGCTGCGGAGGCGCGCTTTGCGTCCTGCGCCTTGCTTTGCCTCGTTACAGACCTCGTTACATAGCCATCACATACCTCGTTCTGCTGCGCTACATTGTGCTGCTGATACTGCTTGTCAGGAAATGTTTGTGCCGTTACAGACCTGCGTAACAAGGACCTCCGTTACAGACCTCCGTAACAGGATTTGTGGCGCGTCGCGCGTTACAGACCCCTAAAAAAATTCATAGCCAAATAAGTGGTCAATTTGGTGTTCATCCAGCCCAAAATGGGATCGCCATTTGTTATGCAACCCATGGCCACATATTTTGCTTTTGACTCCAGCTGCTCTGAAACCACGGTCAATGTTCAGACAAAGCCTTCCAAGACATGATCGCTCAAACAGTTCCACCGATATGCAAAGTGGGTCCTTCCTGCCGGAGCCTGTGGATGCCCTGGCTTGACCAATTGCTTTACTGGCTGTTGCAGCAAGCGAAAAACGCACTTTCTCACTGCTCGGCTGCATCGGAAGCCTTTCGTTTCCTCCGCAGGTGCTTCAGAACAAGTCACGATGCGCCTCCGCAAGCGGGACCTCTCGATTTGGAATATTGCCGACTTGGCTGCACTTGAACGAAGCGTGGGTCCAACGTGCACTTTTCTGCGGCAGCTACACGAGCATTTCCCAGGTCGGATCTTCCACGACTATAATTTGAAAGGGGTGGGGCAACGGAAAGCCGGCCCTGTTGCCGTTAGTGCTTTCGCAGGCGTCCACATGTGACAATCATGTTACCGCTGCTAGTTTGCTGTTGCTTTTCACCCAAATTGCCGACGCAATTTTGGAGAAACGGTCGAGCAAGGCCAACCACGGCTGGGCGCCCGTGGGTGGCGCATTCCAGGTCAAGGCGCGCGCCTGAGATTCCCCCGTAGGTTGCACAACATGGGGTCTTCAAACAGGTCAGCGTCGCAAATTGTAGGGAAGGGTACCTTACGTTTTTGTCCAAGCCTGTGGCAGGAGAGAAGTTGCGGGTTGCTTCTTCACTCTGATTTTTGCATGAACACTCGTCATATTCTCCTGTCTGCGGGTGTGGGACGTCTGTGGAGAAGCGTGCACGGCTGAACGGCAGCTGCAATGTGGCTGGCTTCCGAGGTTGGTTCTTCCTCTCGAGACATCAGATTGATTGGCGAGTTCCAATACAATGCAGCGATCTTTGTCTGAGTGCGTGTTGTGCCGCGGGGCGGCATGGCGACAGCGCGGGCACCCATTGGAAGACCAAACACGTGGCTGGATTCGGAGCCTTCTTTTTTTGGAATAAAAGCGCTGTCTTTGGGTACGCGGGTTTTAGTCTTTGGTTCCATTCACCAAGGTGCCATTTTGGTGCCACTTTCTTGAGCCACAGCCCATATGTTCTTGCCGAGTCATGTTCAGTTCTCAGGTCGACGGGTCGTTTTCTGGTCTAGGGGTCTTTCTGCCCACATTGCGGTCATCCTGCGCGCTTGGTGCGGGCAAAACTGCTACAGGGAAAAGGCTTGCAAGCAGAGCTCAAGGCTGGTTCAGGGAGTTTTTGTTCAAATGAAATCACTGTTTCAGAACCATTTGAGCCACGATCAAAATCCGGGTAGACGAAGGTTGGTAAGGGACAATCCCAACCATAAATAGCTGCGGCCGCCTTCTTAGTTCTTTACATGGTTCTGGGTCGACCATTTTAATACCGGTTTTTGATCATGTCTCATTTCGCTGTTTTTGCAGCCTTGAAGAGCAGCCGCTCTAAGCCAGAAGCAGCCTTGGAATTCGCCCATTTTTCGTCGCTGGAGCTAGTTCTAGATCCGCGGCACGTCACGCATTGTAGGGACAAGCTGCACTCTTGTGCCGACGTGCCGATACGTGGCATGACGGAAAAGCAGCTATCTGGTGACTCTGAATGAGACTTGTACAGGGCACCTTATCACAGAAGCCCTTCATGTAACTACTTCATAGTCCTTCAACAACACAACACGCGGCTGTCGTCTCCTTTATCACGAAAGCTAGCTTTAGCTAGCTGAAGTTTCTCCTTGCGTAAGCAAGGTAAGGGGCTCAACTGCCGAAAGATTGATTTTTTCAATTATTTGAGCCGAAAAGATTGAAACAAATCAATTATTTAGACCCCCCCCCTCCCCCCCCCCCTTGTCTCAGGCTCGATTCCTCCTTGGTCCACCCCTCCCCCCGGCTCAGTGTTTCAGCAGTCTCGGTTTGCCCGTTTTGGACTTGGTGCTACGAACTTTTACATGTTCCACCGATTCAGCTTGTTCATTTGAGATCTCAGTCTTCTCAGTAAACCACTTCGCAAGAATCTTTGCACACGCAGCATGCAGAACCCAGAGGTGCTTTAAGACAGCTTCTGACGCCTCTCGTTGTTTTCATTTTTCAAGGTTTGCCACGCCACCATGTGCGTTTGCGCGTCGCATCCTACGAGTCTTGCCGGGCCTCTCGTTGTACACAAGCTACCTATGAATCCACTCTGTCACCGACCCATCTCATGCAACAACTGCTAGCTTTCGTTCACCCGCTCCTCAAGTTCTTCTTTTCACTTCCTATTGTTGAAAACTGCCTTTTCAATCTAACTGCGTGTTAGTTGATGATTGGCAGGCAGAGCTGCTGGCGGCTTTGGGAGAGCCTCAGCGGCCTCTGCGGAAGAATCGCTTCTATCAGAGTCTGCAGGTGGCGTCTCGCTCTTCGGGGATTTCGGGTGGGTGTGTGCGATTTTTTACCGTCTGAGTCAGCGAAAGTGGCACGTGCGAGACACCACGTGATACATCACATCGCCTCACTCACATCTTTTCTATCCTGGCTTTCATGGCTTCAAGCGTGGATATTTCCGCGAGGCGCAGGCGCTTGTGCCCTCCTTGCGCCGAATGGCGGCGTCCATTACAGAGGCACAGCTGCCAATGGTTCGAGCAAAACTGAAACGGCTGAACTGAGGCACCTCTATTGAATTCACCACCACTGTGTTCAACCATCATCATCACCACCACCATCATCATCACCACCATCAGCATCAGCATCATCGTCATCATGTTCATCACCACCATCATCATCAGCATCGGCACCACCACCAGCTCTATCATCATAAGCATACGCATATGCATCAGCATCATCATCCCCGCCGCCACCACCACCAAATCATCATCAGAATCATCACCACCACCATCAGCATCAGAATGAGCATCAGAGAAGGCATCAGCATCAGCAGAGAAGGCATCAGTATCAGCATCACCACCAACACCATCATCATTATAAGAATGAGCATCAGCATCACCAGCATCATCATCACCACCACCACCATCATTATAAGCATGAGAATCAGCATCACCAGCATCATCATCACAACCATCATCAGTATCAGCATCAGCATCATCACCAACATCAGCACCAGCATCAGCAGCATCACCAACATCATCATCATTATAAGCATGAGCAACAGCATCACCAGCATCATGATCATCACCACCATCATCATTACAAGTCAGCATCAGCATCATCAGCATCACCAGCATCATCATACGTATCATCATCATCATCATCATCGTCATCGTCGTCATCATCATCATCATCATCATCATCATCATCATCATCATCATCATCATCATCACCACACAGCTTGATCATACCATCAGCATCAGCATCAGCATCATCATCATCATCATCGTCATCACCACCATTCAGCATCCGCATCAATATCATCATCACCATCACCATCATCATCAGATCAGCCTCAGCCTCAGCCTCAGCATTAGCATCAGCATCTTCACCACCAACATCATTTTCATCATCACCATCATCAGCATCAGCATCGTCGCCACCATCATCATCATCATCATCAGCATCATCATCATCGTCATTATCATCGAAATTATCATCGTCATCGTCATCATCGTCATCATCGTCAGCATCATCATCCTCATCATCATCATCATCATCATCATCATCATTATCCTCATCAGTTTCATCCTTTTGATCGACATTTGCTGTTGCAAAGGGAATGACGTGGATTCTCATCGCCAACGGTAGCATAGTTGTTGCTTGTCGCAATATGCATATTAGAAGTACCACTTGATTTTTGGGAGGATGCAACTGTGACGGAGCTGATCAGTGGGAAGAGCATCAGTCAGGCAGGCGATTTGTGAAGTAAGCGAGCTTAGCCTTGCTGCAGCTTTCCAACATCGTGTTTCATTTGAATCGCGTCTCACCTCTCGGGGAAGTCAGGGAAAGGAACCCACGAACAGAAGCCAAGCACGACTCAAAATGCGGGCGGAATCCAATGTGTTGGGATCTGGACCCGAAATCATTTAAGTCTTACAGGGTTTCCTCCATTTTACTTTGTGGAACCTCCAAAAGTGGCAGTTTCAATAGAAACCTCTTTGTTTGAGGGTGCTCCTTTTGACTTGTTGAGACGGGAAGCTAGAAGGAAACCAGGAAATCCAGAAATCCAGTGACCCCAGTGTGCCGCGCAGGTGGACTCCAAAGCCTTGGATCTCTTGGCGCTGGAGCATCGCCGACAGGTCTTGGAGTGATCGGCAGGTCCGATGGCAACGAGCCAAACTTGGTAGAAACCGGTTTTTTTCCCCAACAGCTGAAAGCTTTGGGGTCTCAGCCCAGATAGGCTCCGGGGTGGTCCGGGGCGGCCCTGAGGTAAGGTTCCGCAAGAGTTCCGCCAGGGTTCCACCAGGGTTTCACCAGGTTTTTACCAGGGTTCCACCAGGGTTCCACCAGGGTTCCACTAGGGTTCCACCAGGGTTCCACCAAAATTTTACCAGGGTTCCACCAGGGTTCCACCAGGGTTCCACCAGGGTTCCACCAGGGTTCCACCAGGGTTCCACCAGGGTTCCACCAGGGTTCCACCAGGGTTCCACCAGGGTTCCACCGGTTTCGCAAGGGCTGCGGGGTGGTCCGGGCTGGTTTGAGGTAAGGTTCTACGAGGGTTGGTTCTGCGAGGTAAGGTTCCACGAGGGTTTCACCAGGGTTTCACCAGGGTTCCACCAAAGTTCCACCAGGGTTCCACCAGGTTTTGCCAGGGCTGCGGGGGTGGTCCGGGTGGTTTGAGGTAAGGTTCCGTGAGGGTTTTACGAGGGTTTTACCAGGGTTCCACTGCGCAAGGATGGTTCCACAAGGATTCCACAAACAATGTGTCGTGAAAAAAAGTAAATTGAGGGGCGGAACACTAAGCAAAACCGAATCAATGTTTTCATTGTTTTGACTTGCTCACTTGCTCCGACAACGCGGCCCGAAATGTTGGCTTTGTGGCAATCAGATCACGTTGCTGCGGGACTCACTGTGCAGCAGTATTACTTGGTGGGCTTTGGGTTCCAAGGCCTCCACGAGGCTGCAAGGGCTATGGGGTAGGTTCCTTAAACGCTCCACGCGGTTTCCACGAGGCTCTGCAAAAGCTATGGGGCAGCCCTGTGGCAAGGTTCCAACAAAGTTTCACACTGAGTTCCACGACTTCCAGGAGGACGGTTTGCGAGGTTCACCCGACCCAGGTCAGGGCCCGATTGCACCGTCGGGGCCCGATTGCACCGTCATGGCCCGATCGGGCCCCGATGGCCCCGATCGAGTCGGCCCCGTTGGCTGCACCACGCTGGCGTCGCCCAGTTTTGCTGGATACAGTTGTAAGGCCGCACCCCAAGAAAACCGGCGTTGAGCCACATGATGACAACCATGACTACGCGTCTTCTGCATCTCCAATCGGCTCTAGCGGCATTTTTGAAACGTATATGAAAAAGATGAGGACGATGACGAAGAAGGTGATGATATCAATCATGATGATAGTCATGTCCACGCATCTCTTGCATCTCAAATCGGATGATAATCATCACGACGTATCCTCAGCATCACCAACAGTCATGATGATAGTCGTGACTACGATCTTCTGCATCTCCAATCGGCTCTAACGGCACTTTTGATCATATGGATGGCTGGGGTTGGTGGGAGCCCGCTTGCCACGCGACCATCGGGCCCCGGTCGGAGACGATTGCACCGTCGGGCCCCGCTCGGGCCCCGATTGCGCTGTCGGGCCCCGATCGGGCCCCGATTGTGCCGTCGGGCCCCGATCAGGGCGCGATTGCGCTGTCACTCTTAGCTTTGCTTTATAAAGTTACAAGGCAGCATCCTCAGCAAAACCGGCGGTGAGGTGGGTCCCGGGGCAGGTTCGGCGAAGATTCTGGGAGGGTGTGGTGCTGTTGGGAATATCACCTGAGCTTATTTTTTTGGGGAGGGGGGTTGTTTTATTTTTTTTTGCGGGGGCCACAAAATGGTGGTTTGCGTTGCTTTAAAGCCACCAAAAAAAGGCACCCTCAAAATAGACACGCGTTTGTGAGGATTCAGTCAGGATCACCCGAAGCAGAGTTTTCGATCAAAAGCCTTGCACCTCCCGGTGGGAACGTGTCGCCATTGCGTCTTCTTTTTGCTTGGAGAGGAAGCAAAGACACATGTTTCACTCCTGTTTTTTCTAAGTCAGAGGGGAGGCAAACAAAACGCAGAAGCAAACGCGGGCAATGCCCCGGGCGGCGATCGCGACTGCGAGCTCGTGCCAGGCAGCTTTGTGCCGCCTGGGCACAGGGTCCCGGCCTGCTGGAGATGCGCGAGGCCGTTCCACGGACATGGGCTCATGTCGGGTGCATGTGCATATCAGGCACGTGTTGGTGGAATTGAAGTTGACATGTGCTGTGCGCAGTGCTTGGAAAGTTGCACACACGCAGGCACTTTCAAAAGCTGGCGATGTGGCTCAGGCACGGGACATACTGGGGTTCCGAGTATGAGTCTGTAATCACCAGCTGGCATTATCGATTTGCTGCTCCAAGTGTTCCATAGCACATACTATTCTCCATTTGTGCATCCCCATTCAACTGCGATCTTGCCCTGAACTATACATCAGCGATGCATTGTCGCATACTGTTGTGCCGATGTACAGAATTCATTTTGGTAAAACACATGTTTGGTCTTACTGATAGTATTGCTGCCGCGACTTGTCTGCCTCGTTGCCCACACACCCTGATCTCAACAATGTTTGACTCAGAGTTGTACCATGTGTGGTAGTCAAGAGGGCATCCATTCTATTCTGCTGGGCTCACGGATGATGCACCCTGGCACACTGCAGGCCTTCTTGCTTGTTGCTGAAGCGCAGGCACGGCGCAAGGAGGCGCAAGCGATGGCAGGGAGTGTTGACACTTGTGTTTCAATGTGGCTTGCTGATGGCTTCGCGGTAGATGTGCCCCTGTTACAAGGATCCCTGCATCATATCCTGCACGCTTCAAGATGGCAGCTCTGACTAGTCGGTGTTGCAGTAGGGTTGTGATGCTGGGCCTTGCTATTGGATCTTGAAGTTCAACTCCGGCATGCCAAGCCCAAAATGCAACACGAGGGAATATGGCTGTGATCTTCAAGTCATTTCGGCATCGGATGTTTGTGATTCAGCCATTTGAGCCAACATGCTTGCTGTTTTGTGGGTTGACAATATCAACCTTCTGTGGGTTGTTTTAAGTCACCACTGTCAAATTTGAGACCTCGAAAAGCGGCCCTTTGTTCCCGGTACGTTTGCAGCCCATGGATGCCGAGTATTCGAACTGTTGGCATGTGAACATAATTTCTTTGTGGCATGTAGTGGCTCCGCAAAGCTTTGGCTTGATGCGCGCCTGGCACTTTGCCAGGCTGCTCGGGTGCAGGACCTGCTCCGCATTCAGCCGCAGAAGGTGGGAGAGAAGATGTTTGACAGAGAAGCACGCGTTGCGCATTGCTGGATGTTATGGCCTGTGCGTGCGCAATGCATGGAGAGGCAGCTACTTTCAGCCGCATCAATGAGCTGTTGGAGGGCTTCAATGGCCAGGCGACTGCGAGACAGGCAGAGCCAAGAAACTTGGCTTCCGTCGGCAAGGAGCGATCTGTGGCCGAGCACCTGGCCAGTGACCCACAGATTTGTCGCCAGGCAGGGGTGGCTTGGCCAAAACCGATAGAAAGACTTGACTGCCTGGAGAATTGGACAGTGAGACAGCAAGGTCGGGCAGGTCAGTCAGACAGGGGATGGGCCTTGCGTCTATTCCGCTTCCTCTCGTTGGGGAGTGAGTCTGCGTTGATGGCGCAGGCCAGAGTGGAGCAGATCAGGGAAGCGGCGAGGGGCTTGAGATCATGACTGAACAGATTGAGGGCGTTCTGGATTTGGCCATGGGTCAAAAGCCAAATCGTACCCCAATCCCCACTAAAATGGGTTCTAAAATGGGTGGTGCACCTACCCCAAAATGGTAGCATTGGTTTGACCCACAGCCATTTGTCCTGGACTGCAAGATTTGCGGGTTCCACAGCCAAGAGGCCTCTGGCTGCTTGCAATGCAACAGGTTTTCTTCAGCGGCATTTCGTCTGGGCTGAGGTTCTTTCCCTTCTGCCTGGTGCTTGTCCCAGCAGCAAGGAGATCAGCCGCATCCTCAGCTCCCTGAAAGATTCCCAGAGCCCATGTCAATGCTTTGTTTGCTTCGCCATGCGGTTTCGGCTGGCCGGATCCGTTGGCAACCGTATGGCAACCGTATGGCAACCGTATGGCAACCGTATGGCAACCGTATGGCAACCGTATGGCAACCGTATGGCAACCGTATGGCAACCGTATGGCAACCGTATGGCAACCGTATGGCAACCGTATGGCAACCGTATGGCAACCGGCCCATTCCGTCAGTTCCGTGAGGTGATCAGGACCAGGCCGCTTTTCACCAGGGCCAAAAGCGACGCGCAGCGGCCGAGCTGGAGCTCGAGGCGGCGCAGGCGGAAGGAGTTGGGAGAGCCGGGAGCTTTTTTGCAAACCCCTTGGTTTTAAAAGGAAATCAAAAACAAGCCTGTTTTCGGGGTTCAGATTGTTTTTTGAGGTTGAAAGATCCGAAGATTGGGCTTTCCCGATTTTTTCAGTGGGCCGGTCCCGCGTTTTTTCAATCTTTTGCCCTCTTCCTGAGAGAGCCAGCAGGGTACTTGTGCTTGGCCTGGTGCACATTTCCTCCAGTGGGCCTCCTTAAAGGCACGCAGAACTGGCGCGGGCTGTCCAAGGGAATGGGGCCAGTGGTCTCTGCGAGGCCTCGGCAAGGCAACTGCAGGAAGAGCTGGAAATTGCGAAGGCAGGGTCTGACCCAGCTTTCCTTGGTCTAGCTGGGTGCAGCCAGATCCTGAAATCTGTGCTTGTTGGGGAAGGAAGGTTTTCCTCAGCAAACACTTAGCGCTATGAGAGACTTTGTCTTTCCTCGTCAGGCAGACAAGAAGAAAAAGCAGGAGGCCGCCAGGTGTGGAGTGTAGCGGCGAGACCATGTCACATTCCTGTGTGATCAAGACTCTGTTTGCACCTCTTGCATGCCGCCTTTTCCAAAATTGCACATCGCACCTCTTGCATGCCGCCTTTTCTAAGATTGCACATCGCAGCTCTTGCACGCCGATTTTTCCAAAATTGCACGCGTTGGGGGGGGGGGGGGGGGGCTTATTTAGCCTCATTTAGCCTCAGGTTGACACAACACGGGGAGCTGTTCAGATTATGTGACTTCCGGGCACATCCTGCTCCATCCCATGCCACCGGGAGGTTGGCTGAGGAGCTTGAGCAGGCACAGGCGCAGGTGGAGGAGTTGAAGGAGAAGCTGCAGGCCAGGCGTTGCGTTGGGATATCCGTCTTGAACTGGTTGTCCTGCCAAGGCAGAGTCAGCGACTTCACCAGAGCAAGTGGCAGAGGCGCATGAACATTTGAAGCTAATCTTTCTTGAAGGCTTCCGGAGACGAACAGGACACGCCAGGCCTCTGCAACAGTTGGCTTAGTCTGGGCACTGAATCTCTCCGGACTTGCCTTCTCTTTGCAAGCAGCATGACTTTTTGTTCCGGCCCCAGACTTTACGTTGCAACCATCGGAAACAACACATAGATGTGAGCCACGGCAGTGCCACGCGAGCCTGGAGCTTAATGCCCTACCTCCCGGCTCGGTCCGTGCGGCAACATGTTCTATGACGAAGTGGTGCTGAAGCGGGGCGAGCTCGCTGAGGGTGAGCTCCGGATCGTTGTACGGGAGCTGCCTTTGGCCGATACTTGGCAACATTCTGTCTTGCACCTTGTCTTTGTCCCCGGTTGTTGGGATGCGCATGCATTTGAATTAACACTTTGTGTGGGATGTTCGCTCAGTTGGGGTGTTCGCTTAGAGCGAACCATGAGAGGATGGCGTGCACGGCTCCACTGGGAACCAGCACTGGCCCGCTGGCACTGTGCTTGCGCAGCAGCTCTTGGCGCGACCGCAACTGGTCAAGGCACCGGGATAATTGACTCTGGACAGCAGTTCGACAGTTCATCAAATCAATTTGAGGATGCACTTTGTTTTGAGCAGAGGGTTGTATACATCGGCTGCCAAACAATCTCTCTAGCCTCAAAGATGCGCACATTGATAGTGATCAGTGAATCAGAATCTGTCTACTGGCTAGTTTCTTGCGCGTGCAGAGAGGAAAAAAGAAAGACATACCGGCAGTTTTGATCCCGTGACATCCTCAGATCCTCAGATCCTCAGGGCCGGCGCGTGGCTGACCTCGGCGCTGGCTGCGGTCTCGCCGGCTTCGCCGCCCTGGCGCTGGGGGCTTCCCGCGCCGTGCTCACGGACGGCGACGCGGAGACGGTGGGCGACGCGCAGGGGGGACGCGCGCGCACGGCGTCGGCGTTTTTGAGGTTTGGTTACCTGCAGTCGTGCAGGTGATTGGGCGTTGTGCTGGGGGACAGGGAACCAATGGTCAGATTCTTTTCAATGTTGAAATGTGTGTGCTGAGCACTAGCAAGTTTGTCTCATGCTTTGGCTTCCATTTCAAGAGCCAATATTTTACAGCTTTCAAGAACGCGCGGTTCATTCGCGGAGTGAGTTCTGTGCCGTTGAAGCGGCGCACCATATGGCCGCATGCAGGTGGGGAACCTGCAACACAACGTCCAAGCGAACCTGCACTTGTGGGACGCGGACAGAGAGGCGCAGTTGGCCCTTTCCCGGGTCAAACCTTGAGCGAGTTGCCCTGCCAGGTGACTGTGAAGCAGCTCCGTTGGCAAGATGCTGAAAGCTGGCCGGAAGAGGCGCCGGGCTTCAGATGCAGATGGAGCTGTTTCTAGGTTGGGACAGCGAGTCAACATCAAGGGCATGCACATTCTGGCAACGATTTCAGGGGAGAGGTGGTTTCGAGAGGTCTTCTTTGGACTCTCAGACCGACCGAAAATCCTTACCCAGCAAGCGATTCGTAACTGAACCACGGGCAGGTCAGAAAGTCTTGCAGGCTGCTTCCAACTAATGTTGGTGGATCAGAGAGAGCGAGAGAGAGAGAGAGAGAGAGAGAGAGCGAGAGAGAGTCAGAGAGTCAGAGAGAGAGAGAGAGAGAGAGAGAGAGGCGAAGAAAGAGAGAGGCGAAGAAAGAGAGAGGCGAAAGAGAGAGGCGAAGCGAGAGAGAGGCGAAGCGAGAGGGAGGGAGGGAGGGAGGGAGGGAGGGAGGGAGAGGGAGGAAGAGGGAGGGAGAGGGAGGGAGGAGAGGGAGGGAGAGGGAGGGAGAGGGAGGGAGAGGGAGGGAGAGGGAGGGAGAGGGAGGGAGAGGGAGGGACAGGGAGGGAGAGGGAGGGAGAGGGAGGGGGAGGGAGGGAGGGTTGTGGCAGATTGTCCGGGCTGCGACTTCTATATTTAACGCTAGTGGCATGTGCCAAAGCATCGGGTTGTGAGTTTTTTTGTTCCTTGATGAGGATCCACATCAAAGCAGTAAACATGGCACCAAAGACCATGTCAGGGGGTCACGAGCAGCTCGCGACTGGGCTTTTCCTATATCCAAATCATGCCAGGAGCGGGCGGATTTGGTCGTCAGCTCTGATACCGTCTATGGCCACTTTGGTGGCGCCCTGGCACGTTGCGCCCTGGGCATCCTGGCGGCAGGCGGCACGCTTCTCCTGGTCGCGCCGGAGGCTCCTTGGTGGCCGGATATTTGACTGTGGGTTAAAACCTAGGGTACCATTTTGGGGTAGATGCACCTCCATTTTAGTCTATTTTAGTGGGGATTGGGATGTTTATTGGGGGTACGGGGTTTTGACCCATGGCCATTTGTTGATCGGCCACGGCCTTTGGTGGAGCCTTGTCAAGGGGCACCGGTCGCCAGGACCGCCGCGCTGGAGTTCCAGACTTCCTTGCTTGCATGCAGAAGGCGCATTGCAGGAAGCGAAATTGGCATGGCTGCCAGAAGCGAGTGTTGTCTCTCTTTGTGGCATGGATCCTTTTGGGGACACTCCGTTGGCGGCAGGCTGGCTACTCATTCTCGGAGTCCTGCGTGAGGGAGCTGGATGAAAATTTCCGGATCTATGAGCTGGTGCCGATCAAGGCAGGGCTAGCTTCTCGCCAAAGTGCGTGCTCGAAAAGAGCGTGACATCCTGACAGGCCACTTGATATCATGGACAAGGAGGCTTTGTAAGTCTCGACATCCGCCGGAGGACGCCAGGAAACTTGGGCTCTCAGACAGAAACGCCTCCTGCCGACGGCCTCCCGACGCAAGAGCAGGCGGTGCAGATCTCCTTCTGGCAGGCACAGTCGGCGACTGTCCAAGATCTCGGAGCTGACAGCTCCCACCGCTCAGGGGTGGAGCTGGCCGTGAGAGAGAGAGTGCGGCTTCGCAGAGAGTCGACTGGCCTGATAGCCACTCGAGCGATTGCAGAGACTTCATCCGAGCTTTGCATTGCCAAAGGGGCGTGGCATGAATCAGGTTTCCTGCTGCGGCTTTGTGGTAGAACTCTGACGCTAGGAGTGAGCCATGAGTGTTGGTGCATGCCGGAGGCAGACCGGAACAAATTGCAAAATGCCGCCTGCGGGGGAGAATCTGAGCAATTTGCTTCGTGCGCGAATTCCCGTTTTCCCGGGGGGTAAGCCACTTGCAGTCACCACGTCATGACTTGTGACAGATCCTGGCCTCTGAGCAAAAGCAGCTGGAGAGGTCCACCCGAGGCCTGACCCATGCAGAACTTTGCTCTCAGAGTGCTTGTGCGGCTCTCAGGTTCGCCTTGGCAGGATGCGTCCCAGCACAAAGAGAAGGAGGCAGCGTTTTTGACCAGAAATACCAGTCGGCCGTATATCAATCAACACAGACACCGTTTGCATATGCAGTCAGCGCACTTGCACTTAATGAACAACACAGCGTCCGTTTCCCTGTTCAGTCAGCGCACTTGCACTCATGGAGCAACGCAGCGACCATTTTCACGTTCAATCGGCGCGCTTTCGCTTATTGAACGGGACGACACACCTTGCAGCCGGCATCTGTTTCAAGAGTAATACCCAAGTTTGCCATGCACCATCAGCTTTTCAGCCGAAGCATGCGGGCCACCAGCGAGACCTGCCAGGGCAAGCACTCTATCAGCCTGCCTTTGGCAGCCAACTGCTGGAGTTGCCTTGCTGCTCCCAAGGTGAGTCTGCGGGGCAAGGGTGGAGAGCAACACATAGCAACACCAAATTGGCCTTTCTTTCACTACAGTCTGGGAGAATCCCTGTGCTGTGCAGCACGCTGCTCTCGCCGATTTGCACAGCCTTGCCCGGCCCTCTTCTGGTCAGGTCTTCTCTCTTCCTGGTGTGCGGCAGGGGCAGGCATCGGGCACATGGGCAACAAAGCCTTGCCAAGCCTTGCGCTTGAACTTGCAAGAAAGAACGTGCGCTGTTCCCTTCATGCGTGGCCATTTTAAGGCCTAGGCCCACTGAGTTGCTCAAGTATCACGGCAAGTGCCGGGGCAATCGCACGTCTTCCACCGAGAGTGCGCGAGCAATTTCCGCTGCTCTGCCTGGCCGCCAGGTGTGCTCGCTGGTGTTGGGACGCCTGCACACTGCAGAGGTGGCCATTGTGAGTGCCAAGCCAACGAGGCGGAGCCGTGCAAAGAATAGCGACTGGCTTGCATGAGCGAAATAGAATGACAGTTGCCACTCATTAAACTTCCCTTGAGAAAGCAACCTCATCCTGCAAATCGCGAGACTCCGGTCCACTCCCAACAGGCGAAGGGGCGAAATAGAGATCAGGCACTTCACGATGCGGCGCAAAATCATCATGCATACCGTCATGATGTGGCAAATGTGAAGCATACCAGCATACATGTCTAGATGACTTTCTGTGTTCTTAAGTCACCTCGGGGTGGCCATTCGGCACTCGCACGGAATCTTCAGGCCGGGCCTGGCCGAGCGTTGTGCCTCCGTGGAGCCGGAGGGGCACTTCAGCCTGCTGGTGGCGGTCGTGCCTGCGAGTTTGCGTGTACGCAACGCTCGTGTGCGATTTGTGTGTGTGACATAAGTACCATCGCGATTTGTGTCAAAGATAGTCCGCGCAGCCTTGCGGGGGTGGTGTCAGAACATTCCATTCTGCTGCTCTTTTCACGAAAGCTAGCTTTAGCTAGCTAAAGTTTCTCCTTGCGTAAGCCAGGTAAGGGGCTGAAATGCCGAAAGGCCGAAAGATTGATTTATTAATTATTTGAGCCAGAAAGATTGCAAGAATCAATTATTTAGCCCCCTCCCCCTTCCCGGGCTCGAATCCCCCCTGATCCACCCCCCCCAGCCTTGACTTAGACCCAGAAACACATTTCCAGGGCATCCGGTCTGCATATCCCAATCTACTTTCGTGGTCTTCCTCAGTCTTCTCAGGAAAGCACCTTGCAGGAAGCCGTGCGCAAGCCACATGCAGAACCCAGGGGGTGCTTTAAGTCGGCTTGAGAGGTGATTTTCACGGTTTGCCGGGCCACCATGTCAGTTTGTGTGTAGCTTCTTGAGGATCTCATGGCGCGCAAGCTACCCGTGGAATCGAGTCTGTTTCCGACCCGTCTCACACAACAGTTGCTAGCTTTCGTTCACCCCCTCCTCAAGTGTGAAAAGGTGCACAGGTTGTTGCAGCGCTGCCACCTCAGAAGCGTAAGCGTTTAGTTTGCCAGGCTGGGGAAGAGTTCCATGTGAAGGCAGGCATGGCAGCCGCTTTAAGTTTCTGGCTTGTGTTCGAATGTGGAGAGGATTGTGTGGAACTGAAAGCCGACAATTCCACTGCCACACCTACAAAACAAACACAAATAGGTGAAGCTTGGGAAGCTTGGAGTTTTGGTGACATCGTGTTCTTCTTTTTCTAGCGTCCACTTGAGAAGGTTGGGGCTTTTCGCAGCGAGGTGCTCCGTGATGATTTGCAGACGTCAGGGCCTGGATCTGCTGTTGGTTGAGTGGACTTGGAGAGGGGGCATCATACCCAGGGGTAGTTTTTGGAAATTGCGTTGCCCAGTTGTTGTCCAATTGTAGAAGCAGTGAATATTTGGATTCATGGCATCACATGATAATCAGGCTGCGCCGCTTGATATGTGGCTGAATGCAGCCGGTTGACGCTGATATAAAACTTTCAACCTAGGGCTGGGTCTTAACAGTCAGCAAAAAAGGCAATGATTGGGCGGGCGAAACCTTTTGACACATGTCATACTTGTATTTAGGTGTATTCACATATTTACATACGTATAATATATATATATATATATACATACATACGCATATCCATATACGCTATACACAGTACATGTGTATTACCCACAGAGCAGTTCCTTTGACTCGTTTTGCTTGGATCCCGCCCGGGAACTTGGCTAAGGGTGGAGAGCTTCGGACCCTTCACTGCTGAGAGTCCAGGCTCGAATGCAGAGGGCGGGTGCATAAACCCGTAGGGGGTGTTCCCCGGTTCCCGAGTTAGCTCGAAAATGGAAGAATAAATATGGGGGTGGGCCAAAACAAGGCAGAACAAAGGCAACCCTAGTGGCGAAATAGTAGTGATAGTGGACTTCTGTGGTTTTTACTTCAATTGATTGGGCCCCACACCCATTTGGAGCCTTTACAAAACATGCTCGGGTTCATGACTACGATTACTACATTTTGAACCAGAGGCAACTTACATGCAATCAGCCCACTCTCTCCCTCCCCCTCTCCCTCAGATCAATCCGACCAGTCCGGCTTTCATAAGTTGTCATCAGGTTTGACGATGCTGCCAAGTCATGCATTTGCTACCGAAATGTGTTCCTTCAACATGCACCTGTAGAATTCCTGATGCTTCGCAGCCATTGGTGAGTTGCACGAAAAGGATGTTTAAAGTTTCTTCCAACAGTCCAGTCATTCACCAAAGCCGCAGTCGTTGCACTGGCTTTCTTTTCCCATGCCAGGCAACATCCTCCACGTGGGCGTCCTGGGGGAGTCTGTTGCCGGTCCTGCAGCCTGGCGAAATACAAATGAAGAATGCACCAATGCAAGCGCCAGTGAGATTTCTTCAGGCGGACACTCCCTGATTTGTTGGAAGAGGGACGATATGTTTGGACAAAGCAATACGTTCAAGCAAAATACATTGACATGTGGCCATGTCGCAATGTTTCATGGCATTCATACCTCAAGGTCAGGCTCGAAAACAAAGCGTGCAGTTTTATGGTTCATGCAGCTTGACCACGCAGCATCGTCAACGTGATTCTTGCCAGTGCGATCTAGCCAACCTGTTCAATGTGGTTTCCCAGCTTCCTTTGGCCTTAATGTGGTGGAGCACCTTGTCCTTTACGAACCGCACAGAGCCTCAGGCAAAAGTCACGCTCAGCCGCTACTTGGCCGGGCGGCAAGAGAGCCCAAGGCAAGAGAGAGCGGCTTGATGAAGCTGAGGTCACTCGCCGAGGCGCAGACGCCATAGACAAGAACTTGTATCGCTCTGCCTACGACCCTACAAGAGATGTTCTGTGATCGTTGGTATCCACTTGTGCAGCATCAGTTTTGTTCAGACCTGTCCCACCAGCGTGTTTTGTGCAGGTACCTCCAAAACGATGCGCTCCAGCCACAGCAGTGACCCCACCAAGAGCTGAAGGCTGGGGGATGGGACTGGCAACCACTGCTCGGTAGCGCCTTTGACTTTGCAGCGCTTTTGTTGAAGGATGGGCTGAATGCTTGCTGCGTTCCAGGTTGGACGCTGTGGGGTTGTCTTTTTGTGAACAAAAGAGTGTGGCAGGTTTGGGGCGGTCGAAGGCAAACACAGAATGCCTTGAGGGATTAAGCTCTGACACCTAAGATGCCTACATTTGTCAATTTGTTTGGTGCAAAGCTCTTTGTTTTGAGTGGAGCTTGCTTGATGCGCGCCAGCTGCATAGTACAAGCGTTCATCGATCGAGGGTCGATTTTCAATCAGCATCGCCGCAGAACCCAATCCATTTTGCCCCGGCCAGGCTTAGGGTGCGGTACACTGGTTAATGCGAAGAATCTCGTCCGAGCAGAAGCTCCAGGGCAGTGACGCTGTAGGGCTTTGGAGCAAATCACTGGGTGCGCGATCCTGTTTGCTTGTCAGCAAATGCGCTCATTGGGTTTTAGTTTGAAGGGAAACTAAGAGAAACCACCACCATTTCTTGGCCCCTACTTTCACAATCAAGAGAAGCCTCGACGAAGATAGCTCCAAGGCAACCTAGAGGTACCAAGGGGTACTGTCTCACTGTGCAAAGCAACCACAAGGAACGTGGAAGCGGTGGTTCTATCACATCAATGTCCCCTGCGAGCATCAGACAGAGTTTGCGGGTTACATGTGTGAGTTTGAGGGCTGGCAAGAAGCAGTCTGATTCTTACCACATTTGGTCTATGTGCTTGATGTCCAGCAGCATGTTTGGGTATGTGATGCATTCAGCGTGTCTCAGATGTACACGTACAGAGTTTTGTCAATAAGCTATTCTGATCGCGACCACATGCCACAACAGAAACTGCCGCACCCTGTGCAGGGTGCTAGCGATTGTTGAAGCTCATTTGGGCTGGTCTTCATGTTTGCGTGACCTCTAGCAAGTTGTTGTGCATGAGATGGAATGGCGCCCAAGCTTTGCACACACACAGAGGCTGGATGCATCATTTTCACGGACACATCTTGGGCATGAACTCCACCTGGATCTTTGGCAAGCCGCGTCTCACAAGGGTTTTGCCTCCGTATTCGCGGATTCACGCCGCGACTCGCGCGATGGACGCCTGGCCGAAATGCGCCGGGAGCAAAAGCAAGACAGGGCACATGAGGCGCTTGAGTGTGCTGCAGTGCGGAAGGGGCGGCCTCCCACCGCTGACCAAGTGGGAGCGTATTTCAATCCTTGGTGAACTTGTTTGTTGTCTTCTCTGTGCGATGTCCTTTTTTGGTTTTCACTGAGTGAGCCTGTCGGGCCTTTGTTATGTGTTACTTCCTTTTTTGTTTTTTCTGGGCGAGCTCTTCAG
>CAUJNA010002513.1:270000-357500 GCA_963377175.1 Effrenium voratum | reverse complement strand
TATGTAATGTATGTATTGTATGTAATGTATGTAGTGTATGTATGTATGTATGTATGTATGTATGCATGCATGGATGTATGTATGTATGTATGTATGTATGTATGTATGTATGTATTTATGTATCAAAGGTATGTATGTATGTGTGCAAAAGGCGTGCGCATTGGGGGGGGCCATCTTTGTGCTTTGTCAGACCCATTTTCTCCGGAGGAGTTCAAGAAGATCGCGGTGGCCTGCGCCATTGGCTTTTCTATCATGGGATTTATCGGCCGTGAGCCAAGCGAGCCGCGCCCGCGAGCCGCATGTGAGGCCTCCAAGGGCGGTGTACCTGTAGGGCGGGAACTTGCAGGGAAAGCGTGGAAAAACACATGTTGAATTTCAACATTAAAAAACATATTAGGTATCAAGCAGAAGGTACTTGGCCCTAAACCTAACAGGAGCCCAGCCTGAAACTCCACCCCAAATCTACCCTAAGGCCATCCAAGTCTTATCCTAAGAACCCGAAACCACTAAGCCAAGCCTAAATGCGTGCACCTTCCGCAGGTTTGTGCGTGTGTGCAGTTGCTTTCTGGACATCATCTTGTGATTCCACATTATTGACGCTGTTGTGTTTGATGATGTCTAATTATAATTTCTTTATGACTCAACCGAAACTGAGGAGCAAACCTGATACGCGTCTCTGAGCTAGACAGACCGCCTTCTACGGCTCAGGCTACACAGTGAAATTGGTCTTCATTCCCATCAACAACATCATCGCGGCGAGCTCAGATCCATCAACTGGAGTTGCTTTTGCGGCAAGAACATATTCTGGCTGTGCTTTTGCATCAACGATGTAGCTGGAGTTGCTTTTTGCATCAGCCATGCAACCGATCTGGCTGTGCTTCGACACATGGGTATGGGTCAAAATTAAACCACCAGGGGACCGCCTGTCTTAGTCATGGGTTCCATTTACGAGGGTTCCATTTTGGGACCCATTTTTGACAACCACAGCCACATGATCTGTGGACGTCGTATGGAAACGGCCAGGTGGGCGGCAGCTGAGCGCCGGGCCCCCAGTCGCGGTTGTGGGGAGCAGAGAGAGGAGTGCCGTGTCTTCGAACCTCTCTGCCTCCCAAACGACTTGCATGAGGCAAGGGCTGCATGATTGAAGCCGCACTTTGGGTGGATTTCGACGGGTCATGGCAGCTTTTGCCCGGCTTAGCAGCTTAGCAAGCTCTGACAGCCATCAGCCCTGGCTACGCTGTCTCAATTTTCTGTGGCGGACATACAAAGTATGTCCCTGACAAAACTTGAGATCAACATGACTTCCACAAACATGATGTGTCCATGGCCCCATTTGCAACGCCATCCTACCTACCCAGGCCCCACCCCTCTAGACGAATGCAGGTTTGCAGCAAAAGCGGGAAAGCATTGGAAGAACATGCCGATTGCGACAAGATGTCCTTTGGCTTTGACAAAAGATTCAGAAGGACAACATTCATTCCAGACAGAGAGCCCCTGCCGTGCTTTTCCAATCCAAGGCGACCAACAACAGATATTCAAGGGATGCTGGAGATGAGATCCAAAAGCAAGACAACCGAGTTCCATTGCCCTCCAAAGTGGCTTCACACAATGTGATGATGCCGGGGATGTGTTTGAGCAACCGTGCGTGGACCTATGGGAAATCTGACTGCGCCTGAATCCTCAGCAACATGTAGACTCTCCCCTCCCCTCCCCTCCCCTCCCCTCCCCTCCCCTCCCCTCCCCCTCCCCTCCCCTCCCCTCCCTCCCCTCCCCTCCCCTCCCCTCCCTTCCCTCCCTCCTCCCCCCCCCAGCCCCCATGAGCCTTCCCTCATAGTTTGAGCCCAGCATGCAGGCCCCAACAAGCCTTCGGCTTTGAAGATTCCGCGGGGAGACATGCGTTTCAGACCCACAGCATTGACATCCCTTGTCCCCTTTGAAGATCATCCAGCAACGCTCACTTCTGTACCCGAGGTGCCTGCCCCGTGAGCGCCCCTCGTTGCGACAGGAAGGCCTTCCAATTTGAGGCACAAAGTCGACCTCTGTGTTAAAGCAGCTCACTGCCCCACCCACATCACGTGCACAGACGAGGACCTTCAGTCAAAATGAGACTCACATGACTGGTTGCTCTGGAAGGGGGCTGTGAGAGTGTTCTTTGTATTGCCTTCCAATGGGCGTATCTCAGCGGCATTTGCAACCTTGATGCGCGTATGCGCTGGAATCAAAGGCACCTCGCACTATCGCGCAAAGAACGGTGTGCCTGCCTGCGGCCGGTGTTGAGGGATGCCATCCGTCCTATATTTCACTTTTTGGCGTCGCACACGTCACCTTTTTTGTAAGAATACTTTTTCGGCAGGCGGTGATGTTTCCACAGGATGCAAGACGGTTTCAGTATACCTTTTTCAGCTCATACTTTGCTTATCTTAGGCTGATGCTGAGCATTTCTTGCAGGCTTTCAGGTTCAGTTTGAGCTGGTTCAGGTCATCGCGGATCAAGAGTCGAAAGGAGCCTGTTGTCCTGCTACCTTGGCCCATGTGTCCCATGCCTTCGCTATCCTTGTGTGGTGGCTCACATGGCAGCCTTGGCTCATCAGCACCCTGACACGAAACATACACACACACACACAAAAGGACACGATGCTGATATCGTTTGAGACGTGACTTGAAACCCGCGAGCCAAAGATACTTAAGAAACAGCCAACCCAGCAAAGCCCCAACAACCCAGAACCCTTCCAAGTGGCCTTGAGACCTGATCGGCCATAGTTCTGACAAGATTCCTCACAGGGAACTTGCAAACTCGTGCTTGGACGAGAATCATTTCGGAGGCCTGGCACCATGTTGAGCCTGCATTATGCACTTCAGTGCGGGAGTTGCCTTGGCTGGTTCAAAATTTGGGTGATAGCCGGGCACCTCGAGGCTCGAATCAAAGCCGGGGAGCTGTTTTTGCCAGGAATTCGGTTTTTGACACTGCGCTTGGGGCGAAGGCTTTCGGCGTTGGGATCATCGGCTTCTCCCAAAAAGCTGAGGTAGGGAGCATTGGCCATAACTTTCTTGGGTCCCAAGGTAGGGAACCAGGATCACTCGGCTCGTGCTTTGGCTCAGGCGATGGCCTGTCAGTGCCCAAGACAAAAGCCTTGGTTTTCCATGGCGCAGCGTTGGTCCCTTTTGGACGGGTTGGTGAGAGTCCCTTCTTCACGAACTGAATCTATCGGCCGGACTTGCGGCATAGGAGACTTTGCCAGACGCTCATTTAGTTGCCAGCTTCGAGATTGACCCGAGGATGCAGCCGCCCTCACGAGGTTTTTGGCCTCATGTGCCAGGCGGGTTGTCCCAGATGTTGCGATTGGCGTCAGCACAGCTCTTGCTGGTCAGAGAGACACTCTTCGCCAAACAATAGTACTGGGCGTTGCGTCACTCTTGTTGCTTGTTGTTTTGTGCTGGGAGTCAGGTCAAGCCCAGACATTTGTTGCCATTTCATGTTTTATTCATTGGTTGGCCTGGCAGGGATCAAAGGGATGTGAGAAAGATGCTTCAGGCTACGAGTCCGAGGACGAAAATGGCCATGAGGACAGTGAGGCGCTTGCCGATTTCAACATTTGGGCGCCATGTTTTCCTTCCCGGGCCATGGCCGACGGTGCCTGGAGCTCGCAGCGCATCAGATCTTTCCGCGAGGCAAAGATTGCGGCGCACGCCAAAGAGAGCCTCCGGGAAGTGGCAAGGAGCTCAAGCGGAGGTTTGGCATTGGGCTGGTACCCGCAGCTGAGGTGAAGCAAATGGGTGACGAGTGGGAGGACCTGTTTGTTCAGGCTAAGGCTTCTCAAGTCCAGAAGCTAAAAAGCTGGCAACAGCGGCTTGAGGAGGCAGCTTACCTAGCCGTTGACCTGTGCAGTCCCCGCAGAATTCTCGTTTGAGTCTCACGAAGTGTCGCCAATGACTGGTCCTTTCCGTGCCTTTCCCGAAGAGGGAACATGTCTCACCGCAGACAATCAGTCTCAAGTGTGGGTGCCCAGGAGCTTGGTGTCATGCACTTCAGAGCTACGAAGGCAAAGAAGGCCCTGCGGCAAGAATGCGCCGCTGCGCTCAAAGCATGTCGGATGCAAAAACAGGAGGTCGCCACATTCTGAGGCAGGCTTTTTGTTTGATTTTCCTGGCGCTTTCACCATTGTTTCCGTGTTTCCACCTCTAGCATTGCCACCAGCTTCAGTTTGCCCCAACAATCTGCCATGCAGCGCAGGAGAAGAACAAAGAGAGAGATTCCAACATGTTTTGCTGCCAGCTGAGCTGGCTGCCAGGGGTCAAATATTGGAAGGCAAGCAGATCGACATGAGACGTGATCGAGAGTTTCAGTTTCATCTATATTGATTTTCCAAGCGTAAGCTTATCATCGAGGCCAGAGCTTCCTGACTCCCTCCTTTCGCATTGAGCACACAGAGGCCAGACAGAACTTTCTGGGCATTAGAGACATGAAGTAGAAAGGCTGCCCGTTGCTGTACTGTACTTGAAAGCTTTTGCCAATTTGGCTGCATGGGTCATTGGGGGCATGTAGTGGCATGCAGGTGATGCTGGATAGTGATGCTGTGTGACGTTGAGCCACCTCCGTGCTTTGCAAACACATGTGGGCCCAAACAAGTGAACCATGCGGATAAATAGTAGGGAGATGATACATGCCAAACGCAGAAGGAACTGGTGTGTATCACGCCGATTCCCCTCCGCGGATGGAGATCATCAAATAGTCCGCACTTGTCATTACATTCAACTATAACTTGCACGGACACTAGTATTTGACGCGGCATGCTCCGACAACACGACATGTCTTGCTGCACATGCTAGGTGTGACTACAGCGCTGTCACTAACACCTACACAAGTACACAATATGTTTGTCCGTGTGCATGGAACCATGTGAGTTCATGTCAGATTGCATCTCGCAGTCTGCTCTCAGCCTAGAACGCTCTTATCAGGCGCCGGTGGTCCGTGAGACACTGCTCAGTAACAGCATGACACAGACCAGTGGCAGAGCCCGGGAGCCCGTGAGATGCAGCCAACTTGATCTGTTTGAATCCTACGGACATGGGACTGTCTTTTTTCCGTGGCACCCGGGTTTTCAAAGGAAACCGAAAGGAACACCGAAGCCATTTTGGAGGGTCCCCTAACAATGATCTTTTCTTTCTCGGAATCCCACGCCATTTCCACTCTGCGCCTCACCATTGGTGTTCACCCAGAATGATCTGCTCATGGCTTTGTTGATTACTTGCGGAATGCAGCCGAGAGGAGAGGTCGACTGACTGGCCGACAGCGTGGCTGTCCCCATGACAGCGGGGGGGGTTCTGAGGATTGGCTGGTGCAATGGTCAGGGCCTGGACTCAGGGATCCTGCATACCAGGTGCGGGCGTGCTTCGCGAGTCCTTCTTGACGCGAGTGCGCAAAGTGTTGACGCCGGCTTAAGCTTTCCGCTTTTTCTAGAGCAGAGTTGCTGTGGAACAGAGACGTCAACCGGAATGGTGTTGCATGTTGGGATGGGGAGCTTTCAAGTTTCCATCGCGCAGGACATGAACGAGTTCCAGCGAGTGAACCACTTCCCTGGGTCGATACTCCCAGCTTCAATCATTTGAGTGCGGGTTTTGCTCAGGGAATGGTGATTGTGGTGCAGGTGCTTTGAAGGCAAACTCACTGCAGCTGAGAGCCAGAGTGGCTACCCATTCCACACCGCGACTCGTGACATGCGACTTGAGACGAGGTCTACGGAGCTCACGCGGAAGGACCGTTTGTGGATGAACTTTCGAGACATGGCTAGAGCCTTAATCGCTTTGTTGGGAGATGCGAGGAGTTCATTTGCTGGCGTTCGGTCATGGCACAAACGGCCACTCTCTTTGTTTCACATGTCCGGAGGAGCCCTGGGAGTTATTTGCAGAATTCTGTTCCAATCGCTGGTTTTTCCCAAGAAAGTGGCGTTTTCTTTCTGTTGGATGGGTCGACCTTCATAGCCCCCACAGGGACGCTTCGGTATTTTCTGAGCAAAGCGGCCGCCCGGCCGCGCGTACGTGAAGCGGCCAGTCGTCCGAGGCCGAGACCTTTGGCAGCGAGGCTTTTGACTTCGTGCCGAAGACCTTTGTTTGGGCGCCTGGCGGGCAAAGCCACCTTGGTCTGTCACCTTGGTCTTTGCGGGCAAAGAGAACCCGAGACGATGTGGCCAAACAAAGCCCCTACGTGACATCCGAAATCTACTCCCAGGACTGGCTTTGTCACTGGATGCCATCACTTTGGATCCGAATTTTCTAGTAAAGAAGGTGACCCTACACGAAGTGGGGCAATCCGCCAGAGAACGGCAAGTAGAGCCGAGGTCCTGCCTGAGCAGGTCCAGGAGAGCCAGTGGAAGCCGTTCGGATGCCATCCGTTTTCGTCCCCTTTCGTGACCTGGTTTTTTCGACGGGATGCATCGGGATGCCCACAAACTCCACGCCGTGTGTGCTTAAACCGGCCCTTTACGCTGGCTCCGCGTCCTTCCACTGAATGCCAACTTTATGCTTCATAGTGCAATTCATGCACATTGTGCAGACATTCATGCAGTATCACATTAACTTTTAGGGATGCCATCTATGTAGAGACTTGAATCATGAATTAGACCTGCGATAGCCAAGTCCTTCTTAACTCTTTGAAGCTGGCTGTTGCTTGCGGTTCTTGCGCTGCTTGCAGTCTGATACGCAGCCGTGTCGTTTGCCTCACATTGAAGCTTTTGACTTTCCACCTCCTTCATCACACACCACAACTCTGCCGAATTGCGGTTGCACTGTTACCAGCCTCAAGTGAACATCAGGTACGGGGGTTTTGGCCATGATTGTAGTTATGCTCCAACCACCTGAGCTGCTTGGGTGCATGATGAGCAACTGCAGCGAACTGGGTGGAGGAGTTCCTGGAAGTCTACAACTCGCAAGGCGGCTTGTGGATCGTTGCAGCCCCAGGAATTGATTGCCGAGAGCTTCCCACAGGTTCAGCTTTTGAGACTGGGAGTTTCCACAGATAGGGGGCCACCCAAGGCAGGCGGTTTCCTCGTCTCGTTTGAACACTACCTGAAACCATTTGAAAGAATCAAGGCTGTGCTATGCACTTCACAATGTTTGCGCTTGCTCCCTTGGGCAATATTTTTCCAAGTCTGAGATTTTCAGGGCCCGGCCGACTCAACCGATTTGGTACTGTTGCACGCCGCCTACGCATCGGTCCAAGCGGCACAGGTCAAGCCGCATGCTTCCTCCCGGGGCCGGGGTATCTTTGTGCTGCGGGATGTGCGGGAGCCTGGCATGTCATCAAATCGAACGGACAGCAGATTATTTAGCTGTACACTTGGCCAGGATTTAAGGTTGTCTTTCACGTTCTTGCGCCTGAAACGCTTCCGATGTGGTTTTCTTTCAATATCAGTGTTTTGGGTATTGGAGAAGGGAACACATGCGACAGTACCACCGTGCGGCTTCCTAATGAAACACTCCTCTTGCACTAGGGCAGAAGCCTGATGCAAGCAGCTTCTTGCGCCAGCCCCTTGTTTGGAGACAAGGTCTGTTTTCGGAAGCTCGGCTTTGCCCAGCATTTTCGATTTGTCAGGTGGCAGACCTGCCGCTGAACGAGGTGTTTCGAACCCCAGCTGGCCTGCCTTGGTTGAAAGCTTGTTTGTAAGAGAAAGGGGCCTCAACACCAGGGGCAATCACTGCCCCTCCCCAAAAGAGAGCCTAGATGAATGTTCCGTCGGGCATGCGGTGCTCGATTCCTGTGCATCACCGAAGTTAAGAACCAAGCTCTGCAATCCACACACACACACATACACGACTGCTTCTTTGCTTGTTTGCGCTGACAATTCTCGCGCTCTCCCGGCTCGCCACAATGCAAGTTGCTTGCCCGGCAAGTCCAGGGGACAAGCCGGTCACCATCATCAACATCCAGATTATTTAATCAGATGCAGTGGAAGATGGTGTTCACTGCTGGGAATCCTGGGCCTGGTTTTTTGAGGAGTTTGTTTTACTGAGTGTTGGGCACCTGGGTTGCTATACAGGATCTTACAGGCAACTCTGCAAGATCGAGCCTTTTGCATGTCCAAGACAAGCGGCGAGCAAGCGCAACGCGCCATGGCCCCTGTCATGGCTGCGGCCTCGCGACCGCCAGTGCAGAAGCAGCACAGGCCGTGCACGTGAAGTGCCACTTGCAGCATGTTTTACGGTGAGTGGTTCGGGATTCCTTGCTGAGGGCAACACGAGAAATGGTTGCTGTGTGATTTGCCCATGTGCAGTTGCAATTTGTCTACGCAGCATGTAGATATTTGCCCCACAAACAAGCAGGTTGCATGTGTTTCCTTGGCAACCTGTTCGGTCTTTGCACGAGCCGAGCTCGCAAGCGCATGAGCTCAAGGCGCCTGGGTTTGCTGCCCTTGGCGCTGCTGGCCGGGCACGCTGGCCTGGCGCTGTCCTTCCTGGGGAACCCCTTCCGAACTGCAGGCCGCAGGGGCTGGGCCAGGTGAACGCAGTTGGTCGCGCGCTTCGCGCCAGGTCCACCAAAGGCACCCGTGGAGGAGCAGTCTGACCCAGCAAGCAAAGAGGAGTGCCCTTGCTCAACGTATGGAGAGAGCAAATCAGTTGCCCTCTCGCCCCTTCAAATTCCCCTCGCTGAGGTTTTCTTCGGCGGACCGTCAGGAATTGCTGGCGGAGCTTGAGAGGTGGGCTCGTGCAGGTAATGTCAGCTTGAGCAGACGAACATCGCGCTACTTTTCCTTGCAAGAACCCTGCAGGAATTGGCAAACACTTCATCAGAGATTGTGCCTTTCTTGCATCTAGCAGAGCGCATATGTTTGGCTTCGGCTGCCACCATGCATTTATTGATAGGCAGCCATGCATACATGTCACATTAGCGGCTGCGGTCCTTTTCGGTTCACTTTACAAGGACACCATGCAACACTTGCCGAGCATAGAGACGCTCGCCCGCATGTCAGGCAGGAGGGCATCTATCCCGCAGTGGTGGACGACCCCTATTTCATTGTGGATCCGAAAGGCCTACTGCGGAGGTACCTGGTTGCTGCGCGCTTCGATGTGAGGGAGGCCATCATCCGCTTGGAGGCAACTTGGAGTCATTCGCAGTTGCAGGTTGAGCTCTGGACAGGTCAACACAATATAGACGCTGGGACAGCTTGAGGCAAAGTGTTCAGACAGCTGTCCTGCTTGGTCACGCTTCTGATTGTGTGCTTGTATGAGTCACTCGACGTTGTGAATGACAGAGGCTGTGTTGCAAGAAGCAGTTGTATCTTTGCGGAGATTGCCACAGCAACTTAGGCGACCCTAGACACAAAGACCCTTTGAGTTCGAATGTTTGTCCTATTTCGAGCAATGCTTCTCAACCTGCAGGCGACTGCCAAGTGGCGCCAGGAATGGAATGTCTTGGACTACTACAGGAGCTGGATGGATTCGAAGTGCAGTGAAGGGTTCAGGTGCAACAGTCGTGTGAAGGATTCACCCTGGAAGCAACGGACAGCTGACCATTTTGACACCCGCCAAGAAGGTGAAGTGGCTGTGGGTCAAAAACAGGTATCCAAAATGGAACTCTGGTAAGTGGGAACCTGCACTAAAACCTGCAAGTTCCAGGTGGTTTAACTTTGACCCATACCCAAGTGAATTACTTCACTGCATTTCATGGCACTTTGTTCGAATCTGGTCCAAGGAATCTGTCGCGCAGGACCGGCGCTGCCGCAGAGCTGTTCTCTGAGGAAGCCAATCCCGGGGCTGTGCCTTGGCCGCTTTCCCGGGGGGCCGGGGGGCGATGGGGCGATGGGCGTGGTTCCGCTCTTTGCATTGGCAGTTTTACGCGACGAGCGAGCTGAAACCCGCAATGCGTTTTGCATTCTACGCGGCAGGTGATTTATTTCATGGTTCAGCATACGGCTTTCACCAGTCCGGCTGTAGAAGTTTGCAAAACTCGGTGTTGGATTCAGTGCAGCACCGGCTATATGGATAAGCACCCCTGCTCAAGACAACACTGCAGATTGCCTGCCACATGATATGCACATCCGCTCAAGAGTGGTGTCTATGCACGGCAAAGCAAAAAGTCAAGGGTTTTGGGCCCTTCTCACTTTCAGCGCCCGAAGCTGTGAGTATCACGAAAGGCTGCAACACCAGGCCGCAACCAGGGCAACTATGCTCCTTGCTGCCGTTCACTGTCCCCCCATCCCGCACACCTGTAGTGTCAGACATTTGAGCCAAGGTAGTCGCGCGCAAAATTTCTTGATTTTCCGATACATTGCCGGAGTTGAGGAGATGTACTTCGCAGACTCCCTGCTGGTGGACAAGGAGGGGAGGCCCTACGCAGCAGGCCGCCTGAAGTTCGCGAACCCAGAGAACATGTTGCTTGGCATGGTGGAATTGCGTGGGCCCTGAAGAGAGAGGCCGCACGTGGTGCCAAACAACTCCTTGACACTAACTTCACGTCCGCTGTTAGCCACGAGTAACGTCAACGCCTGCATTTGAGACCGTCAATTCTCAGCCCGATGTAAGGCACCCATGGCATCACCTTCGAGCTGGCGTCATGGTCTTTGAGCTTATGGCAACCAAGGTGCAAACTGCACCAAGACCCATTTTGAGATAGGGGGCGAGATGGCAGTGGGTCAAAAAATGGTACCCAAAATGGAGCGGTGGTAAATGGAAACATGGACTAAAACCTGCGGTCCCCTGGTGGTTTTATTTTGACCCCTCCCAGATGGGAATCAGCTCGAGGGCTGGGTTTGCCCCGGGCGAGATGCGGGTTTCAGCGGACAGGTGGCAGCGCTGGGCAAAGGCCCCGCCTCCTACATCCTGGACATCAGCCCTCCGAAGCAGCAAGGCAATGTCAGCGGGACTGCGGGCCTGGAGCGCAACTACAACGAGGCCCGGGCAGGACGTTTCAGGCTTCCCATGGTTTTCGGAGGTTGCCGGATGGGCATGACTTTTGACTGACGCAAACGCAAAAGCGGGTAGGCTCTGCCTAAGCCGAGCCCAAGTCGTGGAAGTGAGACAAGTGATGATAGACTATAGAAGCTCTACCAGATATTAACATCGCATCTCATCCAGTTCCTTTCCAGTGAGTAATTCTTACAACATAAACAAGGAAGTTAAATAATAATTCTGACGTCCTTGGGCTGCGCGTCTTGCAACCGTGCGAGGCCCGCAATCCCTACTATTCCCGGGGAGCTGGCAAGGAGGCGCCCTCTGAGGCAATCCTGGAGGAGCTGGGGAGCCTGGACAATGGCTTCGCAGTGCTGAAGGCGGGAGTTTTGGGGAAGCGACTGGACAAGGAAGAAGGATTGAGGCAGAAGAACGAGGGCGATGGGCCATCATATTTCTGTGGGGAGCTGGCCGTGAGGCAGCCATCACCATCCTGAATCAGCACTACCCGGGGATTGTGGGGCGCGTCTTCTATTTGAACAGTGTGGTGACCTTAGCTGACTTGCGCGTTCGTTTTTGCGTGGCTTTCTGAAACCAGCTTTTGACCCCCCCAATTGCACGCCTTTGTTTTTTGGTTTTGCTCCCAAGGACATGCTCTTCTGGGGCGCCTTCAAGATCTTCTCAAGGTGGATTTCAGACCGTGGCTCCATCGACTTCAAGTTCCTAGGCGCGTCGTGGGTTTGGATGAGCCGCTTTGCCTCGTTCAATCTACTGAACGCTTGGCAGGCCCGAACGGATGGCGTGAGGAACCCCTCTCAAGGCTGGGCATGAGAGTGATGCCATGCTGGAGTCCAGGAGTCCAGACCATGCGAAAGAGAAGACACACTTTGGCCTGGTAATTGATTTCACAGCAAGGCTTCTGGATCACTTCGACCAGAGTCAGCTGCCCGCAGAGCAACCTGGCTTGCACATTTTCGAAGACCTTTCATTTAAGAGGAACGCTGCTCAAAACGGTAGATCCTCTGGCCAGGTGGGGGGGCACTGGCCCCAGCTTGAATGGTGACGAGTTCCTGGCGAGGGCCATTGACCGCCCGGCCCTGAGACGCCGCTCTTTCGGATTTAATTTGCCATTTGGGGCATTTCCTCTGAGCTTCCCGCCACCAAAAGAGATGTTCCGCGTTCTGAGATTCCGCGCGGCTATGTAACTAGATCCCTAGCTGTTGGATCAAGCCAGAGATCTGAGTTTGGTCGTACCTGATGGTCGGCCAAGTTTGAGTCCTTGCCTATTTCCAAAGTCTTCGCTTTCGGCCTGAGGCTACGAAAGCGAAGCGCATCACTCGGAGCTGGTTGGAGCGTCCTGAGTCTTGCCTCGAAGTCTAGGATTGCTGTAGAAGTCCTGAGACACATTCAAATCTGTGATTAATCAAGGAAGTATAGAACCGGGGCGCAGGAACTGGTCGAACATGTGAGCAGTTGGCAAGCAGGCAGCGCAAAGTAGCTACTTCGATACCCCCCACGCAGACACGCACGCACACACACAACATCAAAGCATTTCTTCGAAACTGATGTGCTTTCTATTCGATTTTGGGATTTTCTCATGACCCTTGCACTGCCGCAACAGAAGCTGCTCCTGCATCCCTTCGTGTGTAAGAGAGTATCATACTACTGAGCTTGGTCCAAGCCCAGGATTGGCAGATGCCCGACTAGGAGCAGGAAGCAAAGTCTGTACGCGACGCTGGACTCGCAGACTCGTGGGTGAAAAGTTTTTCAATTTTCCAGCTGGTCATCTCCTCAGGGGATCGGCGATCCAGCTGCCCAATCTTTTGTTGACAAACCTGATCAGCAGCCAAAACCCCTATTGGCAACAATGTGGTGGGCTTGTAATAATTGTTCCAATTTTCAGACTTAAGATGCTCCACATGCAATTTGGTTGCCTATTGTTTGCCGAGCTGCTGAAAGAGGTTCTGATGACTCACCGAAGCCAAATATGGCTTGACTTGTAACACAAATTGCAGAGACCGTTGGGCTCTGACTGAGCTTTTGCCAGTGGCTTGGGCAGAAGCACTCTTCCCGGAGTGTCCCTCAGTCTTCTGGACCTGAGGCAGGCCATCAATTTTTTGAAAACACCATACGCACAATGCCAAGCTCTGTGACGACCGTTTTCCCATTGGCATGTCGCAGTGGAACAGTTGCGTGTGCAGGTGAATCTGCGAGCAGCTGTTCAGCAAATCAGCTTTTTGACTACTGATGGATTTATGTTAAATGCCAGATGAGCTGCTGCTAAGAGAGGAGCTTTCCAAGAAACAGCAGATGCCAGCAGATCCATGCAGACATGGCCCTTCACTTGGGCAATCTAGATGCCGGATCAGAGCCAACCAACTTCATGGCTTGCCTGCACAGGTGCACGACAGCATTCGAATGAATCTGGATATTTTGTGCTTATCCATACCCCTGCTTTGTATCGATTGGCTGACTCTGAGGCGGCAGCTCTTATGCTGAACGTACGGATGGGTTGCATCAGAGATTCTGATGCCATTGCTTGGGAATAAGGACCGGAGTGATAGGTTCGGAGGCTCCTAGGAGCTTCGCGCGAGGCTTTGCCTTCTTTACCGGAATGCAAGTGTTCACAAGTTTGCTTCAGTGGACCTCAACTTGTGACCCGTTTAGTCCGTTTAGTGAAGAAAGGCTTTGGGCAACACGGGCCAATTTGTGCAGAGAACGCAGCCTACACTTTCGCTTCGGGTCAACTGCTCAAGCAGCCCAGGTCGGTGGTCTCCCAGTATGTGGAGAAGCCGCTGTTGATCCAGGGCTTGAAGTTCGACCTTCGCGTGTTTGGGGCTGAGAGTTCCAGCACAGGGATGTTGGTGGCTTCAGAGCCGGGCTTGTGAAGAGCAGGACTTGCCAAACAAGCTTATCCAACAGGCAGTACGTAAGTGCAACTTGCGCATGCGCTTGGGCTCAGCTGTCGCAGATCAGCGGGCCGAGGTACGTTTTGGTCGCGATCTCAGTACCGCTTTGCAGCTTGGATAGATCATGTGGAGAATGCCGGACGCTTTGATGTCATTTTTGTCCGACAAACATGCGTTGAAGGTAAGAGTTAGGCTCCCAACAGTGATTCTTGCGAGCGTCAGAAATGACAGGTCACCAGTTACGAGCCACTCCGGGCGTATGTCTACCGAGAAGGCGGGCTTGGTCAACGAGGTCCCAGTATGAGATTGAAGGATTCTTCCTGATAGAATCCTATGAATCATCCATTTGTCCAAAGTTGCTTCAATCGTTTCAACGCATCTTAGGGCTCTAGACTAGATTCTAGAATCAGGATTGAGGATTCAACAACTGGAGCCGTGAGAATCCACCATTTTCAAACTTGAAAATATATACCGCGCTTTTGGCTGATGTATGGACCTCAAATATTGGAGGTCAAAATGGGGCGGAACATCATAAGTCGTAAGTGCCAGCAAATTCTCTTGAAAGGTATGTTTTGGGAGCTGGGGACGTATCCAGCTGTACCAACATATATGTATGTATATATATATATACATATCATATTGTACATATATATACATATAGTTCAGTATGGGCATACACTAGTATACGCGCAAGGCCTATCAAGCATCCGCTCCCTGCAAGCCAAAGAAACCAATATGGAAGTTTCTCAACATGCCGGCGCTTCAAAATGGTTTGTTCCTTTGGTCCCACCAACAAGGAGTCCCCATTTTGAGAAACCTCCACATGGGTGTGTCATGTTTAGGGGACCTCCAAACTGCCGATTTCCTTTCGGTTTCCTTTAACACCACAAAGCAAACCGGTAGCCTCAAGGAAAGACGAGCCGCCCGCCATCTCGTGCGCCAAGATTGGGGTTGAGCATCGCAGGCCTGGTGCGCTTTGCCTCGAAGCCCTACAGCACCGAGGCCAAGCACCTCTCGGCGCGGCGACCCGGGCCGAGAGGTGACAAAGCCCAGGTTTTTGCTTGTTTGTTTGCTTGTTTGCTTGGTTGTTGGTTGGAGTGTTTGTTTATTTGTTTGGGTTCTTGGTTGCTTTCTGGGTTGGTTTGCTCGGGCGCCGGCCGGATCATAAAGCCTTTTTTTGAGAGGGCATTCTGCTACCGTGAAGAGGGGAGCGAGCATGGTGAGATGGGCAGAATGTTGGGGCCGATCCGGGTTGCACTCAGGACGCATATAGACACTTGACCAACTACTCCATCAACAAGGACCGAGTCAGTACGACCGGACTGCACACACTGGTCCAGAGGTTTCGTCATTGAGCAGCCACATCGTTTGCTGGGGATCCACCACTTCAGATCCAATTTCCTCCTTGCTTCCCCACACCACACCGTTTTGAAATGTCTTCTGGCTTTCAGTTTATGGGGTGGCTGCATAATTATTAGTGTAAGCCGTGCAATCTGACTGACTAGAGCATACACACCCAGCTGCCCAGAAGTGATGTGGCTGGGTTTGCGTTGAGTTTGTGCCATCTTCAGGGTCTGTCAGATGATGGTGCGTTTTCTCCGGACGGGTCTGTGCCAAGGGGTACCCCGAAAAAGGGGATCGAACCGTTTAACGGTTTCTCCCTTTTCGCCAATTCCGAAGCGGGAAGCCTCAAAGCACACTGGACGGCTCGCGTAGCTCTCGCAGGACTCCTCTAGCTTTGTGGGGAATTCGGAGATGCAGGCATTGGGAGGGTCACTGCACGTTTGCGAATCCCCATGGGCCAACTGGATTTCAGGTCCCAAGTTCTGGGGGCCCTTGTGGATTTGGTTTTCTACAAAGGAGTGTTGAGGCTGTGTCTTGCGAGTGTGAGCATTGTGACAGCTTTTCGGCCAGTCTTGTGGTTCGCTTTTCTGAGGCCGACAATGTGGGTCACAAGTGGAGCATCTCGGCCCTGAACCGGCACCTGAGGCCTGGATGGGGTTGGATTTTCGATTTTTTCACCAGGCGCTTCTTCGTTTTTTTTTTCCCCCCGGAGGTGCACCGGCGTGGACGCGGAGCTCATGTGGACTCGCATCATGGCTCGGGGCCAAGGTTCTGTTTCGGGGTTCAGTGCAGTCTTGCTATTGCCAAAGGAGAGGGGTGACACTCCACGCATGTGTAAGAAGGAAACTGGTGGATCGGCATTTCTACTCGGCATGTTTCTTTGCGTAATTAGGACCAGAATTCGTCGCAGAATTGACTTGGGCTTTGATTTTCCGCTCCACAGGCCTACTATGGGCTGTAAAGCTACTGTCGACTGGAATTCTTGCTTTGGACTGGCTGGGCCAAGGATGTCATAGTGAAGTCACTTCTCGCAGCAGCATCCTCAGAGCGCACGCAGTCTTTGAATCAGTAATTATAATGAAGTGGCTGGCTTGAAATCACTGCTTGTTGCCATTTGCGGCATTGCTTTTGAAACATCGACGTCAGCTGCTTCTCTTTTTTTCCATTTAGATCGCATGTGCACATGTGTGCATTTGACTCCGAGGCAAATGCATTCTCCAAAGATCCCTGGTTCACCAAGGTGGAGCCAGTCATCAGTGCTCGCACGAAGACAACTGCGAACTATGGCCCAGTACTGAGGCTGCTGCAAATTATGTGGAGAATCAGTCATGAGCACCCCGCCTTTCATGTGGTATTGCATGTGTGTGGTACACTTCGAGCACGCATGAACATCCCTGCAGCGTGCCACAGAGTTGAGCTAAGGCCATAACTGCTTTGAGCGAGATGCTCAGGGACATGTGACGTGTGCTGGGCGACCAACTGAAGGAAGGCCTTTGGTAATCATCTCAGATGAAAGCGAGAACTACCTGGGGTTTTCAGAAACCCAGAGGGCAGGACGTGTCATCGTCTTGCAGTCACATCACGCGTTCGAAGGTCGACGATTCAACTGCAATAAACCCTCATTCGAATATACTTTGTATATGCAACATTATATATATATATATATTACTTCATCATGTGCATCATAGCAAAGACTCCAAGCATGTTCTCCTTGCAAGGTTGACTTGTGGGGTGATTGTACGGTGCTACCTGCCAAGCAAGTGCACCAAGGCTGTACGGCTTTGATGTGCTGGTAGACGAGCAGTTGAAGCCAGGTCCTTGATACCACGTTGCGCACGGCTGCACTTTCCACTGATTTGGGAAGAGCAAGTTTCCACGGAACCCATGGCACCCATTGCGGGCCTCAGGGCTGAGCACCGGTGACTGCAGGCCATGGCTGCTGGAGGTGAACTTGAGCCCGAGCATGCAGGCCGAAGCTGACCGACGCGTCCATGAAGTTGACTCATAGGTACATGGCTTCGCCAAGATCAGTAACTTTGCATTGAGCGTGTGATGTTGGCTTGAAAACAGTTAGACTCTCGAATCCGCGTGTTTTCTTCAGTGCGATATTTTCCTTTGTCAATGGAGGCATGTTGACTTGAAAGGCTGCAAATGCAACAGGCTTTTGTGCAACGGAGTGCAAGCAAGGCAGATTCGCCGCTGGACTGGCAGATCAAGAGTTCATTGATAGCGGACAGCTTCAACCTAGCCGTGGGCTTGGCATTGAACGATGCGGCAGGGTTGCTACCGCTGAATGTGACACGGTCTCACCATGCAACTCTGCCGAACGAACCAAAGGCGGCTCTACATACAGCCAGTTTGCATTGACCCTTAAGGGCCATACTCGACTTTCAAAACAACTATGATTGTTGGGTCCAGCCACCAGTCCCGTTTGCGGGTCGCGGCCTTGAGGTTGGCATCAACCGGGTCAGCAAGCAGCGCTTGGCGGAGGCCACCAGGGCCAAGGCCAAGGCCCGGGCGAAGCGACGCGAAGCGGCGCGAAGCGACGCGAAGCGACGGGCGACACGACGGCCATGGGGCGGTCCCACTGCGGCCCCCGATTTTTTTCCCGGATTCTTGGCGCATTTTATTGGGTGGAGTTGGAAGTTTCTTTGGGATGGATGAATGACATGCAGGGGCCAGGGAGCGCTCAAGAGGTTGAGCACGATTTTGCCGTACAGTCGCACTCTATGCCGAACACATTTGCCCTAGTCGTGCCGTCGGCGTGTCCCGCCGGTTTCTCGCCAGGTAGTGAAGGTCCCAGGCAAGCCTCCAGGCGCCGCTCCGTGAGATTTGGATTCAGTTTGCTCCATCCCTGGTGGGAATGTGGCCCTTCAAGGCAACAGGCCAGGGCTCAACAAGGGCGTCCGACGCCAGGGCCGCCTGAGAGGCGCAGGCGCCAGGCAGCCACAGGCTGGGATGATGTGAAGCCGTCGGCGATTGAATCAGTGGGGTGGCAATCAATCTGTATTGCGCAGCTTACGTGTAAAGATGCCTGCGACCGGAGCTTAGGCCGCTCGACGCTCCGGAAGGAGATAAAGGAGCAGCTCGAGGCTGATGATGAGGCCTTGGGCGTTTCATTCAGAACTTGCCAAAGATGTTCACATTGTGCAGAAGTCAAAATTGCATGCTTCCTTGCTCCCGCCTTCTGACTCCAAACAAGTTTTTATGAAAACTCTCTTACTCAGCTGGAAGACCACGGAACAGTACATGTTAGCAATTGGATGCAGTTCATGACTCCGCCACTGCGCCTCACTTGGCGCGGGCCGTCGGTCGGATAGGGCGAGGACCTGCCGCCGGTGTCTTTGGGCGCGTTGGAGGTGGAGGAGCTGCGGAGCACCGTCACAGGGCCCAGCCGGACGCGTCCAGAAAGGCAAAAACCGGTTTTAGGCCAAGGCGCAGGAATTCAGACGGACCAAAATTTGGTGGCTGGTGTGTTAAAAATGTCATGGCCGGCAATTCGTGAGAGTTTGCGGGAAGCATCATTTTGATAGCTAGAACGCCCAAGGATGTTTTGTGAGAGCTGCCTCGTTCTTTATTCAGCCAGCCAGCCAGCCAGCCAGACAGCCAGCCACCCAGCCACGCAGCCAGCCACCCCCACCACGCAGCCAGCCACCCAGCCAAGAAGTCTGGGAGAGGTTGGTCGCTGTTTCGCACAATCGGAGAGAGAGAGAGAGAGAGAGAGAGCGAGAGCGAGACAGGGAGAGAACGCACCGTATCTTGAACCAGCACAGTGTTCTTTTGCGTTGTTTTTGGCATGCGACTGGACCAGCATAAGGCCAACGCGCTGCTGGAGTGCACACGGAACCGGAACTTCATCCGGCTCTTTCCCACCAGCAACGCAGTGCGCCACTATGCCCGGCGGCGCAGAGGGCAGTTTCCTTTCTCCGTTGCTATGCTGTAGTTCCTTGACTCTCAATCTTTGAGTTTTTAGCTTTCTCCATTCATTCCTCTTTTGCGGTTTTATGGGTGCCGCTGGGAGGAAGAAATGATTCCCTCGCATTGCCATGTTTTTTCCGGTGGTGCTTTCAAACAGAATGCATCAACCCAATTAGGCCGTGCAGCTTCTGGTGGAAGCAGCGGCAAAAGGATGTGAACAAACTTGGGCTTTGTCAGGGTAGGGCTTTCAGCCATGCGCCTAGCAGCTGTTTTCAGGCAGCAGTTTTGCTGGAAGTTCTCAGGGAATTTGCTTCCTTGCGTTCGCTTCACTCACCGCATGTTAGGCGATGATCGTGGACAGCCAGGAGGCCATGAAGCGAGAAGCTCAGACACTCTGAGAGGGTTTGACCGCCTGGTTGATTAAAAAAAAGTGAACCCCAAATGAATAAAGGCCCTTTTGGGTAACCATCAGGGGACAGATGGTAGCCACGGAGCGCCAAGATGAGGCCATGGCCGCGGGGGCGGAAGCCAGCAGAGCGCCTCACGGCCTCTCAGGTCTTAGCCGCGGATCCCAGATTCTTTTCATGGGCGGATGTGTCTTTTTTTTGGGATTTGGACGCCCAAAATGACAGGTTTTTCTTGTCCTTTTTGGTTTCCCTGTCCCGCCTGTAAAACCACGAAACAAAGGTGCCCTCATCATCTTGTGACAGTGGTAAACTGTCGGACATTTGGCTGCAGGGAACTTGACAAAATCAGCCGCTTGAATCGACCGACAAGAGCTTGAGCGTCGCAAGCGCACCATGAATTTGAGGCCTCTCTGCTTTTTGGCCCGCCGCCGAACCACGGGAACACCCTCAGCCGCCCGCGCTCACATGCCATCCTCTGCCACTCTCTCAGACGAGACGTGAGCGTCGGCGCCGCGCCTGAAGCTATGGCCCAGCTCAGCCATTGTGTTGCTCACGAAGCTATGTCCAAATCTCGTGGCGAGACCAAGGTCAGACCCGGCCAGAGTCCGTCCGCTCAGTGGGAATGTTTCTCTCGGGTGGAAGCCACATGTCTTGACGATGCCAGCTGGGAATGGAACACGGGCGCACCTAAAGCTTGGGCTGCAACCTGTGAATCAGTGCAACCTGAGGCGGCCCATCACCGCGGACCTGGGTGAGGATGGGGGCGAGGAGGTGCCACTGACAGTTGCGTTGCGTTGGCTGGATTCTTGCTTTCAGCCTACAAGGCCTCTATTGAAAGCAAATGCACGAGCTCGTTGGAGAAATTGAGATTGGGGTCGCACCAGGCTTGTTTGAGGAGTAGTTCGGGTGCTTGCATCTGACTTTCAGTCAATTGCAAGCAGCTCCAAGCTGCGGTCCCTCGCACGCTGAGGCGTCAGCGCCCCTGCCGCGCGCCAAGGCTCAGATCAAGGCACCGCAGGGTTGGACATGGGCAACTTTGCAGGATGACACTGGGCAGCTGGGAATAAGTTGTGAGGCAGCTGCCCAAAACGACGGCGAATTTGCTTGTATGGCTTGCGTACTGTGCCTTGACACTGTCACACATGGCCGCAGGTGCTGTCACGAGCCAGGACCGCGCATCAGCAAACTGTTGTTTTTGTTCGATGTGCAGTACTATCCCGTCGTTGATTTGCTTCGATGCTTCGTTCACTCGCCACTATCAAGAAGTTTGGCCAATGCATCATACATATGTACAACACAAACAAGCTCAAAACAAGTCAAAGATGCCAGGAGCCTCACGGTGCTCAGCTGGGACAAGACTGGAGCCAGGCAGGTAACGTAACCTTGGGTCTGCGTACAGGTTGCAAGAGGAAAGCAAGATGGCGCATCTTTTGGTTGAAATTGTCAAGCCCAACAACCCTCCAGGCTGTGCTTTCATTCCAAGTTTCAACTTGCAAGGCAGCGGGTGAAGGGCGAGGTCGACCAGGCGCCTGTGACAGAGGAAACATGCCATCTAGGAGCTCCTTTACTTGGCCGAGGGAGCGGGATACAATAAATGCTTGCGATGTTTGCCGTCCGGAGGCGAAGCGTAGTCACCCTTGTGCCACCACCCACCAACCCACCCACCCACCCACCACCCACCCAAGGCATCCAATTGCTCAGGCCACCTCCTTGCTGCAGGCGAAGGGATGTCTGGCCCTAAGACAACGTTCAAAGGCAGAAGCCACCAATAGACAGGATTACGAAGACCAGCAAGATGCACGTCCCACTGATGCGCACATGGGCTGTCGCCAAAGCTGAGAACCTGGTGCCTCAAGAAGTGGAAGCATCTGAGAGTTCCCGGATGGCTTCTGACGTCCCTAGGTCGCCTGGCAATCCTGGAATATCTCATTCGGGTTGCCAACGGCTGCAGTCGCCTTGGCGCGGGCCCATGCACGGCATGCCACTGCGTGCCAGAGAGATCCTGCAAAAAGAGACTACTTTGTTTGAGAGGAGGATTTGGAATGTGTGTGACGTTGTGGATGTTGCACGTGTCAACCACGGTCAATTGCAGGGTGCAAATGCGAGCATTGCTCGAAAATCCACGGTATATCTTGACAGCCGGAGCATACCTACCTTGGAATTGGACCACACTGGCTGGCAGAAGCCAAGATATCGGTGAGTCAGAACAGGTTGTTGCACTTGGGTTGCACTTGGCGAAGTTTTTTGATGCCTACGGCTTTGTCTCAAAGGTGAACCCAAGGAAAAAACAACCGCTGATTTCCCAACCCAACCCCAAGGGTTACCAACTCCACGACGCTCCCTTGAAGTTGGCGCTTCCTCCGAGCTCCAAGGCCCTGCTGACCGCCGAAAGGCCAGCCAGGTGGAGGTGACGGCTCGGCGGGGAGCCAGAGCTGGCGGAACCCATCGGGGGGGAAAAAAGGGAGGCGGGCTGGTGAAGCTTTGATTTCAGGGAAGTCATTGTACTGTTGGGGGGAAGGGGGGTTCCCCAAAAAGCCGTTTCGTCCTCGTGACGGCGATCAACTTGTTCTTGGCCGGGTTGCCTCAAATCCGTGTCGTCTTTGCGATCAATCATTTGTTGGTCCGATGTGAAGATCTGGCGGTAGGACTTTGGCAAGCAAGAAGTGCGTGGAACGTGCAGGGTCCTTGCGCTTCCTATGGCAGGCTGGATTGCCAAGGTTAGAAGCCTTCAGAAATACCCTGCCGGAGAAAGACAGCGAGGCCAGAGGCTTGACAGGTGCCAACTCCGTGGATTGGCAAGCCTTTAGTCGTGTGGCAAACCGGTTCAACTGCAGCAAGCAGCAAACTCACTGTCTGCTTACACCGCCTTATCCTTGTCATCTGCGAAGGCACCTGCGGATTGCAGTGGGAAGTTGAATCCTTTTCTTGCTCACCCACGGAGTACACTCCCTCAGGCTGACATGGAGGCCCAAAGCTACCTCTTCAAAGCAGAACATCCTCTTCCCAAAGAGTCCTGGGCACTTCATGTTGTTTTTGATGCAGGAGGAAGACGACCCGAGTGTCGTCGATCGCTTGGAGGACGCCTGTAGGCCAGTCGCCCAGCCATTGGGGCAGAGCCTTCAAGCCCGCAGACCCATGGCAAGATGAAGCTGAATTATGATATGTTTGCCGCTGTGGTCATTGGCACCTCCGACAAAGCCCTTGCTGGTGCACGTGGTTGCCGTTCAAGTCACAGATTCAGACTCAGGGCCACGATGCTCCGCATGCTGAGAACTCTTTATGCAGCAGGGTGCCCAAGTTGAAGAGTATCATGCGTGTGGGCGCTTGCTCAGCCTCCTGTCTTACCTACCCACAGATGACAATTCTCCAAATGTTCGCCTCTGAGATGCTAGGAGGGACGTGGGGGACTCGCGTTGTCGTTTCTTTCTCTCTCTCTCTCTCAGATGACAATTCTGACACGCAGAGTAGAGTTTGCTTGCATCGCTTTGAATCGCTTTGCATCGCTTTGCACCGAGTTGCTGTGCTTTTGGTTTGCTAGCTGGGTGCTTCAGAAGGGGCTTTCGTGCTTTCCGAGGATGCCGGTGAGGCTTTCCCGCCTGGGCGCGGCGGCCTGCGTGTCAAACAGAGCTGGATGCTGTACCCGTGATGTTCACAGGTAGTGATGGCATCAGGAACTCAGATAGAATCTCCAGCTCGGCGCCTGAGGCTTGATGGCGGGCGGATATCGAAGCTTCTGCCTGCATCTATCACGCCTGGATCTTGAGGGGAAGGGCAAGAGAGAAACCAGACTTCGGAGCAGCATTGCCAGCGTAGTGCTGGCAACGAGCCACGAAAAGCAGCAACAACAGCAAAGACTGGCGCTCTTTCTGTCTTTTCTCTCTCTCTCTCTCTATTTCTGGAGCGCTGAAATCCAACTTTGAATGTGTACGTGGGAGACTCTGGCCCCCACGTTCGTGACGAAAGTACCCAAAGAAAAAAAGACACTGTAGACAGCTCTTTCCCGATGCCATATTCAGGACAGAGCGCGACCATCGTGAGGGGTGACCAACAGAATGACTGCAGTTTTTTTAGCAAATGCAAAGTTGCAAGCGCCTCTCAGGCGACCGCGCAAAGGAAGGGAGTTCTTTGGGACAGCAAGAGCAGTGGAAAACGTGGAGTGGAACCGCAACGAGAACATTCGCCCACCCCGGAGGATCGAGATGGCCTCTAAGGAGCGGAATGTGCTTCATGGTTCCCTGAGTCTCTTCTGTGAATCAGTGAAAATGTGGACCGAGTCAAAGATAGAACGCAACATCAAGGCCAGAGTTCGGTCAAAGCTGTGAAACGTGTACAAGATGACAAAGAACAAAGTCATTTGGCATGACAGCTTGCAGTAAGGTCGCAGTGAGTTTAGAACACTACGCTTGTGGTTCACGCGGATGTCACCAGTGTACGTGTGTAGCGTATTTGATTCGCCTCGTTTTTGCGTGTACTTGAGGAATTCAAATCCAAAAGTCGCCTCACAGAAGCTGATCAACCTGTTGACCGAGAAAATTTGCTGGGTAAAGACCGCCTCACCTCGCAGAGATTGCGTGGAGAGAGCATAAGGCTGCTGGTCACATTCCACAGGATGCAACTCAATGGCACGTGATTTATGAAGTGTGAGACCGTGACTCAGGAAGAGCTGTGAGGGCCGGCAAGCCCTCGAGAAGCTGACATTGATGACAGCAGCGGAGTTGAGGGCCCAGCATTTGACACTGCAAGTTGGGGCTTGATGCGGGGTCTGCCGTGTAGCATTCATTGCAAGCAAGTGCACATGATTTAGTTGAGGCTCGAACGGCTGCTTTTGGGTTCGCAGTGCTGGACCCTCGGTTTGTCGTCATTCACAGTCGCCGCCCTTCTGTTAAATTCAATCTCGGGGAAGCGAGACACTTGGGTGATCAACATGGGACTCGGCTGGATGGAAATCGACTGCGGCTGCACGGAGACCCCTAGCCATTTTTGCACTTGTTTGCCAGGCAATCCCACCTTCCGGGTGCCTTTGGAGAACTACATCAACGCAAATGCAGGCGGGCTGCTCTCGCTTGCCTCGAGATAAGGTCAGGGTTTGAGATTTTCTCAACCAGTTCGCGCCAATGTGGCTGTGTTTCAAAGGGACCGCATATTTGGATGGCTGTAAAGGAATTAAAGGGAGACCGCCCATTGAACATGGGGTGCCCCATTTTCCGTTTTTGGAAACACCCATGTGAACCAACCTGAGCTTTTCGGCAAGAGCCCAGGCCGGACTAAGCCAACGGGGCTGCTTCGTGCGCGCAGCGCTGCGTTCGTGGGCCCAGTAGCAGCTTTAATTTCCAGGCTTTGGGGTGTTTGCTTTTCTTGAGGGTAATTACCTTTTTGACCTCGGTTCAAAGGGACACCAAAAACGAAACCACCATTTTTTGGGTCCCGCTATTTTGTGACACATACTCATCGCTGGGAGTGTCTCTGACTTCAGACTTCGCAGCTTGGGCAACTTGCAGAGCGTTCAAAGAACCGTCGACGCAGATCGTGATGCAACAACATGAAAATGCTCCTGGGTGCACCGTTGGGAACATCATCCATGGGCATGAAATTGGCCGGGACTAGTGGTTCTGGTCCTCATGAATGAGGTGGCACAGTGTGCCAAAGGATGGTTAGCCTACTGAACGATCAGAGCCTGCCTTCGCACCCTAAGCGGGACCACTTAGAGCTGCTGTAGAATATGACCACAACGCTTGGAAACTGCTGAGCTACTGGGACTAGAAGCGGTTCAAACCTTTTCAACTACCCTAGTACAGGACACAGAGTCATGTGGCTATGAATTCTAATGGGGACTCCCCTCCAAATGGGTGGTGGACATAAATTTCCCCCTAATTGATGTCCACCAGAGGGCCCCTCATATATATATATATAGTAAATACTAGAATAACATTCTCAGTTGTAAAACAAATTAAAAGAAGAAGGTTCTATTTCTAATTTTGAAGAAATTGAGGTTGGCAATAGACAATATTTATTACTGTGTTTAAAATATCATACACAAAAACGACAACCAATTATTACAGGCACATCAACATGCAAAAGCTGCATGACATCCCTGAGAGTCAACGCACCTAGCTAGCTAGCACGCGTGGTTCTTCTTCTCCTTCTTCGTCTTCGTCACTCTCGAGAACGCGAGACACTTGTTTCGCTGGATATATATATATATATATATATTAAAAACAAAAAAAACAACACACACACACACCCACACACACTGGTCAAAACAAAACCACCGGGGGACCGCAGGTTTTAGTCTTTGGTTCCATTTACCAGGGTCTGCGCATTCACAATGTGGAAAAAATGCGGTTGGCAGCACGCGCTCGGAGCTTCGTGGGCGAGGCTCTGCATCTCGCGCCCACGGCCGCGCGAGCCTGAGAGGCTGGCGTGAAGGGCGAGCCATGGGAATTTGAACGTAAAGTCGGACTTGGACCCCAAAGGCGTAGTGATCCGAAGGATCTGGACACCAAAATGGATGTCGGCTTTCCTTTGGATTTCCCCTTGACCAACCTGAAAAGCCCGCAAAAGGCACAAGCCCAAATCACGAAAGGGAGCCTCAAGGAGGCTAGCTTGAGTTTATCCTTGCGTTAGCAAGGAGAGTGAGGGGTCTGGGGTCGGCCCCAGGCGCTAAACCAATGATCTCGCCACTTCGCTTCTCTCTCATGTTCTCGCTGCTCTTCTGTCCGCTGTTATCCCCACGCTTCCCTCCGCTTTGCGCGCCGCTCCGAGGCTGCATTTTCTCCCCCACGGCTCAATTCCTGCCTCGCTCTTGCGTTTGAAGGTCGTTCCACCCAGTCAAGAGACGGTCTGCCTGGTTCCGAAGTTGTTGTGGCACACTCAGTGCGTGTATGCTTCATAGCTGGCTATGCCTGATGATACGGTGCTCTCCGTGTCCCTAGTTTCAGTACATACACGTTGCCTCGGAGACGTTGCCTCGGGATGTTGCATTGTCATGCGATGCCCCATGCCATCTTTCATGCTTACTACTATGTTGGCCCAATGGGATACTCTCGCACTCAAAGTCTTGTGCGGTCTCCGCACCACATTTCAGTCTTGAGCTCTCATGCGCGACTTGGGGTGGTTCCAAAGTCTCCAGATGCTACAGCTTTCCCTCTAAATTTCTTGACTTTTGCAACTCAGACATTTGCATGTTGTTTTACTGTGTTGTTCGAGTTTAAACCCAGCTCCAACCGCTTCGCTCCCTTGTATGTTTCAATTTCATTTCTAGTTTTCATAGTTCCTATCAGCATGTTGGCTCAACACACGCGACATCCTCACGAACTGTCTCTTTCTCAGTTTCAGGGTCTCATGAACCATTTTATGTGGTCTCCAATTTCTCGAGATGCCACATTTTCCTTCTAAATGTCTTGACCTTTGCAATTTGGACATTTTGCTTACCGTGTTTTGTGCATTCATCCCGGACCCCGCTTATGTGCATTCATTCCATTTGCACCTTTCATACTTCCTACCAGCATGTTGGCCCAATGTAAGGGGGAACTCTCGCGAATTTGTTGTTTTGTGTTTCGTGACACATTTGCAGTAAAAGGCTCTCGCAAGCAGTTGAGGGTGCTTTCCAAATTATCGAGATGATGCATGTTCCCAACACGTTCGCTTCATTGTGGTTGGATGCCCCTTGTCATTTTCAATCTGCATTTCTTCCCTTACTTATATGCTTCAATTCCCTTTCTAACTTTCATACTTCCTACCAACATTTTGGCTCAATACAAAGTGGAATATATCGCAAACATGTTCTTCGTGGGCTTCGTACCAAGTTTAAGCTTGAGGGTCTGGTAAGATGATTGGTGGAAGGGAACACATGGAACTTGCGCATGCAATGGAGCAACGTGGTTGAGACTGGTGATGAAACCTGAACATATTAAGGTTCATCCAGCGACAACACAGCAAAGAACAAACGTTTTGAATCTGTGGAAGTCATGAAATTTAGAATATGGTGGTAGAAATTATGAAAGGTGCAAATGGAAGTGAAGCATGCACGTGGGGTTGGGGATGAAACTTGAAAATGCCAAGGGGCGTCCAGCAACAAAATAAATAATCGAATTTGAAGTCAGGAAAATCAATGACCTGCGATTGTTTTGCTTTGGGCTTTCGCACCGCATTTCAGTTTTGGGCCTCGTAAGTTATTTCTTGCCTGAATCGTGTTTAGGTTTTCCATAAAAGGTTGTTCTTTCCAATCATCTTTATGAGCTCTGTGCCTTTTTGATCACAAAAACCACACCCATGTGATGTGTTCATTTCCAAGCTTCAACCCAAAGGACACGTTGCAAGCTGCATTCCATCCAAGGAGCTAGACTCGCAGAAAGCGGCAGACAAAACAAGTTGCAGGTCAATGTTGATGGATTTTTGGAGGAAGCCTTTGGGTTCGTTCCGAAGAATTCCGCCAGTTGCTCCCTGGTTTGCGGCCCTTTGAGCGAGTTGCTCTGCCTGCCGTTGACGGTGGGCCGCGTCGGGGCCTCGGGTTCCTGGAGGAAAACCGCCTTTGCCATGCTGAAGCTCGGAAACTCTCCCTTGGCTTGCTATGTTTGCCAGGAAGCCTCGCCAAAGGCCGGAGCCGCGGGTTCGAGATGGTTTGGGGGAGGCCAAGTGAAGCTTCAAGTGAAGCTTCAAGTGAAGCTGGTGGGCAGTCGCTTGCCAGGGCTGTGCATTCACAGAATGTCGGAGTTGTGCTATTTTATTTAAGCCAAGGGATCACAACTGGGGCATAGCGGAGATGACCAACAGCTTCATGCAAGAAGCTGTATTGACAACCCAGAAGTAAGATCTCTTGTCTCCCACTCCAAACCCTGCTGCGCAAGGGCGGCCGGCGTCAAGTGCTGATGAAACGGGTGGAGGCGCTTTGGCCAGTCGCCTGCCCAGCGAAGCCAAGTTTTTTACAAAAGATGACAACCATATTTTTAACTGGTTGGGAACGGCTGCGGCACCTTATTCACCGAATTCCCCTTCTACTGGCTAGGGGGCCACGAGTGAACAGGTTGAATGCAAATCTTCTTTCCTTTATCAATTAGTTTCTCTTTGTGGGCAGATGTGCTGCTCGTTCCACGTGCGAGCTGTTGTCTACATAGCCGAAAGCAAGTGGCCATGAACTTCTACCCCCTCTCTCGTACTGTGCTGTGCTTGTCTTGCCCGCATTCCAGGCGAAGAATACGTCCTTGTGCGCCTGCTCAGCAAGAATGGCGGAGCTGAGAGTTATGATTCTGCCATGTGCCATGGACAAGTGCCTAGAGCACACTGGCGGCTGAGACCTTTGAACCTTAGCGTCGCTAATGTGCAGTCAGCAAATGTTCTTGTTCTCCAACTGAACCAACACAAAAAGCCTTCAGCAAGGAGAGCAATGTTCGGATGAATGAAATTCCTCAGGAATTCCGTAAGTTGACATGTGCCAAGGCCTGAAGGACCGAAAGGTGAGCGCGATAAGCCACAGGCGTGAGAGTTGCCGAGACTCGCCATCCACAAAACTGCCCTTGAAGGCCGAGAAGCCCGAGGCCGAGAAAGCCGAGGCTGAGAAGGCCGAGAAGGCTGAGAATGAGAAGGCGCATACAAAAACCACTCTCCCAATGGTTGGCGCCGAGCTTGTTTGGGCAGTGGTAACATTTCTCGGCATGTTATCTACGAGCATGGTGCACGGACTTTGTTGCATTGTTTCTTCTCGCCTGGCCCAATGAAGCTGCGAACCCAGATGTTGCGTGTACCCGTTGTGTTTGCGTTCGATTCAGGCTGCCGAGAAGGAAGAGAGGACTCCTTCAAAGGCACTGCAGGCTATGACCTCAAATGTTTCTGAGCACGGATGTGAAGCGGAGATCCATTGATGTGGAGTCACAGAACAGAGAGAGAGAGAGAGAGAGAGATTCAAGGAAAGGCTCATCAGCTCAAGCTTTTGCATTTTTTTCCAGGCCAAGCGACCCCAAAGTGGGCACCGCCGCGCGGGCAGCCGCCCGCCCAGCCGGCCCACCAGTCGCCCTTCCAGCAGCCGACCACAGAGCCGACCGCAGAGCCGCCCGCAGCTCAGAGTGCAGCCAGCACCAGGCCCATTGCAATACAACAGGGAGCACAAGTAGACGATTGAACGGATCAAGCAAACAGTTTGACCCCACATTTGTAATGGAAGGCTTTCGTTCCCGAGAACGACCGCAGCGCAATGCGCGGCGCCGCCACCAGTTTCGTGGCGTCGATTCAGGTCAGTTGTGTTGCGTGAGCCAACAACCAACCCTGCGTGCACCAGCCAAAGCACATGTGAGGAGATCTTTCTTTGATGGATGCGAAGTTTGCGTCTATGCTCGACTGGTCACTAGCGGACCTCCCAACAGATTCCAACTGGCCCCTTTACCCTCCAGTCCACTCACATGGACTCCAGGGGGTCTCTCTTAAAGCAAAATCTTCCAGGACCCCTCAGTCAGGGTACATTTCTAAAGAGATAGAACCGTTCCATGTCCAATGTGCTCATCTCTCGGACTTAGGCCCCAGCTCCGCCGTGAAGGCCGCCCTGGCCGCCAGCCCAGCGGTGGGGAGCAAAAAGATGAGGCGAAGGGTGGGTTTAAAGGGAAACCAAGATGACGCCAATCATGTTGGGGTCCCCTATTTCCCATGCGCACTGTATTGCTTTGCCGACTGACGTGAATGAGTGACCCTTCTCAGAGTGAAGGTTTGGCGAGTGTACCCGATTAGTCAAGCGCCAAATGGTGGTGAATAGTGACTATTGAGCCTGTGTTTGTTTGTTCATGTGTATGTCATTCACGTGTCTTTTGAGCAAATGTCTCTTGCGTATGTCTTGACACACCCTTTCAAGAAACAACAACAACCACCTTTGCGTGCTCTTGTGAATCTGCGCCCTTCGCACGAGCGAGCCAAGGCAAATGCAGCTTTCGCTGGCAATGCGACTTTGGCCAACACGCCCGGGAGCCTGGGCTGATGCTTGGAGCCATGGAAGCACCCGGTTGGTTGCGCGCTCCGTGATCTTGCAAGGTGCTGTAGGCTCAGTGTTTGATCTTGCTCCTTGCAGCTTCGGCCCGAGCAAAGGCTTCAGGAGAACGTTGCGCATTTGTCCAAGCAGGCCAATTACGAGCAGGAGTGATTGAGGGATTGACACTTGACGCTGTCAGCAGATTGAACTCAGAGGCTTTCTTTTCTTGACGTATGGACAAACATCATCGGGTCAAACAGCTTTTGCAGGACTCGCTGGCATCGTTCATGACCTTGATGGACCGTACCATCTCCGAAGCCAAATCAAGGCCCTGTTGGAAGCTGCAGGATGTGGGTCGGACCTTGAAAGGACCAGCTGAGCTATTTTGTCGATCCAATGCAGGCCGGTCGCCGATTCGCGCGTAGGCAGATCCCCGACGAGATCGACTCGCCGAACACTGCCAACTTGAGGCGCGACGGATTGGATTCAGCCGATAATTAGTCTTGATCCCAGCATTGCGCAGAATGCGGAGGGTGAAGCCACCGAGACAATTGGTGCAGGTTAAAGCTGCTGCAGCTTGGAGCTGATATCGAGCTATGATCGCCAGGCAGGAAGAGCCACTCTGCTTAGAAGTTGGTAGAGTCAAGCGAGTACTTGTCCCCGAGAGGGGACATGGTTGTCGGTGGCTTGCAGACCAGAGACTGTCTAACTGTTTTACGCATGCCAGGTGTCAGCACCGTGCCATCGCATCGCGCTGTGACAGGAGGGATCAAAGGCAATTCATGGCCTTGGACGGCCAGGCTCAACTTGGAATCTCCTCAAAGCGGTGTCGCCTGACTTTTAGATGAAACCAGAGCAGATCAAGAATGCAAGTTGGGATCCTTAACCTTTTGAGATACAGTATCCATGTTTCAGCGCTGACGAGCACCAAAAGCGGATAGCAAAGCCAGCCATGAGACAGCATGTTTGGGCAAAGTGCACTGGCAGGTAACTCACAAGTTGCTTTCACGGGGCGTTGTCTATCAGGTACCCACGTTATAAGGCCCAACAAGTTCAAGCAATTTTAGCATTTCTATATGCTTCTTTTTTTAAGCCATTGGTTTTCGCATGCTTCCACACGGGAGCGAGTAGCCTTGACCGAAGTTTGGCAAACGACAGGACATTTAAGTGTACTTGGAGAGCCTTTTCTATGGCTGCATCAGGCTCCGCTTAAGCACGTGTTCTTTCCAGGTTTGCACCATGTGGAACCACACGAGTGCAATTGTACAGCAATGCATGTCATGCGCAGTCCCGCGCGCCTTGGGCACAGGCCAGGCTTTGGCACGGTAGTGTATCAGAAAGCATCCCGTACGCCCCAAATGCCACATGTTTCATATGGGTATGGGTCAAAATTAAACCACCAGGGGACCGCAGGGTTTTGTCCATGTTTCCACTTACCAGGGTTCCATTTTGGGTACACTTTCTTGTGGGAAGGCGTTGAGTTTGACTGGCCGGAGCAAGGGTTGGGGACGTCAAGCGTCTCCAAGTGACCAAGGGTTTCACTTCGCTTCGGACGAAATCGTCTAGAGCTTTCGGGCATTGGCCCCGGCTCACTTTTGCAGAAGGGGCCGCTCGATTCCCAAGGGGAGTTCCTATCTTGTGGCAAACTAAGTGTAGCCCCGTGCTGCTGATGGCCCCTGACTCGTCTGCGACTCCTCGTGCTTGTAGATGATAGCTCGAGCCGTGCAAAGTTGCGAGGAGCGACGATCCGCGCGAGAATGCATTTAGAAATTGTCGAGCAGCAAGATGTTCGTGGTGTAAGCGCCAGATTCTGCCAACAAGGTGCTGAGTTGGAAAGTGATATTGTGCAGTGTGCATTCCAAGGGCCTTTGGTGGCTGTATTTGCGCAACCGCCGCTTGCTTGTTTGGCTGCAGAAGTGATTCAACGTTGCTAGCTGTTTTGTCCATAGTTGCACCTGTGTAGAATCATAGTACGAGAAGAGCTGGAAAAGCCCGCTGGCAGAAGATTCAAAAACATACGAACTATAGTTATTTCGCCCTTCCTGATTTGTTTTCTCTCCTTCCTGTTCGCATTTTTCTCGCTGTCTCTCTTTCTCTTTCTCTTTTTCTTTCTCTTCACCTGAATGCCTGTCTGTTGAGAAAAATGCTTCGCGCAGATCGCATGTTTATCTTCCTCCGTCTTGTTATTTCTCTTTCTCTTGTCGTATCTATCATCTATCTATCATCTATCTATCATCTATCTATCTAGCTATCTAGCTAAGCAGATCTTATCTATCCATCTATCCATCTATCAAGCTAGCTAGCCATATAACTATCTATTCATCTACCTATCAACGCGAATCTAATCTACTATAATCTGTATCTAGTGTATCTAATCTATGCCTGCCTGCCTGCCTGCCTGCCTGCCTGCCTGCCTGGCTGCCTGGCTGCCTGTCTGCCTGTCTGCCTGTCTGCCTGTCTGCCTGTCTGCCTGTCTGCCTGTCTGCCTGTCTGCCTGTCTGCCTGTCTGCCTGTCTGCCTGTCTGCCTGTCTGCCTGTCTGCCTGTCTGCCTGTCTGCCTGTCTGCCTGTCTGCCTGTCTGCCTGTCTGCCTGCCTGTCTGCCTGTCTGCCTGTCTGCCTGTCTGCCTGTCTGCCTGTCTGCCTGTCTGCCTGTCTGCCTGTCTGCCTGTCTGCCTGTCTGCCTGTCTGCCTGTCTGCCTGTCTGCCTGTCTGCCTGTCTGCCTGTCTGCCTGTCTGCCTGCCTGCCTGCCTGCCTGCCTGCCTGCCTGCCTGTCTGTCCGTCCGTCTGTCTGTCTGTCTGTCTGTCTGTCTGTCTATCTAGCTGTGGCACGAAATCTGCACCCGACCTTGCGAAAGGTCCGCCGCGCCACGAAATCAGTACTTGACCTTGCCAAAGTGCTGCGCCTACCTTAAAATCTAAACCACACCTTGTGAAAGTGCTGTGCCCGCCATAAGCTTTGCACTTGACCTTGCATGCAAAAGTGCCGCCTGCCGCGAAATCTGCATGGGCGCGACCAAGGCAGCTTTCAGCCCGCCGGAGACGCCAAAGCCTGCCGAGGGTCACTCTTTTCGCGATGTCTATTCCCAGGCCACACTCGCACACTCATGCATTCATTCTTCATCTTCCTTGTGCGCCTGACAACCTTCAACTAGTGTCCACTGAAGGTCCGTCTAAACTTCTTTTGATCATTGCCTCCCTGCCAGCCACGATGCCCACTGAGCTGATGAGCAACTAGCAGCCCCATCACCTTCCCACCACCCCAGACCCGACACCTGACCCAACCAGACCGACCCCCAACTGAAGGGTTTTGGGTTGCCATGGCATCGGCCTGGGAGCGGCTGCTGTCGGCCTTCGCCTCTGAGGCGGGGGACGCTCCTAGCTCCGAGCTCGAGGGCTGGGAGCGGCTGCTGCTTGCCAAGCTCGCGGCGCGGCAGCTGGGCGTGCCGAAGGCGCCGTTGGAGCGGCGCTGGCTCCAGGCGACGACCCTGGAGCCCCGGCAGCGGTTTTCGGGTTTGCACAAAGGGTTTGTTGAAGGATGTTGGCTGCTGGCCCCCGGGTAGAGCACTTGTAAAAACCACAGGCTTTTCTGGTCCACCTGAGCTTGCGGCATTCTTGTGACGGCTGGGCAACTTGGTATAGTTTGGGGGCAAATGCTGATAGCACGTTTCTCCCGGCAAGCGCTGCATAGGCCCGAGGCATGCATTTGGATTGATTGCATTTTTCCGCGTGCACTGAGGATGACTGCCATCAGCTGTTTCAAGAGGCCAGGCAATGCAGCCACGTGATTGATTTCTTAGATGACATCAATGATCAGTCCATCATTTCACACTTGACATGGCCACCGGCTCAACGTGGTGGGCTTGAGAGGCAGGAACTCTTGGATTCAAGCTATACTCTTCATGACAAGCTTCACTTAAAAGAACGAAAGGTATATAGAATGCAATGCTTTCTAATTGAATGGTGACCGGAGACAACTCCCTTGTTGCTTCTAATGGATTTTCGAAGCTCATTGGCTAAGCGGGCCATGCGAAACTCGCTCGGCAGGCTGACGCACCCTTGGCAGAGGCCAGAGCCTTGCTGGCGCGCTCACGCTCGAGATCCCCGCGGGCCCAGAGCCTCAGCGGGCTGGGCCACGGGGTCATTGCTGAGCCAATCAGATGCGGACACGTGTTGATTTCTTTTTGCGCGGTTACAGTGCTCAAAACTCTCAGGCGCTTTGTTCTTTGCCAGCCGCGAGCCATGAATCTTGATCCGTTGGCGACCTACGTCAAGGAGCGGGAGGGCAAGCGTGTGATCCGCAAGATCCTGATCTCCAACAATGGCATGGCCGCAGTGAAGGCGATTCTCTCCATGCGTCGCTGGACCTTCACGGAGTTCGGCTCCGAGCAGATCATCACTTTTGTGGCCATGGCCACGCAAGACGACCTCAACGCCAACGCGGAGTTCATCCGACTGGCAGACTCTTTTGTGGAGGTCCCCTCCGGGAAGAACGTCAACAACTACGCCAACGTGGACCTGATCTGCCGCATTGCGCAGGAGCAGCAGGTGGACGCAGTGTGGCCTGGCTGGGGCCATGCGAGCGAGAACCCCAAGCTGCCGGCCAAGCTCAAGGAGATTGGCATCACCTTCATCGGGCCCCCCAGCGGCGTCATGGCCGCCTTGGGCGACAAGATCGCGGCGAACATTTTGGCGCAGACGGCCAAGGTGCCGAGCATCCCCTGGAGCGGCGACGGCCTGACCTGCCAGCTCACCGAAGAAGGCGAGGTGCCTCAGGACATCTTCGACAAGGCCATGGTGACCAGTGCGGAAGATGCCTGCAGGAGGGCCGAGAGTATCGGCTTCCCCATCATGGTCAAGGCCTCTGAGGGCGGCGGCGGAAAGGGCATCCGCAAGGCCACCAACATGGAGGAGCTCAAGGTGGCCTACACCAACGTCTCGACAGAAGTGGTCGGCTCCCCCATTTTCCTCATGAAGATGGTCTCCAAGGCGCGGCACTTGGAGATCCAGATCTTGGGGGACGAGTATGGTAACACCTTGGCGCTGAACGGCCGCGACTGCTCGACCCAGCGCCGGTTCCAGAAGATCTTCGAGGAGGGTCCGCCGACCATCGCCAAGAAGGACGTCTTCCACGAGATGGAGCGCGCCGCCATGCGCCTCACCGCGCTGGTGAGCTACCGGGGCGCGGGCACCGTGGAGTACTTGTACAGCCCTGAGACCGACACCTTCTGCTTCCTGGAGCTGAACCCGCGGCTCCAGGTGGAGCACCCGGTGACGGAGGCCATCACGGGGGTGAACATGCCGGCGACGCAGCTGCAGATCGCCATGGGCGTGCCGCTGTACAACGTCCCGGACATCCGGCGCTTCTACGGCATGGACCCGGGCCAGAACTCCAAGATCGACTTCTTCGCGGTGGACTACCCCCCCATCACCTCCCACTGCTGCGCCTCGCGGATCACGGCGGAGAACCCGGACGAGGGCTTCAAGCCCACCAGCGGCAAGATCAACAGCATCCGATTCCAGTCCTCCGGCGACTGCTGGGGCTACTTCAGCGTGGGCCTCAAGGGCGGCATCCACGAGTTTGCGGACTCCCAGTTCGGGCACATCTTTGCCAAGGGACCGAACCGAGAGGCGGCCAGGAAGAGCTTGCGCTTCGCCCTGATGAACTTGGACATCTCCGGAGACATCCGGCACCCCGTGGATTACTTGGTGGACCTCATTGAGACCAAGGAGTACAAGGAGAACACCATCGACACCATGTGGCTGGACGGGCTCATCGCCTCCAAGGCCATCACTCCGTCGCTGGGCACCATGGAGGTGGTCTTCTACGCCGCGATCTTCCGCGCCTTCAGCAGCTGCAAGTCCCGGAGCCAGGAAGCGCTGAGCTCCATGCAGAAGGGCCAGCTGGTGCTGCTGGGCAAGAGCGACACGGACGCGCTGGTGTCTTTCCCGCTGGATGTCACCTTCAACGAGCAGAAGTTCTCCTTCCAGGTGACGCGCCCGAGGAGGGACGTGTTCTGCCTGACCATCAACGGGCGCACCATCCGCGCCAAGGTGCGCGAGCAGCCGGACGGCTCGCTCTACGTGAGCGCGGGCAAGATCTCGCAGCAGGTGAAGGGCCAGGAGGAGGCGCTGGGCCTGCGTCTCATCGTCGGCGCCCAGACGGTGATGGTGCCCACCGTCTACGACCCCAGCGAGCTGCGCTCGGACGTGAACGGCAAGGTGGTGCGGTACTTGCACGAGGAGGGCTCCGAAGTGTCCAAGGGCGAGACCTTTGTGGAGCTTGAGGCCATGAAGATGATCATGTCCCTGAAGTCCCCGGAGGCCGGCAAGATTCGGCACGCGCTGTCCGCCGGCAGCATCGTGTCGGCCGGTGAGCTCTTGGCACAGCTGGAGCTGAAGGATCCTTCCAAGGTGAAGAAGATCTTGCCCTTCGAGGGCCAGTTCACCATGGGCGCGGACCCGATTGCAGCGCCGGCCCAGGAGGATCTGCAGGCACTGCTGGACGGCTACTGCGTGGACAGGAAGGGCCCGCAGTTGGTGCAGGCCATGTTTGAGTCCTTTGCCAACCGCGAGGAGGCTGCCGAGAGCGTGCAGGGTCTTCTGGAGAAGTACCTCTCCAACGAGCGGCCCTTTGCGAAGTCGATCGAGAAGAAGCAGCCCTACGACGAGCTGCTGCTGGAGCTCATCGGGGAGGGCAAGGAGAGCCTGGAGAAGGTGCTCTTCATGGCGGTGGCCCACAACAAGATGGCGCAGCGCTCCGAGGTGGTGATGGCCATCCTGCGGGAGATGGTCGCGGCCGAGGGCTCCGGCATGTCCTGCATGTACGTGCCCGACATCAACAGCGGCGACTTGGGCGCGGTGCACCAGAAGATCGTCGAGCTGGCTGAGCTGCCCAGCGCCGCAGCGGTGGCCGGGGACTTCGGCAACGTGCGGTACTTGGCGCAGCAGCTGCTGGACGTGTTGCCCCAGGAGTCCTACGAGGAGCGCACCGCGCACTTTCGGGAGCAGTTGGCCAAGCTGGACAAGCTGGACAAGCTGGACGCAGGCGAGCTGCCGGGGTCTGTGGACGGATCTCTGGAAATGGAGCTCTTGGTGGATTCGCTCTATGATGGCCAGAAGAGCCGTGGCCTGCGGGCCTACCTCGGCTGGCTCAGCGCACCCTCGCAGCTCAGCAGGCTGGAGATCGATGGCCAGTCGGCGCTGTGGACGCAGTTCTTCCCCGTGCAGGAGGAGGTGCACCAGCGACATGGGCTGCTGCTGGTCTTGGAGGACCTCCAACAGCTGGAGGCCAACATGGAGAAGTTGCAAAAGCTGGCCGTGGATGCAAAAGATGCGAAGTCGAAGGTGCCCTTGAACTTCCTGCACGTTGTGGCGGGCCGAGACGCCTTCCCCACAACCGACCGCACCTTGTTCTACAACACGGACGCAGAGCTGCAGAAGGCGTCCAAGACGTGCCAGGAGCTTTTTGCCCGCAAGGCGGAGCTCTTGAAGTCTGCCGGGGTCGGGGAGATCTGCGTGGTCTTCCCGCAGCCGCCGCGCCACCCCCGCTTCGCCAAGTTTTTGCTGGACCCAACCACGGAGGAGTGGGCGGAGAACGAGCTGAGCCGCGACATGTGGCCCTCCTTCCCCGGCATGCTCGAGCTCACCAAGCTCCAACGCCAATACACGCTGCAGCGCATCCACAAGGAAGTGCGGCCCACCACGCAGATCTATTTGGCGACGCAGCCCATGTTGGGCAGCAAGGCTCCGGCCCCGGAGCTTCTGATGCGCGCGCTGTACCTCTCCAAGGTGGGCAAGGAGTCCCTGAGCCAATGCATCGGCGAAAGCCTGGACCTGGCCCTGGAGGAGGTGGAGCACGCCATGCTGGACCCGCGCGTGGCCAAGTTTGGGCCCACAGTGACCAGCCGCATCTTCATGCACTTCCTCAGCGAGCTGGACATGCCTGTGGCCGAGATCGAGCAGCTGTTCACCGACAGTGTCAGCAGCCACGTGGGCCACCGCGGCTCCGAGATCATCAAACTGTGTATTGACGAGATCGAGGTGAAGGTGCACCACCGCGCCAAGGGTGGCTTGGAGATCTTGCGGCTGTCCCTCAGCTCGCTGCACGGCGGGTTTTTGAAGCCCAAGATGCTGCGGGAGATCCCGGACCCTGTGACGGGCTACCCTCTGCGCTACGAGTCTCCGGACAGCGCCGCCACTTCCACGCCGACGGACCAGGCGCAGCTGGCGCGGCTGCAGCCGAAGCGCGTGGCGGCACGCCGCGCGGGCTCCACCTACGCCTACGACCTGCCTGGCATGCTGCAGATGGCGCTGACCATGAAGTGGATCGCGGCCACCCCCGGCGCAGCGCCCGCTGGCGCGGCGCCAGGCGCGCGGCGGCGGTCGCCGTCGCCGCGCCGCGCGGCAGCTCCGGTGCCCGAGGGCATGCCCAAGGACATCTTGACGGCCAAGGAGCTGGTCATGGACTGGTCCAAGATGGAGCTGGTGGAAACGGAGCGACCGGAGGGCAGCAACGATGTGGGCATGCTGGCCTGGCGTCTCACAATGAAGACGCCTGAGTACCCAGCTGGCCGGGACATCATTGTCATTGCCAACGACGTGACCTTCCAGGCGGGCTCCTTCGGCGTGAAGGAGGACCAGTTCTTCCAGAAGGCGTCTGAGCTGGCGCGCGTGCGAGGCGTTCCCCGCATTTATGTGTCCTGCAACAGCGGTGCCCGCGTGGGACTGGTGGAGGAGCTGAAGCCCCTCTACAAGGTGCAGTGGCTGGATCCCAAAGACTGCAACAAAGGCTTCGAGTACCTCTACCTGCTCAAGGAGGACTATGAGAAGCTGCCGCCGGGCACCGTGCAGGCGCACAAGGTCCAGGAGGCTGGGGAGGAGCGCTACGTGCTTGACGCCATCATCGGAGAGGGCATGAAGAGCACGGAAGGCGGGATTGGCGTCGAGAACCTGCAGGGCAGCGGCCTCATTGCCGGCGAGACGAGCCGCGCCTACCAGGACACTTTTACCCTCTCCTACATCACAGGCCGGTCCGTGGGCATCGGTGCTTACCTGAACCGGCTGGGCCAGCGCAACATCCAGATGGTGAGCAGCCCCATGATCCTCACGGGCTACGCGGCCCTGAACAAGCTCCTGGGTAAGAACGTTTACTCGTCCCAGGACCAGCTGGGTGGGCCTCAGATCATGGTGCCCAACGGTGTGACTCACCAGGTGGTGCGGGACGACCAGGAGGGCATGGGGGCCATCCTGGACTGGTTGAGCTTCGTGCCCAAGGACACCTGCAGCCCGCCGCCCATGAGCGCTCTGAGCAGCGACCCCTGGGACCGCGACGTGGAGTTCGAGCCGACGCCGCTGCCCTACGACCCTCGGGACTTCCTGCAGGGCGTGGTGGACATCGAGGGCCGGCGGCTGCGGGGCTTCTTTGATGCGGGCTCCTGGGCGGAGTACCTGGAGGGTTGGGGCCGCACCGTGATCTGCGGACGCGCCCGCTTGGGCGGCATCCCCATGGGCGTCATCGCCGTGGAGACGCGCTCCGTCGAGCGCCTCATCCCCGCGGACCCCTCCAACGCGGAGTCCTGCGAGGTCAAGGAGACCATGGGCGGCAAGGTGTGGTTCCCCGACAGCGCCTTCAAAACCGCACAGGCCCTCCGGGACTTCAACCGGGGCGAGAACCTGCCGGTGATGATCTTCGCCAACTGGCGCGGCTTCTCCGGAGGCACCCGGGACATGCACAACGAGATCCTGAAGTTCGGCGCCATGATCGTGGACGCCCTGGTGGAGTACAAGCACCCCATCTTCATCTACATCCCCAAGCACGGCGAGCTGCGGGGCGGCGCCTGGGTGGTCATTGACCCAGCCATCAACCCGGAGAAGATGGAGATGTACGCGGACCTGGACTCTCGTGGAGGCATTCTGGAGCCCCCCGGCATCGTGGAGGTGAAGTACAGGGCGCACCAGCAGGTGGAGGCAATGCACCGCATCGACGAGAAGCTGCAGCAGTTGGATGCCAAGCTGTCAACAGCCGCTGCCGATGAGAAGCCGAGCATCGAGCAGGAGATCAAGGCTAGGGAGAAGCAGCTGCTGCCGCTGTACACGTCTGTGGCAACCACCTTCGCGGATCTCCACGACCGCGCCGGGCGGATGAAGGCCAAGGGCGTGGTCCGAGAGAGCATCTCCTGGAAGGACTCGCGGCGCTACTTCTTCTGGCGCGTGAAGCGCCGCGTGCTGCAGGACTTCCTGATCGCCAAGCTGCAGAAGGCGGACGCCAAGCTCGGCCACAAGGACGCCGAGAAGCTGCTCCGATCCTGGGCCGCCGAGAGCAAAGTCGACTTCGACAGCGATGCCAAGATGGTCAGCTGGCTGGAAGCTCAGGATGTGGAGGCCAGGGCCCAGTCCATCAGGACTAACTTCCTCAAGTCCCACATCCAGGACACTTGAGCTTGCTGTCTTGAGGGCTTCTTTCAAACGTCGCTTGCAATCGCTCCATGCCGGTTTGGAAAGCTGCCTCGTGACGGGGCGAAGACTCACCACGCTAATGCCTGTGACTGTCGTGCTGGAGTCATCGGAGGGAAATGATGCATATTGACAATCTGACAACGAATCATAATATCAACATTCTCCTTTGGCACTAGTTCAGTTCTTCTTAGTTGCCAAATTGGATTCGCATCAAGGCATCACTGGCAAGACATCAGCAAAACTGCATGGCAGTGCTAGGAAATCCATGTGTTTGATTGATACCAAATATATATTCTGAGGGTGCCCATTTGCAGGAAACCGCGGGGAAACAAAAGGGAACCTAGCCGTTGGGGCGCTGTATCATGTAGCTCTCATGTGGCTCCGTGGCCTTTTCCCGTCTGTTTACCCCAGCATTCTGAGCCCGGTGGAGCAACAGAGGCTGAGGGATGCGGGCAGCGAAGCCTCAACGCACAGCATGAGAATCAGCCGCTAGTCTGCGTTCCACACCCTTTCTACCCAGCAGCCTCGGTGGTTGTACGCGGCATTCTCTGCATTCTCTTTGAACTCTGCAAAAAGCCGCGGTTTCAATGAACAAGACTTCCGGCAAACGGTACGGAGACATGCAGCATGCATCGTGCCAACGCCAGGAGCTCTTTGATCAGCTTCCTGCTGGCGAGCGCGACGCGGTTCTGGCGAATCTGAGGAGATGAGATGAGGATGACGACCCTCCGATGGGAGGTTTCGATTTGACATTGTAGCATTGAGCTTGTTGAGTTACAGTTTTCATTAGTTCTATATGCAAATTCAGGCCCAGGCAAGAAGCTTGGGCAGGAAGCGCGGGCAGGGATTTTTTCTAGCATCCCCGGCCGGCTGAAGAGCCCGTTTCCGAATTGCATGGAGACTTCCAGGAGTTCAGTCAGGATCACCAAGGAACTGATTGAAAGCCAGAAGCATTTTGACATTTTGCAATTGATATAGCAATTAAGTGGCTGTGATGAAGCATAGGGGCCAGCTTACAGCTGTGCCTTCCCTGTGCGACACGCACTATCCTTTGCTAAGCCTTGGGCTAGCGTCTGGTGCTGCAAAGCTTCCCTGTCTTCCGCATTGCAGCATCCAGAGACCAACTTCAACTCCATTTTTCGCGTGAGCGAAAACACGTGCTTCAATTTCGGTTTGCTTTCTTTTCCCCGAATGTGCAAAGAAGCTTGATAGCATCGGTGAATTCCCTCTGTGAAAGTCTGAATTCTATAGGGATTGATTTCTTTTTGCGCGGTTACAGTGCTCAAAAACTCTCAGGCGCTTTGTTCTTCGCCAGCCGCGAGCCATGAATCTTGATCCGTTGGCGACCTACGTCAAGGAGCGGGAGGGCAAGCGTGTGATCCGCAAGATCCTGATCTCCAACAATGGCATGGCCGCAGTGAAGGCGATTCTCTCCATGCGTCGCTGGACCTTCACGGAGTTCGGCTCCGAGCAGATCATCACTTTTGTGGCCATGGCCACGCAAGACGACCTCAACGCCAACGCGGAGTTCATCCGACTGGCAGACTCTTTTGTGGAGGTCCCCTCCGGGAAGAACGTCAACAACTACGCCAACGTGGACCTGATCTGCCGCATTGCGCAGGAGCAGCAGGTGGACGCAGTGTGGCCTGGCTGGGGCCATGCGAGCGAGAACCCCAAGCTGCCGGCCAAGCTCAAGGAGATTGGCATCACCTTCATCGGGCCCCCCAGCGGCGTCATGGCCGCCTTGGGCGACAAGATCGCGGCGAACATTTTGGCGCAGACGGCCAAGGTGCCGAGCATCCCCTGGAGCGGCGACGGCCTGACCTGCCAGCTCACTGAAGAAGGCGAGGTGCCTCAGGACATCTTCGACAAGGCCATGGTGACCAGTGCGGAAGATGCCTGCAGGAGGGCCGAGAGTATCGGCTTCCCCATCATGGTCAAGGCCTCTGAGGGCGGCGGCGGAAAGGGCATCCGCAAGGCCACCAACATGGAGGAGCTCAAGGTGGCCTACACCAACGTCTCGACAGAAGTGGTCGGCTCCCCCATTTTCCTCATGAAGATGGTCTCCAAGGCGCGGCACTTGGAGATCCAGATCTTGGGGGACGAGTATGGTAACACCTTGGCGCTGAACGGCCGCGACTGCTCGACCCAGCGCCGGTTCCAGAAGATCTTCGAGGAGGGTCCGCCGACCATCGCCAAGAAGGACGTCTTCCACGAGATGGAGCGCGCCGCCATGCGCCTCACCGCGCTGGTGAGCTACCGGGGCGCGGGCACCGTGGAGTACTTGTACAGCCCTGAGACCGACACCTTCTGCTTCCTGGAGCTGAACCCGCGGCTCCAGGTGGAGCACCCGGTGACGGAGGCCATCACGGGGGTGAACATGCCGGCGACGCAGCTGCAGATCGCCATGGGCGTGCCGCTGTACAACGTCCCGGACATCCGGCGCTTCTACGGCATGGACCCGGGCCAGAACTCCAAGATCGACTTCTTCGCGGTGGACTACCCCCCCATCACCTCCCACTGCTGCGCCTCGCGGATCACGGCGGAGAACCCGGACGAGGGCTTCAAGCCCACCAGCGGCAAGATCAACAGCATCCGGTTCCAATCCTCCGGCGACTGCTGGGGCTACTTCAGCGTGGGCCTCAAGGGCGGCATCCACGAGTTTGCGGACTCCCAGTTCGGGCACATCTTTGCCAAGGGACCGAACCGAGAGGCGGCCAGGAAGAGCTTGCGCTTCGCCCTGATGAACTTGGACATCTCCGGAGACATCCGGCACCCCGTGGATTACTTGGTGGACCTCATTGAGACCAAGGAGTACAAGGAGAACACCATCGACACCATGTGGCTGGACGGGCTCATCGCCTCCAAGGCCATCACTCCGTCGCTGGGCACCATGGAGGTGGTCTTCTACGCCGCGATCTTCCGCGCCTTCAGCAGCTGCAAGTCCCGGAGCCAGGAAGCGCTGAGCTCCATGCAGAAGGGCCAGCTGGTGCTGCTGGGCAAGAGCGACACGGACGCGCTGGTGTCTTTCCCGCTGGATGTCACCTTCAACGAGCAGAAGTTCTCCTTCCAGGTGACGCGCCCGAGGAGGGACGTGTTCTGCCTGACCATCAACGGGCGCACCATCCGCGCCAAGGTGCGCGAGCAGCCGGACGGCTCGCTCTACGTGAGCGCGGGCAAGATCTCGCAGCAGGTGAAGGGCCAGGAGGAGGCGCTGGGCCTGCGTCTCATCGTCGGCGCCCAGACGGTGATGGTGCCCACCGTCTACGACCCCAGCGAGCTGCGCTCGGACGTGAACGGCAAGGTGGTGCGGTACTTGCACGAGGAGGGCTCCGAAGTGTCCAAGGGCGAGACCTTTGTGGAGCTTGAGGCCATGAAGATGATCATGTCCCTGAAGTCCCCGGAGGCCGGCAAGATTCGGCACGCGCTGTCCGCCGGCAGCATCGTGTCGGCCGGTGAGCTCTTGGCACAGCTGGAGCTGAAGGACCCTTCCAAGGTGAAGAAGATCTTGCCTTTCGAGGGCCAGTTCACCATGGGCGCGGACCCGATTGCAGCGCCGGCCCAGGAGGATCTGCAGGCACTGCTGGACGGCTACTGCGTGGACAGGAAGGGCCCGCAGCTGGTGCAGGCCATGTTTGAGTCCTTTGCCAACCGCGAGGAGGCTGCCGAGAGCGTGCAGGGTCTTCTGGAGAAGTACCTCTCCAACGAGCGGCCCTTTGCGAAGTCGATCGAGAAGAAGCAGCCCTACGACGAGCTGCTGCTGGAGCTCATCGGGGAGGGCAAGGAGAGCCTGGAGAAGGTGCTCTTCATGGCGGTGGCCCACAACAAGATGGCGCAGCGCTCCGAGGTGGTGATGGCCATCCTGCGGGAGATGGTCGCGGCGGAGGGCTCCGGCATGTCCTGCATGTACGTGCCCGACATCAACAGCGGCGACTTGGGCGCGGTGCACCAGAAGATCGCCGAGCTGGCTGAGCTGCCCAGCGCCGCAGCGGTGGCCGGGGACTTCGGCAACGTGCGGTACTTGGCGCAGCAGCTGCTGGACGTGTTGCCCCAGGAGTCCTACGAGGAGCGCACCGCGCACTTTCGGGAGCAGTTGGCCAAGCTGGACAAGCTGGACAAGCTGGACGCAGGCGAGCTGCCGGGGTCTGTGGACGGATCTCTGGAAATGGAGCTCTTGGTGGATTCGCTCTATGATGGCCAGAAGAGCCGTGGCCTGCGGGCCTACCTCGGCTGGCTCAGCGCACCCTCGCAGCTCAGCAGGCTGGAGATCGATGGCCAGTCGGCGCTGTGGACGCAGTTCTTCCCCGTGCAGGAGGAGGTGCACCAGCGACATGGGCTGCTGCTGGTCTTGGAGGACCTCCAACAGCTGGAGGCCAACATGGAGAAGTTGCAAAAGCTGGCCGTGGATGCAAAAGATGCGAAGTCGAAGGTGCCCTTGAACTTCCTGCACGTTGTGGCGGGCCGAGACGCCTTCCCCACAACCGACCGCACCTTGTTCTACAACACGGATGCAGAGCTGCAGAAGGCGTCCAAGACGTGCCAGGAGCTTTTTGCCCGCAAGGCGGAGCTCTTGAAGTCTGCCGGGGTCGGGGAGATCTGCGTGGTCTTCCCGCAGCCGCCGCGCCACCCCCGCTTCGCCAAGTTTTTGCTGGACCCAACCACGGAGGAGTGGGCGGAGAACGAGCTGAGCCGCGATATGTGGCCCTCCTTCCCTGGCATGCTCGAGCTCACCAAGCTCCAACGCCAATACACGCTGCAGCGCATCCACAAGGAAGTGCGGCCCACCACGCAGATCTATTTGGCGACGCAGCCCATGTTGGGCAGCAAGGCTCCGGCCCCGGAGCTTCTGATGCGCGCGCTGTACCTCTCCAAGGTGGGCAAGGAGTCCCTGAGCCAATGCATCGGCGAAAGCCTGGACCTGGCCCTGGAGGAGGTGGAGCACGCCATGCTGGACCCGCGCGTGGCCAAGTTTGGGCCCACAGTGACCAGCCGCATCTTCATGCACTTCCTCAGCGAGCTGGACATGCCTGTGGCCGAGATCGAGCAGCTGTTCACCGACAGTGTCAGCAGCCACGTGGGCCACCGCGGCTCCGAGATCATCAAACTGTGTATTGACGAGATCGAGGTGAAGGTGCACCACCGCGCCAAGGGTGGCTTGGAGATCTTGCGGCTGTCCCTCAGCTCGCTGCACGGCGGGTTTTTGAAGCCCAAGATGCTGCGGGAGATCCCGGACCCTGTGACGGGCTACCCTCTGCGCTACGAGTCTCCGGACAGCGCCGCCACTTCCACGCCGACGGACCAGGCGCAGCTGGCGCGGCTGCAGCCGAAGCGCGTGGCGGCACGCCGCGCGGGCTCCACCTACGCCTACGACCTGCCTGGCATGCTGCAGATGGCGCTGACCATGAAGTGGATCGCGGCCACCCCCGGCGCAGCGCCCGCTGGCGCGGCGCCAGGCGCGCGGCGGCGGTCGCCGTCGCCGCGCCGCGCGGCAGCTCCGGTGCCCGAGGGCATGCCCAAGGACATCTTGACGGCCAAGGAGCTGGTCATGGACTGGTCGAAGATGGAGCTGGTGGAAACGGAGCGACCGGAGGGCAGCAACGATGTGGGCATGCTGGCCTGGCGTCTCACAATGAAGACGCCTGAGTACCCAGCTGGCCGGGACATCATTGTCATTGCCAACGACGTGACCTTCCAGGCGGGCTCCTTCGGCGTGAAGGAGGACCAGTTCTTCCAGAAGGCGTCTGAGCTGGCGCGCGTGCGAGGCGTTCCCCGCATTTATGTGTCCTGCAACAGCGGTGCCCGCGTGGGACTGGTGGAGGAGCTGAAGCCCCTCTACAAGGTGCAGTGGCTGGATCCCAAAGACTGCAACAAAGGCTTCGAGTACCTCTACCTGCTCAAGGAGGACTATGAGAAGCTGCCGCCGGGCACCGTGCAGGCGCACAAGGTCCAGGAGGCTGGGGAGGAGCGCTACGTGCTTGACGCCATCATCGGAGAGGGCATGAAGAGCACGGAAGGCGGGATTGGCGTCGAGAACCTGCAGGGCAGCGGCCTCATTGCCGGCGAGACGAGCCGCGCCTACCAGGACACTTTTACCCTCTCCTACATCACAGGCCGGTCCGTGGGCATCGGTGCTTACCTGAACCGGCTGGGCCAGCGCAACATCCAGATGGTGAGCAGCCCCATGATCCTCACGGGCTACGCGGCCCTGAACAAGCTCCTGGGTAAGAACGTTTACTCGTCCCAGGACCAGCTGGGTGGGCCTCAGATCATGGTGCCCAACGGCGTGACTCACCAGGTGGTGCGGGACGACCAGGAGGGCATGGGGGCCATCCTGGACTGGTTGAGCTTCGTGCCCAAGGACACCTGCAGCCTGCCGCCCATGAGCGCTCTGAGCAGCGACCCCTGGGACCGCGACGTGGAGTTCGAGCCGACGCCACTGCCCTACGACCCTCGGGACTTCCTGCAGGGCGTGGTGGACATCGAGGGCCGGCGGCTGCGGGGCTTCTTTGATGCGGGCTCCTGGGCGGAGTACCTGGAGGGTTGGGGCCGCACCGTGATCTGCGGACGCGCCCGCTTGGGCGGCATCCCCATGGGCGTCATCGCCGTGGAGACGCGCTCCGTCGAGCGCCTCATCCCCGCGGACCCCTCCAACGCGGAGTCCTGCGAGGTCAAGGAGACCATGGGCGGCAAGGTGTGGTTCCCCGACAGCGCCTTCAAAACCGCACAGGCCCTCCGGGACTTCAACCGGGGCGAGAACCTGCCGGTGATGATCTTCGCCAACTGGCGCGGCTTCTCCGGAGGCACCCGGGACATGCACAACGAGATCCTGAAGTTCGGCGCCATGATCGTGGACGCCCTGGTGGAGTACAAGCACCCCATCTTCATCTACATCCCCAAGCACGGCGAGCTGCGGGGCGGCGCCTGGGTGGTCATTGACCCAGCCATCAACCCGGAGAAGATGGAGATGTACGCGGACCTGGACTCTCGCGGAGGCATTCTGGAGCCCCCCGGCATCGTGGAGGTGAAGTACAGGGCGCACCAGCAGGTGGAGGCAATGCACCGCATCGACGAGAAGCTGCAGCAGTTGGATGCCAAGCTGTCAACAGCCGCTGCCGATGAGAAGCCGAGCATCGAGCAGGAGATCAAGGCTAGGGAGAAGCAGCTGCTGCCGCTGTACACGTCTGTGGCAACCACCTTCGCGGATCTCCACGACCGCGCCGGGCGGATGAAGGCCAAGGGCGTGGTCCGAGAGAGCATCTCCTGGAAGGACTCGCGGCGCTACTTCTTCTGGCGCGTGAAGCGCCGCGTGCTGCAGGACTTCCTGATCGCCAAGCTGCAGAAGGCGGACGCCAAGCTCGGCCACAAGGACGCCGAGAAGCTGCTCCGATCCTGGGCCGCCGAGAGCAAAGTCGACTTCGACAGCGATGCCAAGATGGTCAGCTGGCTGGAAGCTCAGGATGTGGAGGCCAGGGCCCAGTCCATCAGGACTAACTTCCTCAAGTCCCACATCCAGGACACTTGAGCTTGCTGTCTTGAGGGCTTCGTTCAAACGTCGCTTGCAATCGCTCCATGCCGGTTTGGAAAGCTGCCTCGTGACGGGGCGAAGACTCACCGCGCTAATGCCTGTGACTGTCGTGCTGGAGTCATCGGAGGGAAATGATGCATATTGACAATCTGATAACGAATCATAATATCAACATTCTCCTTTGGCACTAGTTCAGTTCTTCTTAGTTGCCAAATTGGATTCGCATCAAGGCATCACTGGCAAGACATCAGCAAAACTGCATGGCAGTGCTAGGAAATCCATGTGTTTGATTGATACCAAATATATATTCTGAGGGTGCCCATTTGCAGGACACCGCGGGGAAACAAAAGGGAACCTAGCCGTTGGGGCGCTGTATCATGTAGCTCTCATGTGGCTCCGTGGCCTTTTCCCGTCTGTTTTCTGAGTCCGGTGGAGCAACAGAGGCTGAGGGATGCGGGCAGCGAAGCCTCAACGCACAGCATGAGAATCAGCCGCTAGTCTGCGTTCCACACCCTTTCTACCCAGCAGCCTCGGTGGTTGTACGTGGCATTCTCTGCATTCTCGTTGAACTCTGCAAAAAGCGGCGGTTTCAATGAAAAAGACTTCCGGCAAACGGTACGGAGACATGCAGCATGCATCGTGCCAACGCCAGGAGCTCTTCGATCAGCTTCCTGCTAGCGAGCGCGACGCGGTTCTGGCGAATCTGAGGAGATGAGATGAGGATGACGACCCTCCGATGGGAGGTTTCGATTTGACGTTGTAGCATTGAGCTTGAGAGTTGAGTTACAGTTTTCATCAGTTCTGTATGCAAATTCAGGCCCAGGCAAAATGCTTGGGAAGGAAGCGCGGGCAGGGGAATTTTTCTTGCATCCCAGGCCGGCTGAAGAGCCCGTTTCCGCATTGCATGGAGACTTCTAGGAGTTCAGTCAGGATCACCAAGGAACTGATTGGAAGCCAGAAGCATTTTGTCGTTTTGCAATTGATACAGCAATTCAGTGGCTGTGATGAAGCCTAGGGGCCAGCTGACAGCTGTGCCTTCCCTGTGCGACACGCACCATCCTTTGCTAAGCCTTGGGCTAGCGTCTGGTGCTGCAAAGCTTCCCTGTCTTCCGCATTGCAGCATCCAGAGACCAACTTCAACTCCATTTCTCGCGTGAGCGAAAACACGTGCTTCTATCTCGGTTTGCCAGGCTGCAGTGCCCACAAAAGAAGAGAAGCTCGACAGGAACGAAAGCCTTAGCTCGAACCTGTGAATGATGGAGGGCAGCAAGGCCTTCAGGGCTTCTCAAGTCGCCCCTAGAAAGCGTCTCCCTTGAACATTGACTGGGTGAGGGTGCCCTCCCTAAACCTTTGGAGTTCTAGTTTTTTTCTAGTAGTCCCTATCGACTCCTATTGACAAAAATCAATAGGGGCCACTCGCAAAACCGTCCTTTCTTTCTTTTTTGGGGGAAGCCGACGGGAACCCGTTGCCATCTCTGACCGTCGCCCGCCAGAAGCTGCGCCGCTGCCGGGAGCTGCTGCGCGGCTCGCCGAACTGTGGCACCGAGAAGGCACGCCTGGCGCGGCAGCTGCTGAGGCGGCCTTTGGAGGTGGAGGCGGAACGCCGGGGGCAAAGCGCCTACTTTTGACTTGGACATATGGCTGTGGGTCAAAAATGGGCACCCAAAATGGAACCCTGGTAAACAGAAACATGGACCAAAACCTGCGGTCCCCTGGTGGCTTAATTTTGACCCATACCCATATGGCTGTGGTTGTGAAAACCAATGGGATCCCATTTTGGGATTGGTGCACCACCCATTTTGGTCTATTTTGGTGGGGATTGGGATGTTCACTGGGGGTACGGGCTTTTGACCCATGGCCGTAGCAAGGGGTGTGTTATGGTGTTGTATCGGAGAATGTGACGTAGCTTGCGATGTTTGGTAGTTAGGCCGAGTTTGATTTGGGCTGTGTTGAGTGTGCAGGAGGTGGTGATAACATCAACGTCCTCTCTGTGCATAGGTCCTCCATCGAAATGAAACAAAATTCAACCGGAAGTGGTGCCAAGGAAGGAACGTTGCACACAGTCAGTGTACTGCAGAGAGTCATTTAGGTCTGATCCTTTGCACACGACCACCCCAGCACAAAGAATTCACACCAGCAAGAACTGGGGTCTAGACATTGGTTGCGACAGTTGCAGCTTGAAACGTAAATGAACGACATTTGCACGACGCAACGATTTTTTTTGTGTGTTTTACTGGGTTACACCTGACTGGAGATACGCGGCTTTCTTTCGCGCATTCTGGCATGGACGACAGGGCGATGCATTGCCGCCTTGCCTGGCTCTAGCAGCACCTGCGCGGGTCCGAGACCTTTGAGTGGAGAGTTGCTTCAAAGGCTTTGCACTGCAAATTTGGGCCTTTGTAAGAGTATCCATTTTTTTCGGGGTTTTAAAGGGAGACCAAGAGCAACACCGCCATTTTGCGTGGTGCCCCTGAATCCAACTTGTTTCTTGTGTGATTCCTGGATACGGGCACCGGCCTCCATCCAGCTTTAGGCCAGTCTTGGACCGCCCGCCTTCTTTCCGGTGGGCAATGCTGCAGGGCGCTTTGCGCCTCTGTGCGGGCCACGGGGGGCAACCAGACATGACTGGCTGGCCATGCTGGGATGGTCTGCTCGTGAAGCTTTCAATCCGGAAGGGAGCGGCACCATTGCTGAAACTGGAATCTGAGGACTTCCGGCCTTGAGGTGGCTGAACCGCGCGCTGACCTTGAAGATGACAGCTTGCGAAGAGTTGATGTTTTGGTGAGCTGGTTGTGATCCTGCTTGGGTGGCTTGCCCGGCGGTTAGCTGCCACACCGCTGCGGGCCCAGGCCTTCTCTTCATCGGGATGTCTGACCCAAGGCTGTGCTCCAAGCGTTGGCCAATGGGCAGAAGTTTCATGTCATCCTGGTCTCAATCGGGCTCCACATATTATGCTAACCATCCCAAACCGATGTGTGGTCTCCTTTGAGAGTGTTGCAAGTCCTGCGGAGCGCACCTTGCCTTGGTCAGGCATCTGCTCTCCGCCTTGGCATTGACCTTGCCTCAGGGTACAGTTTGTGCTTGGCTGTATTTTCAAGTCATTGCCATCGCCTTTTTCAGTTTCTTGCAGGGGTTTGGGTTGCTTGCACTCTGGCACAGCCATATTCTCACTAGATACCTGCCGAGAGCCCGACCTTTCTTTGAACCGAGGCTAGACGAGACACAGCGCGTTACATGCGTAGGCGACTCAGGCATCAGCACTGGTAGCTGTGTGGTGAGGCAGGTGCAAGGACCAAAGTGTTCGCCTTTTTTACATAAGTCAAGCCCGGCAAGAAATTAAATGAATGGGCGCAATCTGAAGGCATGCAACCCAACCATGCCAAGACGTGGCGCAGAACACGACAAGGAACAGAGAAGATAGCCCACCACGCGGCTGGCAGGTGCTGAATGATCTCAACGCCCGTGCCTTGGCATCGAACGACGGTTGCGACCAGTCTGAGATTGAATGATTATGCCCGGACAGCCAAAAAATGGTGGCCAAACAACTCTCTCATACCTTCACCAGAACTGGTCCTATGCCGAAGCTTGCTGTTTTGAAAGAAATAGGACATCTCGCTGGCAACATGGGTGAGGTGTCACGTCAGCACTTGGGACCCGAAATGGGCTTACAAGCGTACACATATCATATGTCATATGTCCTAAAGCTTTCGGATTCCATGTCATAGAGCACGAAGGAACGGCATGCTCACCACGCCCTGCGTCCCAAAAAGGGGGCGACTCAGAAGACGGCCCCGAGCCGTCAGGCAGAGACTTGCGCGCGCAACGCGCTGATCTTGGAGCTCCTCTCCGGGACGCGGGCGCGGTCTGGGGTCGCCGGCTGGGAACGCGGGTGCCCTCTTTGGGGTTGCTTCAGAGGAAAAAAAGGGAAACCTGCGCTGCTTCGCAAACCGCCCATTTTGGGGCGGCTTCCTTGCTTTGAGACAACACAACCATGCCGAAGTGGCCACTCAGTTTCAGTTGGGTTGCTTCGCATTGACTCGTTCAGGTGTCCTAGTGCTGCTGTTGCACCGGAGTCCTCAAGGAATTTGATGCAATGCGTGTTTCTTTTGTCACACGGATGGACCAAGCCAGCCCTTTGAGCATCGGCCAAATGTGGTTGCGGTTGTTTCATGTTCATTGAACGGAAGGGAACTGTACTGTATATGTTCCTTCGTTGGGCACAAATGCCACCAAGGAATGCATGTGCAATGAGCGCAGATAATCCTTTTGGGCTGCTTTCGGCATTGTAAACTATGCAGGAGGTCCATTTTTCCGCATGAGACCCCAGGCACTGACACCAATGTTTGACAGGCTCCTCCTCGGATCTGAAGAAGCGAGCAGATTTCATGACGATGACGCGCGGTCAGGAGCGAGATGCTGGGTGAGCGAATGCCGGGGGCAAAGCTGGAGCCGACTTGTCACGGTTGAAGATAAGACGGAGAAGGCTGATCAGGTTTTCTTCCTGGGCACTGCATTTTACAGTAGCTCCTCGTGCTCAATCCTCCATGTCGTATTGTTGTGGATTGAGTTGAGCAAGCAAGCATGCTCGCAGGCTGGCCATTTTCTCGATTTGGTGGCTACATGCAGCAGGCTCAGGTATTGCAAAACATCGAATGGCCTTGCAGCTTCCTTTGACTCTGATATTGCATGTGCTCTCAGCTTCCGTAAGGGGAGATCACGGGAAGCTTTCCGTTCTCACGTGTGGCTTGTCTTGTGTCACCCTTTTGGACGGGTAGGACATCGCAGTCAAAAGACATCGTCTTAGCGGAGAAATATGGTTCCGTCTTTTCTTGGAGTTGGTACCCTCCCACCAACTAACATGGAAGTGCAAAAAGCCCTTTCCAAGAGGAAAGTAGTCTTTCTACAGGGGTCTGTCCGCACTAACCCATGTTGGCTGGTGGGAGGGAGGCTAACATGGAAGCTCCCACCCCTTTGGAAGACTTGGTTCCATTTATAGAGGCCTGGGAGCTTCCATGTTAGTCTGAGGGTAATCGCTTCTTTTTTTCTTTTGTGTCCCCGAAGAGAAGTCCGCGGGGCTGGGCGCCGAGCTGAGGAGTTGCCCTCGCCGCTGCTGCCGCTGATGTGCCGGGCCGCTGCCCAGGCGAAGGCGCAAGGCGCGGGGCACGGCTTTGGGATGCTCTCTGCGACTGGTGCCTTCCGAAAAAATGTATTTTTTGGGTGTGTACAATATTGGTACAGTATTGGGGGGGGGGGGAGGGGGTACCCCTTTTTGCATGTTGTTTCTTTTTGGGAAAACCGAAGGGAGCACCCACCCATGTTCAGGGCTCCAAACCCTACTTTGAGACACACCCACAGAGCGATCTTTTGGGGCAGTTTTATGGCTCAAAGGTCTTGGTGTTTGGCGCACCTTCGGATCACACCAGGTTGCTGCCGCACCAAAGCAACCCTGGAGAGCTGGTGCGCCATGTGGAGCTGGGAGCCACATGCGAACTCGTGGGAAGGTACGGGGAAATTGTGGGTCGTTGGGTTCCATCTTCGCATGGAGCAAGCAGTTGGAGGATCTGATTTCAAGCTCGCTTTTTGACACCGTTTGGAATCGCGGGTGTCCTCGCTGTTGCCTGAGCACCCACAAGATCCCATAACCCGCATCAAGGAATCCACGACATATATATATATATATTTACATATTAATATATATAGAATTGCCACGCAACAATGCAACATCAAAAATTGTATTTGGGTCTTCCTTCCTTCCTTCCTTCCTTCCTTCCTTTCTGTCTTTCTTGGATTCTTTCTTGCATTCTTTCTTTCTTTCTTTCTTTCTTTCTTCCTTCCTTCCTTTCTTGCATTCTTTCTTTCTTTCTTCCTTCCTTCCTTTCTTGCATTCTTTCTTTCTTTCTTTCTTTCTTTCTTTCTTTCTTTCTTTCTTTCTTTTTGTCTCTCTCTCTCTCTCTCTGCCATAGCCGTTCTGGAAGGAAACACACGTCGAACGTTTCTGCTTTTCTGGGCTCCACGCGTGTCTTTTCTTCAAAGACTTCCCCCTGGCTTCGGGCCATGAGAACACAAAGGCCAAGCCATGGCAATTGGCGCGAGCCCAAAATCCCCAAGCGATTCGTTGGGCGGTTCGGTTCCTACCCGGTTTTCTTCTTTATCTTGTTGGTGCGATAGGCAGGGAATGAGGGGGAATGACCCTTGTAAACCATCGCCTATGGTTTCCTTTAAGGGAATCCCCAGGCTCATTCCCTCATTCCCTGCTGAGCACCAGCCAGTTATAAAGCCATGAGGGAACCGACAGTCCACGGGTTTTGGGCACTCAATTGGACCCGATCTTTGTGCGAGGCCAGACGTCAAGTGGAGCTGGCTCTGAGCTTCAAGAGGTGCCCATGGGCCAAACTCGGGTGGGACCCGGGCCGTGCACGTGTGATTGGGGCGCATTTGTTTGGAAGCAATCCCCTTGGAAATCATTTGCCTTTGGATTATGTGCTGTCGATTTCCTTTCCATTCACGGGGCTTGCGGCAGACCTCAAGTGCATGTCGAAGGTGGGCTTTGGATGACTGGTCGAAACATTGTGCAGCTGGGAGAGAGCGCGAGAGAGAGAGAGCCCGGGGGCGGAAGTTTGTTGGCCTTTGCCATCAACCCACTAGCATGTTGGCCAGCCTTGGCAGAGGCAGAAACAGGGATTGGAGTCCTGCAGATTTCAATCAAACCTGCAGGGCTGGGCGTGCCATTTGTTCTGTCAGGTGTTGCAAGCTGCACAGCTGGAGGGCAATGTGAAGGAGGCAACCGAGCCACTTGAAGCATCATTGGTCGAATACTTGCTTGAGATATTTTGAGAAGTCATAAGGCTCTCGAGCTCTCACTTTTCAGCCGCCCACAGCCTTGCAACCCTTTCATCAGAGGGCGCCAGCTGAGCGTGCACAGGCTGCAAGCAATCTTGTTGAGGAAGGCAGGGTTGTGCTTGCCCGCAAGCAACAGGGTCAGATAGACTGGGGCTATGGCATGCTGGACATTATCCTTGAAGACGCCTAAGTACAACGCGTTGCCTTGCAAGAGAAAAGTTGGGGCTGAGGCATGCCAGTCGTGGTGAATTCTACGCTTGCGACTCAGCGGAAGGACAACACATGAATACTGTGACCAATGCAAGGTCGCCCAGTAGTATATACCGCTTCTTCCCTTGTTCAACGCTGGTCGCTTGCCGTTTTTGTGCCAAATCATGCGTGCTGTGAGCATAGCAAAGCCCAGGCTCTTAGTGAGCCCCTGTTTTCCAGCCCTGATAAGTAAATTCAGCAGCATTTGCCCAACCAGGTTGCGGCACGCGGCGGCTCGCTTGGAGTACAACTTGTGGGCAGCTTAGACATACAATCTCCACTTTTGACTTGTCAAAGTCCACAACCCGCCCGAGAAACCACTTATTTCACCTGTGAATCAGGTGATTGGCAGTGATTGGGTGCACTCTGTGAGTGCTTGGAGTTAGTTGGAGACTCGAGGGCTTGGCTCATTTCTCTCTGTTCAAGCCTTGTCCTCGCGATCCGAACTCGGCGGAGGCATTCTGGGCATGTCTCCGCGGGCTGGGAGGACTGCCGGTGGGGTCAAAATTAGCTGGCAACACCGAGGTTGCAAGGGAATCAGTTTAAGTATAAAAATGCCAGCGTCGATTGACTGACTGTGCAGGCTACAGGCAATGCTTTGTTTGGCTTTAAAAGCGCAGCTCACCACACATCTCCAGCATGGTGTTGCGTCCTGTGCAGAGGAGGCGGGGGACGGAGTCCTGCTGTGGTGCGCCACCCAATCAGCACAAGCAGCCACAAGCTACAAGTGCGTGTGCAGGGACAACATGATACAACTGCGGGAAGCCAATGTACTGCCAAGTATGGTTTGCATGAGTGTCGTTGATTAGGCCTGGCTTAGACGAGGCGGATGAGTTCGACGCGGTACGCGCGCTAGCATGCCTGAATACTCACCAGATGCCGCGTTGCATTTGGGGAAATCGCCAATTACTTGTGCGCCGGGCTCAGGACAGGGGCCAGCCCAACCGCGATGAGTACTTGGCAGCCTGTGCCAAGCTTCTGCCACTTGGAGTGCCAATCAGAGACGACAAGTTGTTCATCATTTGAAAGAGAGAGAGAGAGAGAACAAGATAGAGAGATGATATCAAAATAGTAAATGTACTTCATATCTATATATATATATATAATATGGACATGGAAATGCCTTGCTTGCTGGCGACGCCTTGCCTCCAAACAATTTCCGGTGCCCAGTCCCCTCTTCGTGGCAGCACTCTCCAAAGTTGGAACATGGCCGGGGCCCGAAGTGCCGCTTCGCCGTGGCCGTTTTGTTCTGGCGCCTCGCGCCCAGGTTCCAGCAGGGGAGGGCGCACTGGCGGTGCCAAGCCGGCGATTGCCTCGTCGGGGTGCCCAAGCTTCAAGTGTTTCACAACGTGTTGGGTGTCGGGTTCAGCCTTGACATGGATGCAGTTTGAGCAGTTGTTGCCTGTTAGCGTCTTCAGACAGTAGAGTTCCAGTCGTGCTGCAACACCGCAGACGTGTACTGTATTCTGATTCTACGCAGCATTTTTGGTGTAATTAGACGTGTTTAGAGCGCGGCTGGCAGACACTGACGTCCGCCTTTGCCCCCTTGGCCAGGCCCTGCTTGATGACCTCCCAGGCTCAGCTGGTCTTTGCCCAAGGTGAGTGGAGGTTGGGGTTCAGGATTTCCATTGGCCGCATGTCGCTGTTGAACACCTATGTGCAAGCATTGAACCATCATGCAATTCTGCGTGTGGCACTTGCCATTGCTCATATTTCTGAATGCCCAGCCCAGGCTTCCATCGTATCTTCACCTCAAATGTAGCTGACCATGTCGGGGCGGATGCCCCAGTGGTTGTGTCGCATGTTCTTGACCAGGTGGCCTTTGTACCTATCTTTGTGTCTTGTGGCCTGTTTTGGGTAGCTCTCTGTGCGCGCGTGCGCGCGCGCGCGCGTTTTTTGTTTGTTTGCCTGTCTCAATGTCTGCGGTGTGCGGCTCTGCGCATGGCAGAGGTGCCCAGCCTGGCGCTGAAGTTGCTTCCCTTCCTTGAGACCCACGGGAGGCGAGGGTCGGGCAAGGCTGGCGGAGAGAGGTGGCGACTTCCTGGTGGTTTTCATTTAGGCAAGCGGGGAGACGGTTTTTCAAAGCTGGGGCTTCAGGGAGATAGATGTGCGGGCTTCTTTCAGCAGACCCCCCCCCACCCCCACCCCAAATTGGGTTCCTTTTATGGCCACCAAAAAGGGGTACCCGCAAAAAAGACGCCCGGAGGAGTGAGATGGAGGGCCGGGGAAAGCCATGCAGGTTCCCGTTGAGCTTTTGGAAGAGCATGGGTCCCCATGGGTTTTCATGGGTCCCCATGGGTCATGGATGAAGTGTGTTTTGTTTTTGTGCCCGTTCCGAGGTTGGTCGCTTGCCTCAGCAACAACTTGAAGGCAGTCGACTTTGGCGGCTTCCTCAGACAGAATTTGGGGGACTCGATGATGGCTCTGCCCATGATTCATGTATGCCACGGCCAAAATCAACACATTGAGCTTCCGCTTCAAGGAACTGCCAGGGCTCACATAAGGACTTTTGACCATAGCACATATAAGTACTTGGGAGTTTGACTCCAGCATACGGCCATTGTTGCTGGCAGACTTTTGGGCTGTGCGACTCCTTGCATTTGTCATAGTGCTGAGTTCTGAGTTGGACATGGCAGTTCCTGTGAGCTAAAGCGAACGGACCATGGTGACCATGCTCGTACCAAACGTGTTTGCAACTCTCCTATCTTTGGGCGCCGGACAATCTGGCGCAACTATCAAGAGAGCTCAGCAAGGAACGCAACTTGATCACTTGTCGTGGTGCTTGTCAAGCGCCAAGGCGGTGACACGGAGTCTCTCTTCCCCAAGCTGCATGGTGTCACGCTTGAGGCACTTCTTATCATGGACCTGGCAAGGGCACAAGCTTTGTTCTTCTTCTCTTTTAATTTTTGGCGGAGGCGTGTTGTGTTTGGCTAAATTATGTGGCGATTGGCTTCCATCGGTTTCTCTGCCGCAATGACTCGGGATTTTGTCGCCATTGAAGGCAATTTGGCCATGGATCAAAATCCCGTACCCCTAGTGAACATCTCGATCCCCACTAAAATGGACGAACATGGGTGGTGCACCTACCCCAAAATGGTACCATTGGTGTTGACCCACAGCCATTTGATTTGTTGCGCATCTCTTTTCAGAGTCCGTTGACCAAGCTGCTCCCAGCTTGGCCTGTTGACCTTCCAGGGCCTGGAGTCACAAGCCAAGCCTTCAGGCCGCCGCCAAAGCACTTGGCGCCAAGCATCAGAGCTGCGGGGATCAGGCCTGCGGAGTGAACCACATGGATGATGCCTGTGCCCCTGAAGGTTAACAAAGACAGCTCAGTAGACATGGATCACATGTCGCAGATGCTGTTTAATCCTCAATGACCCATTCAGTCCGCGACGTGCTGGATACTTTTGTTGTCAGGAATCCCGATTGCTTGCACTCATGACAGCTTCTTTTGATCTGACAGCAGCTTGTAAAAGACCATGGCCGGCAACCCCCCCTCCCGCATGCAAGAACCCTTGACTTCCATCCCCCACTGTCAGCAATGATGCTGAAGGAATTTACAGAGGCGTTTTGCCCTGTCAGCTTGCAAGGGATCCCACTACAGGGATGCTTGCTTGTGCATATTTTTGTTACACTGGTACTTGCTTGTGCATCCCTCTCTTGGATGCAAGTGACCTTTCATCAGTCAAGCAACATCATGCCAAAAGGCCAAAAGGGATGGCATGGTGATTGTGGACTAGTTGAATTCTCGTTGCAGCGTTGCTGCTTGAAACTTAACATGCTTTACGAGCAAACCATGGCACCATGGAACGTACGGCGTCTTTCCCACTATTTGGGCGATCTGAGAGTGGCATCCAGGTCCGTTTTGACATCCATTGCGCTCTTGCAGGTGTGGCTTCAACCGAAAGAGGCAGCGGCACCCTGAGTTCTGCTTTCAGCCCTCATCAAGTGCATTCCGCGCGCTGCCTTTGGCGAAGCACCGGAACTGCTCACCACGACTCTCACACTCCCAAGTCGGAGTTTTGCACAGGCATATGCATCATTCAAGGGTAACAGCCACCTAATCTCAGTGCAGTGTCAGATGTTTGTATAGGAAGCAGGGTGCCAAGGCTGCCGAAGACAGCAAGGCTCTGCTGGATTTGATCGTGGTGGGCTCGGCCATGCATCTCAAGTGAGTCATGCCGCGCCAGGTTCGATCGAATCTTGGCAATCCATGGAGCCGAATGCCCATGACTAGCAACACATGACTGCGGGTCAAAACCAATGGGATCCCATTTTGGGGTAGGTGCACCACCCATTGTGGAACCTATTTTAATGGGGATTGAGATGTTCGCTGGGACGGGCTATTGACCCATGGCCACATCAGCTATTTTTGCTGAAGGTCTTCTCCGCGGACCGTTTGTCTGCTCCCAAGTGCACACTTCGCTGGCGAGCGCAGGCCATGAAGGCCAGTGCGGGTATTTATGGTTGCAGGAGAAAGCCGAGGGCTGACAGCTATCCGGAAGTTGCTAGATTGATTTGCTTCACTAAGTTGCTTGAGGTACCGCTGCCCTCAACCTGCTGACGAGACCATTCGCAGGCGCATGGAGCATGGGGTGGGGCACCCAGCGATGTCCCTTCTGCCATGGGCAGCGCAGACTTCTGCCATGGGCAGCGCAGACTTGGTTTTGCCACCTTGCTCTGGGACCATATGCTTCTGCCCGCATCGTGCGGATTTCACTTGTGTGTTTGCTGATGGGGACGTGATGTTAATATGTTAGACCACATTGCAAGATGGAGAGGAAATACCGCTTGCTGTTCGCTAAGGATTGCCTCGGTATGGCCCACAGGCAGTGCATCATTTAGGGCAATGCATGCATGAAGACATTTGAACTCCACGTTTCATTTGGTTTTCCCGTGACTCACCGGTGCGCGCGATATGTGTGCGCGATATGTGTGCGCGATATGCGTGCGCGATATGCGTGGAGGTTCGCCCGTCGCTTCAGCTGCTCGGCGGTGACTGTGGCCTGCTTGGCCCGGCTGCTGCTGCGTTTGGCGCAGACCCCAGCAAAGCCGCGAGGTCGAATGAGGTCCCCCTTGCTTGCCGCTATGCGTTGCTCCTTGGCCAGTTCTGCGGCTCTCACTACCCATAAACAGAGGCTTTTCATTCGATTTTGTAATTTCTAATCGGCATGTGTATGGCCAAGCTCCAAGAGTCGCTTGAAATGATGCAGAATGGATGGGTGTATTCCAGGTATAGTGCAAGGTCAGAGAACTCGGTCAAGGGCCTTACAAGGCTGGTCGTGGGTGGAACGACACCCTTGCGCTTGCCGACGTGACTCCATGACTTGCCTTTAGTGGAATGCTTATTGAACCGGGCTTCGTGCCTGAGGCCAAGATAGCACCAGAGGTCGCTGCCGAGGCTCTGGCGCACAGCTTGGATCGGCGGGTTTGGTCTCTGTGCTCTGCGTTGAATTTCATCCTTGATATGCAGCGGAGTTGCTCCAGGAGAGTAGTCCACATCACTGAGATTTGGACAGGGCATAGTTGCAGTTTGTAGCAGACGCAAATTGGACACAGGAGTATATATTATTTTTCTTGCGCATCAAGGGGTCATGCTGTGAGACAAGGGATATGGGAGAAATGGGGCTTGTGAACCTATGGCCGCGCATTTCATTTAGGCTGGGGCCTTGACACTTTCAGTCGTTGCCTCCTTGCGCAAGGCTTGCGCGCGCGTGGTGGAGGTGCTGTCCTAAGCCAAACAGCGTCTCTCGCTGGGCCCTTCAGAGGTGACCGGGGTGCATGTCAAGCTCGCGCAGCTGCTCAGTCAGACAAGCGGCGAGTCATACAAAACAGGCGCGTTTTGCATATGAGGCAAATTAGGGACACATGGAAGCAAATGGGCCGCATTAGGTACTGGCACCCAGACACATTTGCAAGGGGCACAACGTTGAAGTGCATTATGAATTATACATATATATATATATATACACGTATAAACTGTACAATTAAGATATAACTGTACATTGCACTGTGCTATATCATGTTAATTCTTGCAGTGTTATGTCATGCTATTCTATACAATGTTTTTGTAAATCTACGTATATACATAGAGTGATGCTTTAATGGACAGCCATGCGGCCCACTCGTGTGACCTCCAGAAGCAGAAGCTTGCTCCTGCTTGTGGCCCGCAGCTGAGTTGAAGGCTGCGGGCAACGGCCCAGCGAAGGCTGAGGGCATATGCCAGGGGTTTGTTGCATATCAGATACTGCTTTCGATCCAAGCACGGGCAATGACATCCTAAGGTTCCAGCACTATGGCTGGGCCACCATCTTCCCGAAGCTTTTGCTGTGGCGCAGAGGCAAAGCGGCTGAGCAAGAATGAGCGCCTCCAACCTCCTCTCATGCTCAGAAGGCAACACGTGAACAGAAATCACTTCCATGTCCAACAGTCAGATGGCCAGGCCAAACTTGCCATGCATTGCATCACAATCAGCGTGGGTATCAGGGTTCTTTGGCTTTGCGCCCTCAAACCCTCTCACAAGTCTTCATGTTTTGGACATATGTGTAGACTCGCAGGGCACAGAGACGTACTTGAAAGACGGAGAGTGGCAAAAGCCTAGCCCTCTTGACCTGTCAGGCGATCGAAGTCCTTGGAGCGGAAAGTCCATGCCATGACGATGGACGTGCTGACAGAGATGGATGAGGACGCTGTCCAGTCGCGGTTGGAGCTGAGAGCCATAGCTGACAGGCTCGCACGGCAGGAGTGCCATTGCTTTTGTAAGAGGCTTGACCATGGGTTGGGATCCTTTTGTGGCGAAATGTGTCTCATGTCATCGAACGCTTTGATCAGGAGCTGGAAGAGCCCCGCAGGCCGCGACGGAAGATGAAGGACTTCGCTGCTGGCGAGCTCATTGAAGGCCAGCGAGACCCGGGGCCCAGAGAACTTGCGCCCACACTCAAGGTCCCTCTTCACAGGTCGATTGTAGATCCCCATGATGCACAGGCTCCTCATGAGAGCGGAATATTGTCGCACAGCAATGTCCGGCGGACAATTTGAGCAGGCGCTTACTTTCTTTGGGATTTGGCCTTGCCATCCACGTGCAGTGCTGATGAAGCGTGCGGCTCTTTTTCAGGGTGGGCGTTGCGTGGCAGGTGTGGTGACAAGGGACTGCAACGACTCAGTTCACTTGGACATTGGCGCTGCAGCGGACGGCGTTTTAGAGCTCCTCGTCGGCAACACGAATCCTTTTTCAGGGGCCTTCTGGAGGTTGCGTGGGCGGATATTCTAGTCAGCCGTTCGCTTTTCGAAACCTGGATGGGAGAAGTGGGTTTGTGTCGGCATGGGGCTTTCTTTCCCTACTTTGATTGACCGGAGCGCCGACCGCCAAAAACACTGCCAACTGAGTCACAGTTGGCATTGCTCATTGAGCCGCAGGAAGGGTGACTATGTGGGGGCGGCTGACCCGCAGCAACTGTACTGGCCAGGCAAGCGGCTGAACGTGACAGTGTGGAGCCGTCCGGCAGCGAAGGTAATATGAGCGGCTGGCTGTTTGGGAAGGACATTGGTGCAACAGCCCCCAGATTTCCCGTAAAACAAGTTGATATCTTTGAGGTAGCAAGTAATTTTGCTTGGGACTCATATGGATAAGGACGCCACATATCAATGCAGAATTGAGAAGCATTTGCTTCTCTTGGGACTGCTTGAAATGCACTTCTCACTGTTGTTGCGCAATCCAGACAGATCGCGAGCCTTAGGCAATGCTGGCCATTGCATTTCTTTGCGGCTGCACAGATACGAGGGCACTCGGTGCGGCACCTGCTTCCAATCATTGGATGAGCCTTTGCGACTCGGTAGGCAACAGCAAGTCGAAAGAACTTGCACGTGCCACGTGCCGCGTGAGCCCATGTTCAGTGTTCTACAAACTCGTTTTCAATCAAGAGAATCCGGCTTAACACACACACACTCTACAGGTGCTAGAAATGAATAATTCCTTGCAATATCAGCTTCCAAACATCCTGATTTCGACTGTTCTCAGCACTGGCCCAGCAAGGTATGGTACTGGGTCGGGGCCTTGGCTGAACTTTTCCGCTAAAGCATGAGCGGCTTGCGAGTGCATGGGCAAAAATCTGTCAGCGGCCTGCTGCAATTAGTTTCAAGGATAAAGCAACCAGACCTTTTTGGGTTCATCGAAATCCATCGACATCAGCAACGGCATCCGAGCATCTTGCAGTGCTCAGAGAAAAACTTAAGCCTGCAGGCATCACGAGCGCTGCGTGCAGTGTTGGAACATTGGCAGAGGCGCGGCAGACAAGCTGTGATGTGAAGAAAACCATGTCCCACTTGCTGCTCTTGACACGGCTTGCAGCCAGGCATGTGAACCGTTGCAATGCTGTCACATGTCGCGCTGTAGATGCCATTGAGCCATGGATTCTACTTTCCCGTTGACTGAACTCTCCCAGTTTGATCAATCACATTTGGCATACTGTTTGAGTTGCACATTTCATACGTTTTGGCATAATGTTTCTGCAGTATGTGACATCTGCTTGCTCTTTGGAGGCGTGCCACCCTTCTTTGAGTCGGGCGGCAAGCGCTATCACTGCGTGGTGGGTGCAGTGCCGACAAAGGTGAAGAAGAATCTTGGTGTTTGTACTTTGCCAATGGGCTACATACCCGGTTGCATAGGTTTGCACACAGAAACTGTTCATCACTGTGCCCTTTATCATGATGATTTCTGTGTTTGTTGTTGCTGATTGCTTCGCACAATTACTTGTCTCCGTGCCAAGACGGCTGCAAACAATTTGCATTGCTCAGTATCAAGAGGGTTTAGCCACACCAGGCTGCTGATTTGCGACAGCCAGCTGAGGAAAGTACAGGCGCTCATTGACAAAGGCTCTGAGTGTTGGGCGTGTCTTGTTTTGAGGGTTCCCTAAAACATGGATACCCAGCCAGTTCACCGCAGATTTCGAGAGTTCCTTTGTTGCTGGAGACCTTCAGAGAGGACCAATATGGAGCACCGGATATTCTGTGACAAGTATCTTTATGATGTTTAGGGAGTATCGTTGTATGACACATATTTTGTATGCCTTACCGCCCAAGTCATCCATGTCAAGTTGGCGAGCTCTCGAAAACGAGGCGCTCGGCACCGCGCGCGCAGGCAACCGCTACTGGGACACCTGGGCCGAAAAGTCCTCCCGGCCGCAGCAGAAGGGCCGCTTGCACGGAGCCGCTTGGCTGAGAGAGTGACATGGGAAGCATGCGGCTGGCTACAAATGAACGGAAGGAAGCCAAAAGGAGGTCCCCCAAAAGGCGGGTCCTCTAAAAGGCGGGTCCTCTAAAAAGGATCAGTTTTAAGGGGTGTGAAAAGTCAGCATATGTTTTTTTGGAAGGAAGCTCGCTGGCTTCGCAGGTTGGCCTTCAGCTCAGCCGCAACAACACCTTCCCGGGCACGGAGCAACTGCAAGACATGTGCAACGATGTGCCTTGGCTTTGCGGTTTCAGTTGAACCACGGCCAGCCGGCTTTCAGCTGTAATCTATTTCAGCATTCAGGCCTTCATTGTGGCTCAGTGATTGCCCCAAGCATGTTCGTTCAGCGTGTACCGAAATGTAGCTCACAGCAGAGGTTTGAGGCTCGTCCGCAACCAGTGGGATTTGTGATGTTAAATTGTGATGTCAACAATTGGGATTGCCCCTGCCAAGCAAGCGGAGCCTTTCAGCAATCAGCATGCACATATGGGGCGCTGAACGTGGGTAGTGCCGCCCGCTCCTGGAGTGCTGGCGCCGGAATCTACCAACGCTCAAGGGAAAATGAAATCATGGAGGGGGCCAGAGGCAAGGGAAATTGGCAGAGACCTGGGCGGAGCTTTGGCTTGACCCATTAGGTGCAAATGCGTACGGGCTATTGTCATGCTTAACGCGCAAAGACGCCATATGCCCTGCCCTGTTCCATACATGAACCAAGCGCATGCTGCTTAGGATGTTATTGAGCAAGCCTGAGATAGCAGGCCAAGTGAATTGATAAGGTGTTTGAGCTTGTTCAATCCATTGGGTAGCTCGGGGCCCAAGACTTGGCTCAGGACCGTAGCAACCCATGTGGGCAACTGGGTCGGTGGCACAGAGTTGAGCCGACACTTGAAGCTTTTGGTTGACCCTCTGTGCATTTTGGGCCCTCAAATCCATGAATTGCCAGCTGAAAGCTGAAGGCGCACCAAACATGCCGACATCGCCCGCTGCGCGCTTGGAAACATCGCGGACAAAAAAGCCTCAAATTGTGCCCATGCACCCTCTAACATGGTGTGAACAATATGTTTAAGCACAGTGACTGGGAGGTCCTCATTCTAGGATCCAGCAGTTCATCAGCTCACTCAGCAGAAACCGGGCAAAGAGCCATAGATCATCAGGACCGATCCTGTACAGCAGGGTATGCAAAGCTGGGAGAGTGCGTTTGGAGATGTCACAGTGCAACAGCTGCCAATCATTAGACTCGTCTATGCTTCTGCGCACACACATTTTGATTGCAACCCAGCGTGAAAAGCCCCTTTGAACTGATTTTTTTCAGATTCAGAGCCAGGCTGACGGCCGGTTTTTTCTTTCGGGGGATAAATCTTGGCGCTTCTTTCTGAGCTTCTGTTGTTGCTCTGGAGAACAAACAGTGACGACTTGCAGTTTATGCTCAGCCAATCAGCAGAGAGGATCTTGGAGGCCAAGCGACAGCCGTAAAGCCATTCAGGTGGTATAGAGGTATACACAAACGCCTTGCTTTTGTGGCTGGCTAAACCGCAGTCCTTTTTTTGAGGTGCTCCAGGAAATGTTGGACAGTGGGATGGTCCAGATGTTGAACAACGCCAGCAACGAAGATGTGCGGCTTGGGCTGACATGGGCGATTTTCCAGCACACACACAATTGGCTACATGCACCGGCGCACCGGCGCACCGGCGCACCGGCACAACACGCGGACTGCACCACGTTTTCATTAGCATTTGGCTAGCGGGAAAAGGGTCTGAGCAGTTTGAAACGTGTATCAAGTATTTTCCCGAGCTGGCATGGCAGAAAGAGATTCAGATGGGGCACAATCAGAGCTGAGGTGGCAATCCTTCCGTTGGTACCACCCACCTAAGCTGCCCTCAGCACAGCCAGGAGCGAGACCAAGTGTTTGGGCCCCAAATGTTTTATTCCCAGCATAGGATTGGGTGCTTTGGGTTTCCGCGCGCACCAAGCACGTGCAGAGTTGCTTGCTGCTTGATTTTGAAGAGGATTCACTGCAGGTTTGTGGAGGCAAGCAGTTCTCAGGTGCAGGCAGACTGCACGCCTTGCCGCAAAAATGACTGTGCTTGGCCTGAGAGGGCCGGTATATCTGATGTTATTCTGTGAGACGGAAGCCTGTTTGCGGGCATGCCTAGAGCACGACATATCCCCCGGGCCGCCGGCCAGGAGTCGCAGTCCGTGATCCTATGGATGGTGGAGCTGTTCAGAGCTACATTGGACAAGGCCGGTACCTTTTGGAAGGATTGCCAATGTCCACCTGGGCCTACCTTGGCCAGCCAAAAGGTTGTCAAGTCTCGAAACACCTTCAGGACGGCATTGAATTCATGAAACCCTTCCTATTTCTAGGAAGGGTTTATAAATCTGGGGTACCCCATTGCTTTGAAGACTTGTTGCCTGACCTGTTTTTGCAACCATCCGCTCTCCTACTTACCATTGTCCCCTTCCCAACAGAACAGCGGCAGAATTGCCTAACCGTGTGTAGGCAGCCTGTGGAGGCTTGAGTTGCGAAGCCTTGAGTAGGCAGTTGCGCAAGCGGTAGTGCATTAAAGTCCAAGTTGCGGGAGCGGATTGTGCTGGCTTCGCATTGGCATTTTGTAAGCTTTCAGAATGCTAATTGCAGAAATTGCACACGCTGCAGGGCGGAGCTCATTGCAAGCTGGAATAGGATGGAGGAAGAGGTGAATGTTCACTCTCGACCTGCGTGCAGGATATGCATTTTTACTCGTTTGTTCTGGGCTCTTTTGGGTATGGGTCAAAATTAAACCACTAGGGGACCGCAGGTTTTAGCCCATGTGTCCATTTATCAGGGTTCCATGCTGGGTACCTATTATTATTATTCTTATTATTATTATTATTATACTTATTATTATTATGGTGATCATCATTACTATTGATCCACAGCCTTTTGACCCATTGGCGAGGCTACATGGCGGTGCTCAATAACTGCAGCCAAGCGCATGGCCCGCCGCTGCCAGTGGCGCGATTGCTGGGCCTGGGTCTCGGGTCCCAAGGTCTTCGGGTCTCGCGCAGCTTTGGTCACCGCGGGGTTTTGCTGTTGCCGAACAGTCTTTGGGCTATTTGGCCATGGGTCAAAACCCAAATCGCACCCCCAGTGAACATCCCAATCCCCACTAAAATAGGTTCTAAAATGGGTAGTGCACCTATCCCAAAATGGGATCCCATTGGTTTTGACCCACAGCCATTTCGCTTTGGCTGGAAGCGTTGTTTGCTTTGGCCGCAACACTGCTTTGCTTTGGCTGGAAGTGCTCGGCCGCGCTACGGGCCACGTTGACACAAAAGCGCAAAACTGAGGCGTGAAATCGTGCAGAGACACCTGTACCATTTGCAGATCCAAAGGGTGTCAGGCAGGAATTGCATGTGACAGCATTAGGATGGCCCCCAGTGGTCATTTGAAGGTGTTGCGCAAATTGAAGGATACTTTGCCCCGTCAATTCTGATTCAAAGCATATTCTGAGTCGACATTTGTGGCCCCATGTCAATATAAACTAATCAGCGACCAGGATAGTCCCAGATATTTCTGCACTTGAAAGGCCTGCGATGAATGCTGCGTGCATGTGGACAATGACCAGTCCGCATCAGTATTGCTGGGCATTCAGGAGGAGAATCCAGCCGCTTGGATTTCCATTTTGCCGGGGCCAGCGCCAGGGTCACATTTGGTGGTGGCGACATTCTGCGTAGTGAGGCGGCTTGAGTTGTGCCCTGATGTGCCTTGTGCTTGAAAAGCGACCATGGTTCCCCAACACACCAACGGCCGAGAGTGAGGCAGGATGAAGTGAAGGGAAAGCTGCCCCTGAAATGTTGCCGCAATGTGTCCCCCCCCCCCCCAATCCAATCCAAAACTTGTTGGTTTTTGCAAGATGCCCCCTGGCCTATGCCTAGATTGTGAACGAGATGGCCTTCTTTGTGATGGGCAGCAAGGCATTTCCCCTCGTGACCTGGACAGCAGATTCAGAACTGCGTGCTTAGCTTGACGCTTGTTGTTTCTTTGCTGAGCACACGCGGCTGGAACAATGACTTGGGTAGTGTTAAAACTGGGCAAGTTTTCAGGGATAGAAGCACCAGCATGAACCCAAGCATGTGGAGGGTGGTTGACGCACACAGCCACTTTGCCCAAAACAGAAGTCATTTTACATTTGGGGCAGGTGTCTCGAAAACTAAAGTGCACAGATTGGGCATGCGCTCGACTCAAGGCAGGTGGCCGGGCCTTCCTGTTTGACGGCAAGGTGGTGCCGCATGGCGTTTGGTGCATGCGAGGGCAATATCAAGGCAGGACTCGTCCGCCCACCGATTGAGAGTAGGGCTGGCACTGCCCCTACATGCAGTGAGCAAGGAGCAACAAACTTACTGTACTCCATGTTGTTTACTCATGGATCAACCTACAACTTGGCCCGAAGAACCTCTTTTGTCATCAACACATTTGCCAATATCTATTCGAGCGTCTTTGAAAGCTGCATTCGGCCTCGTCTAATCGCGCTTTTCAACATGCCAGCTTCGTGATTATTTTTGTGTACGATGGCGATGATGATGATGATGATGATGATGATGATGATGATGATGATGATGATGATGATGGCGATGATGATGATGATGATGATGATGATGATGATGATGATGATGATGATGATGATGATGATGATGATGATGATGATGATAATGCTGGTGGTGGTGGTGGTGGTAGTGGTGGTGGCGGTGGTGGTGGTGAGGATGAGGCTGAGGATGACGGTGATGCAATGACGTTGGTGACAGTGACAGTGAGGACGATGACGGTGATGACGACGCTGGCGACGACGTCCATGATGGTGATGATGATGATGATGATGATGATGATGATGACGATGGCGGTGTTGACAAGGACAGTTCTTCGGTGATGACGACGACGGTGATGATGACGCTGCCGATGACGTTGATGACGAGGATGACGATGGCAATGACTATGATGGTGATGGTGATGGTCATGGTGATGGGTGGTCGTGGTGGTGGTGGTGGTGGTGGTGGGGGTGGTGGGGGTGGTGGGGGTGGTGGTGGTCATGCTGATGACAATGACGGTCGTGGTGATGACGATGTCGGTAGGTGGCGACGACGATGACGATGACGATGATGATGATGATGATGATGATGAATATGATGAATGATGATGAATGATGATAAATGACGATGATGATGATGATGATGATGATGATGATGATGATGATGATGATGATGATGATGATGATGACGATGACAACGCTGACGATGACGATGACGATGATGATGAATGACGATGATGATGATGATGATGATGATGATGACGATGACAACGCTGACGATGACGATGATGATGATGATGATGATGATGACGACGACGATGATGATGATGACGATGATGATGATGATGACGACGCTGACGGCGGTGGGATGACCATGACCATCTAGCATGCCAGCACATGCTTTGCAAAGAAACGAGCGCAGCATGCGTCGCAGCAGGCATGGCCTTCGTTAAGAAGGTGCCTTACCAACGGCGACTTCGTCGAAAGTCTTGAGTTTCGGTGCAAGGCTGGCTTATGAGCTGCAGCTGAGCATGATGTTTGGTGTGGAGCCGGAATGGTTTGTGTCAACAGGTTGGGGGAATGCATGCTTTGCAACACGATGTCAATGTTGCTCTCGTGTTTGTATGTTGCTCAGCAACTTCCTACATGATTCCCCCTGGTTGTATTGACATGATAGAGTGACTTCTTAGCACACGCATATTTGAAGTGCATGCGTTGAAGAAACTTGTGACCGACTGCAACTGCAACGGGCATGTAAACAGGTATGGTTGCTTTTGTTTTGAAGCTGCGGTTCCGTGAGGGTTTTGAAGCTGGCATGAATTTGTATTGACTTCTTGTGCGTGCATTTCCGTGGGTGGAAAATCATTGAAAGCTTGCCATCATCCATGCATTTGCCTTTTTGTTGCTTTACAGGGGACACAATTTTGCTGTGACTTGCGCGGCAGGCTGCTCAGCGGATTCTGCGGGGCGTTCTTGGCGGGGTCCTGCGAATTGTACACACTGTGAGCGGCATGCATGCTTTTCGAGATGTCACGTTGTTGAGCAGTTCCCGAGATGTTCAAAGGCTCTGAATGCGTGGGCGCGGAGGCAAATCCCAAAGTGTCACCGCATGCGGCCACTTGGAGTAAAGCTTTCTGCCAGAAGAGGCTTTGCCAAGCTTTAGTTTGTCAAGCAGACTACGTTTCCTTCATTTGCCACTTACCTGGCAAAGATGCAAGATGACGCAATACGGATCGCCTGACAAAGTCTGACATTTGATGGCATGGCCAACAAACAATCGGCCTGCCCAAAGCAGAAGGGAATCCGGACCCAGGCAGTGGCAGGTTCAGAGCGGTTGAGCCACATTGCAGCAGAGTGGCCTGCCATCTGGAGACTTTTGCTTTGAGGTTTCGGGCAGTGCTCGGCTGCCTAACTTTTTGAACGCGGCCCACATGAACCATGTGGCTGTGAGAGGGAGAGAGAGGGAGAGAAAGGGGTGGGCGTTTGCCCATAGTTCCTTGGCCTGCTTTTGTACAGGAGTTGGTGCTGAGGTGCGAGGTGTATCAACACATGAGCAGCGCCCAAAACCTCCTTTTACCTGGTTTCAAAACCTCTTTTTGCCTGGTTTCATAGGGTTATAGTAAGGCTCATATAAACCTTTATATCCAGCTTATTAGAACCAAAAGTCAATGGGTTTTGGGCACAGCTTACACACGGATGATTCAAAGAGCCGTCCTTAAACAAATGATTTCTGTGTTCATTTTGCTTCGTCACCAGCCATGACTCGACCCAACTCCGACCAGGCATCAAAGAATACTGGGCGCAGAGAAAGAGCAGTGCACGGTCGGCGATCACGTCCCAGTAATGATTGAATAGTCGCCACGTAGCTGGTCATTTGTTGTCATGAAGTTTTAACGAACACAGAGCGCAACGGTCCATCCCCGTCTGCTTTTTGCGCATCCATTTCAGTTTATCGCAGGAAGTTCGCCACGTGCCAGGCAGCGCCACATTCACTCCTGCGCTTGGCGCAGTGTAGCTTGGCTTGGGAGAAGGGCTGTGCGGTACTGCGGAGCGAGCTGCAGAGAAATGGAAGACATGCCAAGGCCCCTTAAGTGCCAGGGCCATCGTGAGAAGGCTGACAGGCGCAACACAAAGACAATGCGCCCAGGAAAGCGTCTGAATCACATGGCACAAAACGAAGAAGCATGGTGAAGAGAATCCAATCTTGATTGCACTCATCTTCGCTCGCCTCAATTGCCTTGCTTGACACCTATGCATACGAAAACCCCCAGATTCATGCACTGCGTTCCAACGAGGCCTGCCCAAGGAGTTGCCTGCAGGGCTGCAGGCTTTGCCTCCTGAGGCGTCGCCGTTTCCAACGCAGTGAACGAATGCAATCGAATTATGTTAACCCCGGATTAAGCAGAACCCCTGGTTGATTTTGATAGGGGGGTGTCCCCTTTTAGTGGGGATTCAGACCACTTTTGGAGGAAACACCCGACGGGTTTATCAATCCTGCGTCAACCTTACCGTCGTGTGGCCGTGCGCAGCAAAAGCAGTTGAACTGTGCTGCTTGCTTGCAACCTTGTGGGCCAGCAAAGTCTTTGAGCAATCCACGGCTAACATGTGTTGGCGCCAGCAGCGGCTTTTGGATGTTCGTGAGGCTTGTGAAACACCAATGATTACTTGCAGCCTTTTCCCAGCAAGAGATGTTGAACATCATGCCAACCACATTGTTTTGTGCCAGTCAAAACTCAACCACGCGTATTGCTCAAACATTGGCAGCAGCAAAGGCTGATGAGCACATTTTGCAGACTCATTGTTTTGTGCCAACATCGGCTTTTTCAAGTCGCAGCTTATGGAACAATTTTGGGCACAACAAAACTCTCTTGAGAAGCACACGTCAAGAGAAATGCCAGTTGCTCACACTTGAAAAAAGACAGCTGAACTCTTGTTTTGGCTACAACACGCCAAGCAACTCAAAACGTACCAACAAGACTGATCATCGACAATACAAAAGACATTGGCGTCGGCAAAAGCTCACCCCAAATTTGGAACTCCCTCAGCGGAACTGATTTACTTTATCCGAAGCCGCAGAAAGATAGATCGTTCCACATGATGCAGGGCGTTCTATCCACGCTGTGACTGGCCCCGGTTTTCACGTCATGCCACTGGCCAGGCGCGGCCGCGAAGCTTGAGGCGTGAGCACATGGCAACGTGCGGGCTTCTCACAGAGGAAAGCTCCAGTGGCATTGTTCTTTTGGCAATGGGATGTCCAAGAAGGGATTGTTTCGAAAACTTCCAGGCTGGGCCGCCCAAGTCAAGTCGAGCAGCATGAGGGAGGCAAACTCAGCAAAGGTTTCGGTTTGCAGCTGTCCCTGCTCTGAGAAGTTCTTGGGTGTCCTTCAAGGGGCTGATTGAGTGCAGATGTGTTCCAGGATTAGCTGGGTGTGTCAACCAGAAAAAGGGACACCCTGAAAATATATCCCAGCTGGGTTGAGTGCTTTTCGAAAGGTTGCTGCGATTCCGAGTTTCACAGAGCCGACTGCCACGCTGGGCTGGGCAGCTCAGTGGATTGATTCTGGCATTTTCCGGCGCTCTTGAGGGATGTGGGTGCTGTGTCAGGGAATCGTTCTGGCTTGTTCGAACACACACACACACACCCACACCCACACTCTGACCGAACTTGAGTTGCGGCATATGCTGAATGTTTAATTCCACTTTGGCGCAAGATTTGGGATTGGTTGTGGGGCGCTGCCCAAACCACCAAAACTAGCCCAAAACTCGCGCAAGCACATCCCTAAAGCAACCCTAAAGCCACTGCTAAACCAGCCGCACACCTCCAACCAACACCGACCCAAAGTCAACCTTAAGCCCTCCCAGCAGCATCCGCAATATCAGCCCTTTGCCTGGCCTAAATGAACCCCAAACAACCCGACCCGCCCTCATTGAGACTTCAGCAAGCCCAACACTCACCCAAGGCCAGCCCCGAGCAACTCTGAGCTGCCACCAAATCAAAGCCAACCCGACCCCCAGCTTGGCCAACAGGCCTTGAGAGATATCCGCCTGTTGCCCCCTAAACTGAGAGTGAAGCAAGGGTTCCCAGCTAACCTCTTTGGAGGCGCATGAGGGAGGCCTTGTGCTGAGCCGGCGCTAGCAAGAAGCCGGGGCTAGCTAAAAAACAAACTCAACTTCACTCAGGCCTGGCGCACACATCCAACTGTTGTGCTGCTTTGGGTGCCGGCCTAAGTTGAACAGCCGCGGATGCGTTCGGATGCATCAGGCCTGGTGCTGTTGTGACAGATTCTACTCCCTGCCTTCCGCAGATTTGCCCAAGCATGTGCGGAGATTAGATGAACACAGTCGAAGACAGCAGATGCGTCCCATTCAGCCGGAACTGCAGCCAGGGATGCGCCACAGCCGGGCAAGGTGGATATCAAGCTAGCAACGACAAACGCGTTGTGAGCAAGTCATTCGATTTGTTCGCAAGACATGCTAGCTGCCATGATGCTTCCCTACAACGACTTTCGCTGGGAGGGAGCATTTGCTTCAGATTGGAGATGGCCTGTAGGCAGCGTCGTCATCTACTTGGCCGTGGTGGGTGTCCTTGGAGTGCTGATGAGAGACTCAAAGGCGTTTGACCTTCGGCAAATCACAGCTTCTCGGCTTATTTCGATATGAGCTGTGAGTAGTGTCCAACACGCCAAATGTCTCGGGGCCTTGTCGCCTTCCGTGATTCATTGGATGACCAAGGTTTTCCACAACCTTATCCTGTCTCTGGGCTCCCTCATCATGTTTCTGGGCACTTGCCTGGAGTTGCTGCAGCGATGGTTGTCCTCTGGTCACGCTGACTGGTTCTTCTGTGAGGATCCAAAGATGAAGGCGGTGGGGCCATTGTACTTCTGGTCTTATGTCTACTACCTCAGCAAGTACTACGAGATGTTTGACACAGTGTTGGTTCTGCTTCAGAAGAGCTTTGACCAAGCAAATGCGGGTGGTCTGGCCATGCAAACCTTGCTCGCATCCATTTTCAACTGTTCTTCAGAGGATGTTTCTGTTCGTGCCAACAGTTCTGCACCTGAGTGGTGCTTTTTCCTTTTGGCCTCCTTTTGGCCCCTTTTGGCATCCAAAAGGAAATCTCTTTTTCGAACGAATCAAACTTGGAGCCGTTTTAATACTCATTTCCGTTGGGAGTCGGGCACGAGGAGTCGCGTGCCCCACTTCAAGCTGCAGGTGTATCACCACGCAGCCGTGGTTCCCATGGCCTGGCTTTGGTGCGAGTATCAGCAGTCACTGCAGTGGGGCGGGCTCCTCTTCAACACCTTGGTCCATGTGATAATGCAACTTGGAACTTGCTTCTGGGGTCATTATTTTGACGGTTTCAAGTAAGACATGTCTAGAAGCAAGGCACGGATTTATACTACCAAAGTCAGAAAGACACTTCTCGTTATTTTGACGGCTTCTGGGGGTTAAAGTCAGAACATGGAGGTTGCTTCCCTTTGAAAAACTGAGGGGGTGACTTTGACCATGGTAGAAGAATGAGGCCAGTACTTCCAAAAGTAAAAAAGCGAATCTACCTGAGGAAACAAATGTGGTTTCCAGGATTTGGTCCATAGTCAATTCACCTGTTACTGTTCTTGGCACATGGGCCGTGTGTCGGCTCTCCAGAGCAACCGGACGTCCGAGGGCACAAATGGCGCCCCACAAAAATGCGCACAGCTTACTTGGCCCAAAGCCAGTCGCCAGGCTTTTGTGTTCTTTCTGAGCGCTTGCGCTGGCCGTTAGTTTTTGTGTTGCGTCGCTGCGTCGCTCAAAACCTCCAGCAGTAGGCGGCTAGAAACAAAATGCTGCTCTACCAATGGGGGTACAGGTGCGACTTGACACGCACAGACACACAGACACACAGACACACAGACACACAGACACACAGACACACAGACACACAGACACACAGACACACAGACACACAGACACACAGACACACAGACACACAGACACACAGACACACAGACACACAGACACACAGACACACAGACACACAGACACACAGACACACAGACACACAGACACACAGACACAGACATGTCTCATGAAGCCTGGCCTGGTCACACCACTTTTTGTTGCGTGTGTTTTTGTGCATGCTTATGATGATCGATCAAGCAGCCATACCATCGCTTTTTTGGTGCTGCCTGGGAGATCTCTTCGACGGTGTGATGGCTTGCTGATTGTATCAGCAGGACTGATTTGTTGACCCAGTGCAATACTGTCGCACTTTCTGTTTCTCGCCAAAAATTGGCCGCAATATGCCTGCACCTGGCTTTGCCTGGACAAAGGAGCACTTTTAGAAGACCATTTCAGTGGCGTTTTGTCTAAGATCCTGCGTTGGTCGGATTGCACCATTAGTATTTTAGTGCTTCAGAAGGTTCAAAGCAGTGGTTCAGGGAGTTAGAGCAGCAGCCCACAGGAGGTTTCATGTTTGAACTTCCAGCTTTGAAATCATGTTGGCTCACGATGTGCAGGTTGACTTACAAGTTGATTGTGGTGCAAGCTGAGGTATCACTATTATGCCATGAAAGCTGCCGAGCGGCCGACACCATGGAAGAAGTGGATTACCAAGTTGCAGACACTGAGCATGCAATCAGCATTGTTTGAGGCTATCTTTCAAGCAACTACCGAGCTTTCCTAGTATCCTGTTTATCTGAGGATTGTGCAATTCGCCACAAGCTTCGCGCTCCTGGCGGTGACGCTGCGCCGCTACAGCCAGGGAGCGGACTGTGCAGGAATGAATGCCTTATTTTACAACTGCATTTTCAATGCAACTCTGCTGGTGCAATTCGTCAGCGTGGACAAGCGCAACAAGGATCACGCAAAGACGAAGTGAGGCCAAAGAAAGGCCAGAAGATTTCCCGATGGCTGCGTGACTCGTGCCATGTGGCAATCTTGCCATTTGGCTGAGCGCCTTTTCCGCGTCGTCGATGCTGCATCTGCAACGCGGCCGTGGATCCTCCGCGCCACACCTAATCCATCAATGCCGTCCGTACCTGGCCTTGTGAAGTTGGGCATTCGAGTGATAGAATGTCAGACCGAGGGCAGAATGCTTGCCTTCAGAGGCCAGGTTTCGATGCAATTTTCAGGTTGTGTAGTAAAAGCATGGTGTTTTTCTCTCAACCTCTCATTCGATGTCCTCGATCCTGATCTTTTCCCAGTCTCCCTGACTTCAACCTCAGCAGCAAAGCATCCCCAACGGGTGTTTTGTTTTCCTTGCCTTCAAGTCCCACATGAGCCCAAAACTCCCCATTTACCATTTTAGCAGGTGGTTCTACTACCTGGTCTAAAACAAAATCATAGTCGTACCTTACTGACCAATCCATATAAACCTCACTGACCAGTCGTAGTACTACTACCTATATGCAACGTCAGCAGAACCAAACGTCTCGGGTTTGGTCGCCATGGAAGTCTTGGCTCAGCGTCACCCGAGCCCGGATCCAGGTGCGTGCCTCTGGGCGGACAGCTGCGCGGCCGCAAACGCTGCGCCCGCAGAGGTCTCAGGGAAGGGCAGGGCGGGTCTTTTTCCCAAAAGCATCTCTGATGCTTGGGTTCTGCTTTAGGTTTTCTCTTAAGGTGCCTGGGAGCGATACAAGCTGTGACGACGGAGATAAGAAGGGATTTCCATTTCGTTGTGCTGCAGACCGGGCGTGCGATGCCGGCTGGGGGCGCAGACCGGGCGTACGAGGCTGGCTGGGGGGACGGCGGTGTGGGGCTGGCTGGGTGCGCGAGACTGGCGCGGTGGACGCTCGTGACAAGCGGAAACCGCCCCCAAGCGAGACGGGCGCGGGGCACGCTCGTGACAGGCGGAAGCCGCCCCCGAGCGAGACTGGCGCGGTGGACGCTCGGGACATGCGGAAACCGCCCGCGAAAGAGACTGGCGCGGCGGACGCTCGTGACAAGCGGAAGCCGCCCCCGAGCGAGACGGGCGCTCGTGACAGGCCGAAAGCGAGACGGGCGCGGGGGACGCTCGTGACAGGCCGAAACCGCCCCCGAGCGAGACGGGCGCGGGGGTCGCTCGTGACAGGCCGAAACCGCCCCCGAGCGAGACGGGCGCGGGGGACACTCGTGACAGGCCGAAACCGCCCCCGAGCGAGACTGGCGCGGGGGACGCTCGTGACAGGCCGAAACCGCCCCCCAGCGAGACTGGCGCGGGGGACGCTTGTGACATGCGGAAACGCTCGTGACAAGCCGAAACCGCCCCCGAGCGAGACGGGGAGCGGGGGACGCTCGTGACAAGCGGAAACCGCCCCCGAGCAAGACGGGCGCGGGGGACGCTCGTGACAGGCCGAAGCCGCCCCCGAGCGAGACGGGCGCGGGGGATGCTCGTGACAGGCCGAAACCGCCCCCGAGCGAGACGGGCGCGGAGGACGCTCGTGACAGGCCGAAACCGCCCCCGAGCGAGACGGGCGCGGGGGACGCTCGTGCTGGCGCGGTGGGCGCTCGTGACATGCGGAAACCGCCCGCGTGCGGAAACCGCCCGCGAGCGAGACTGCCGCGGTGGACGCTCGTGACATGCGGAAACCGCCCGCGAGCGAGACTGGCGCAGTGGCCGCTCGTGACATGCGGAAACCGCCCCTGAGAGAGACAGCGAGACTGGTGCGGTGGACGCTCGTGACGTGCGGAAACCGCCCGCGAGCGAGACTGGCGCGGTGGCTTGTGACAGGCGGAAACCGCCCGCGAGCGAGACTGGCGCGGTGGACGCTCGTGACAGGCGGAAACCGCCCGCGAGCGAGACTGGCGCGGTGGCTCGTGACACGCGGAAACCGCCCGCGAGCGAGACTGCCGCGGTGGACGCTCATGACATGCGGAAACCGCCCGCGAGCGAGACTGGCGCGGTGGACGCTCGTGACATGCGGAAACCGCCCGCGAGCGAGACTGGCGCGGTGGACGCTCGTGACATGCGGAAACCGCCCGCGAGCGAGACTGGCACGGTGGACGCTCGTGACATGCGGAAACGGTTTGCAAGCGAGACTGGCGCGGTGGACGCTCGTGACATGCGGAAACCGCCCGCGAGCGAGACTGGCGCGGCGGAGGCTCGTGACATGCGGAAACCGCACGCGAGCGAGACTGGCGCGGTGGACGCTCGTGACATGCGGAAACCGCCCGCGAGCGAGACTGGCGCGGTGGACGCTCGTGACAGGCGGAAACCGCCCGCGAGCGAGACTGGCGCGGTGGACGCTCGTGACACGCGGAAACCGCAAGCGAGACGCGGTGGACGAAACCGTGACATGACGGAAACCGCCCGCGAGCGAGACTGGCGCGGTGGACATGCGGAAACCGCTCGCGAGCGAGACTGGCGTGGTGGACGCTCGTGACATGCCGGCGAGCGAGACTGGCGCGGTGGAGGTGGACGCTCATGACATGCGGCAACCGCCACGTGCGCGGCTCCATGTGAACAGCCCGGCGCTCCAGGTACGCCATAATTGTCCTTTTTGCCGCACACCTGACCCGAACAAACGGTGCCAATGTGTTTCTAGGACGGACCCTCTCTTCAGAAGCTGTAGCCTCTTGGGGTTCGCCCTACTTATTTGGAAGCAGCCTGGAAGCACGTTGACATGAATATGCTGAGCACACTCGGCCCAAACAAAAGGGCGCATGAACATCCGAACAGCTGACCCCGGTCTACGCAGATCGTGGTAACACTGTGTCTCAGACTTGTTTCGCCCACCAAGTGACCGAGGCTTGTCCACACCGAGCCCCCCGCAAAAGCGCAGCGCCGGCCCCGTCTCCACACACTTGCGGCGAATCCACCCAACTTGCCATCCACACGCATCCACTTGACAACGTGTGCGGCCCATTCCACAAAGTCACCAGTTGCAATTGGTTGCGAATGGGAAAATAGGTGGAGAAACGAACGAATCCAAGCAAGCTTACAAAGCAAGTTTGTGAAGGCCACGTGCACGGCTCCATGTGAACAGCCCGGCGTTCCAGGCACGCCAAAATTGTCCTTTTTGCCGCACACCTGACCCGAACAAATAGCGCCAATGTGTTTCTAGGACGAACCCTCTCTTCAGAGTCTGTGGCCTCTTGGGACTCGCCCTACTTATTTGGAAGCAGCCTGGAAGCACGTTGACATGAATATGCTGAGCACACTCGGCCCCATGCAACATAAGGGCGCATGAACATCCGAACAGCTGACCCCGGTCTACTCAGATCGTGTTGTAACACTGTGTCTCAGACTTGTTTCAGATGGGTGTAGAGCGAGCTTATGCCTTGCTTCCAATTTGGGAGTGGTAGTTTGTGCGGATCCATTTTCGGATTTCTGCGATTGGTTCTTCATGATGAATCGGATGACTTCGTGCCTTCCATGTAGTGCGGGGCCTGTCATGTTTCACCCGTGCCTTTGCCTTTTTCTCTGTGCTTGGTCAGAGCGCAGGCTGCTGGCTGCCAATCCGGCTTGAGTCGCGGTTGCTCCCCTTCTTCATCTGTTTTGGGGTTGATGTCCCAACTGTGAACAACTTAAATCTTGGTTTGCCTTCAGCTGTTCATGGGACATTTGTGCGCCAAGGCAAGAGCCGATGTGGCACAAATGCAGGCGGGCAGTAGCCAGGCTCCATAAGAACCCTTTGTCCTGGCGCCGACATGTTTGCTTGAGTGCTGTGGTTGTTTTGTGACTTCTTTAAACATATGCTCAAACGACAGTCGCTCAGCTTGACTCGTGCACCCCTGCGCAGCAAGCCATTCGAGCTGGCTTGCAATCCGCCCTTGCGGATTTCTGGACCTTGACAAAGCATCAGCTTGCCTGCTTGAGTGAGCAGCTTGTTCTGCCGGTGTTGCTGAGTATTTGCCTCGGCTTTCTTGATAGCAGGTCTCTCATCCCAAGTTGTCAAGGTCAAGACATGTGACGCGAGCTGTGATCACATTGAAAACGTGAAGCTGGCAGGAAAACCTCGCAGCTGCCAAGCGGCGAGGCCTTGGGGGAGCGTTGGATGGGCGACGTCGGCGAGGCTCCACGGGTCCCCGAAATCTGGAGTACATGTTGGTGAAGGACAGGCTGAGGTGGATGGACAAAATCCTGCACCAGTTGGTAGGTGGTTTATCCCGCTATTCACAATCATAGGGCTTCATCCATCCCAACCGCTGCAGGATTTCGTCCATCCACAGTAAGGAGAGTGATGTTTCGAAAGAGGACGCAAGAAAAGTTGACAGAGTGAGAGAAGGCTTCTCAGCAGCATCGTGCCAAGGAGCGTGCTTTTCATTCTCCAACATGCGTAGGTTTGGGGCCAGCTGAAGTGGGCCTTGGATGCCAGCCCAGATGAGGCTGGGTTCCGACCCTTCAAACCATGGCTGAGTTGGTCTCTGCAAGAGGGAAGGAGCCGGCCTCCAAAGAATTGCCTGACTTTTCTGAGATTCTCCACGTAATGTCGAGCAGTTCAGAGACAGAATGCAGGCACATGTTGCTTGTAAGCAACTCACTAAGTCATCCATGCAGACAACTTGTAGCTGATCCTCAAGTCTTGGTGTTAAATCCATGAGGCGCCATTTTGTTGGGTTCTCGGGCTCTCGGTTTCTATCCACTAGGTGGATTTCACTTGGTTCGAGCAGGCAACATTCAAGGACAGTTGGACAACGGCGCCACAGCTACACTGTCTTATCGCCGCACCTAGGTCCAGATCATCGATGGTTTGGATATCGCGATGCAGGCCGGTTGCTATTGCCGCAAACCATTTGTATGGAGAGACTAGTTGAGACTGAGTGTGTGTGTACGCAGGTGAGGCAACAGCATGGGCAACGTTTTGCTAGATACCATGATACCTCCTGTACTGTACAGCGTGTGCACACATCATGAATTGAAACAGTGACGGCACAGGGTGTGGTGTGCTGGGACATTCAAACTCACAGTCATTTGAGCTGCTGGAATTTGACTCTCGAACTGCGCTGTGCGTCAGGAAGACGGCAACGTGTGCATCACCTTCGCCCTGGATGCATTTGAGTGCGAGCTCGCTTCTCAAAGAAGGCTGAGGCCTGTGATGCAGCTCCCATGCAGACTTGAATCTATGAGCTGAACACATTTACACACTGGCATTTTCGACTGATTTGGCTTTCAGGGCCATGGGACGCATTTAGATTGTTTGTAGATTTGGAAATGATGGCCTAGCAGATCACGCGACTTCATTTGCATCTTGAATTTCTGAGTACTATCATGATGACCTACACATTTGCCGATGACGAGCCTTTGAATCCCAGTTACTCAGACGTGACTGTGCTGTCGTTGCTGCTGCTGCGCTGGCGGTGAGGTACAGGTGGTGAAGGTCACGGTGATGGTTTCGTCGTTTCATCGTTTCATCATTTTCTAGTTTCATCATTCTCTAGTTTTTATCATTTCATCATTTCATCAGCATGTCGGCATTTTGGCACTTCGGCATTTCATCATTTCATTATACATCCTCCTCCTTCTCCTCATCATCATCAGCATCATCATCATCAGCATCAGCATCATCATCATCATCATCATCAGCAGCAGCAGCAGCATCAGCATCAGCATCAGCATCATCATCATCATCATCATCATCATCATGATCATCATCATCATCATGATCATCATGATCATCATCATCATCATCATTATCATCATCATCATCATCATCATCATCATCATCATCATCATCATCATCATAGCATCATGTTGTCATTTCATTATGTCATTTCATTATGTCAGCAGTTCATCGATGACATGATGAAAGAGATGATGAAATGATGAACCAATGAACATTATGATGGATTGGATGATGATGCCAGTGATGATGATGATGATGATGATGATGATGATGATGATGATGATGATGATGATGCTGGTGGTGCTGGTGGTGCTGGTGGTGCTGGTGGTGCTGCTGGTGGTGGTGGTGGTGGTGCTGCTGCCGCTGGTGATGGTGATGGTCATGGTGATGATGCTGATGAGGATGAGGATGACGACGACTCGACAACGATGGTGGGCTGGTGCTGGCAGTGGCACCCACGGAACTCACACGGCCACCTGAGGTTCGGGGTCGGAGCTGCAGCTTTCCTTCTGAGTGCTGCTGGCTTAACCTGTAGCCTCACCAGTTTTGTGGCAGATGATTGGAGCATTACACATCTTTTTGCTCTGGCCTCTGTTTGCACTGGCTACTGCTTGCAGTTGCTCCTTTGCGTCTAGTGTGCTCAGGTGGTTGACAACGTCATTGTGACAGGTCCGCACCCTCAAGAGGATCTCGAACTTGTGCCGTTGCCTGAAGAAAAGTGTGTTTGGCACATTGCTTCAGCAATGCCACTTGCAGTTGTGCAGATTCTAGCCGCATGACCCTTGAACACCTTTTACAATCACTGCTCCGAAATTGATATCGCAGATTTCAATGCGCATATCGTCATTCCTGTCTGCAGCTTCTGAGCAGAGAGGCATCATATTACTATCATGCTTGCATGTCGATCGACTGCATTCACCACGGCTGTTACAAGCAGCGACTCCCAAAAGAGAGCCATTCGATTTATAGATTTTGCAGAAGGCTACAGCAGTAAATGTAAGCCCAGTTCGAGCAGCTCTAGCTTCCATGTCAAACGCTGTCCACGAGATCCAGCCGACACCAACCAGTCACTACAAACCAACGCCCCATGACACCAGCACAGGGTACGTCAAAAGCAGGGCTGTGCATGGCCTGTGAAGCCTTTCCAGCAGCAGGCCGACGGGAGAAGGATTCGACGCGTTTTGCTGAAGCTTGCTATGCCTTTCCGAATTTCCTGCTTGATGGTTGCCCGAAGTTTGCGGGAGCTTGCAACATATTGTGACAGTTGCTCGCTCACTGAAACGGGTGCTTTCGATGACATGCGGACTTACCCGCATGAGAGCAATGAATCAAAGGGCAGCGAGTCAGCTGTTTGCGAGCGAAATCGGCTGAGGTCATGGCGAGGCTGGGACTCATGTGGACTCATGTAGGTATAGCTGGGACTCATGTGGGTATGGGTCAAAATTAAACCACCAGGGGACCGCAGGTTTTAGTCCATGTTGCCATGTACCAGGGTTCCATTTTGGGTACCTATTATTGATCCACAGCCATGTGATCTCATGAATTCTCATGTGATCTCATGTGAGGTAATATGAGAGATTGAATCAGAGTTCCTGTGGTTGTACAGTAACGAGCGCCATCTTGTCTAGCAATTGCCTTGTCCCCGACAGATCCTTTTCCAAGTTTTGGGGGCCAATTCGGCAGGTGAGATGGACATCCAACTGCACCGCCTTGACTTGCTGCAATGCGGGGTCCAGCGCCCAGCTGCAACTGACATCAGATCTCTCCAAAAGTTCTGCCTCAGGCGCTCCAGCCTGGCACTCTGGAGGTCTTGCCTGCGCGGACCTTGGAAATCTGGGGCAACTGGAGGCGAGACGCGAGTGACATTCCTTCAGGTCGGCAAGAAGAAGCAGCAGAAAGTAGCAGTGGGCATCCTTCTCAGAGTAGATTTAGAACTGACATGTGCCGCGTCTCACGTTGCAACTGATAGTCAACTTGCTCCATTTTACAGCACCGCACATGCGGCAGAAGTGGGCAGATGCGATGGGACTCCTGCGCCTGCTAGAGGACAAAGCGATCGATGTCGTGCTTTGCTTAGGTGATGACTCTGGTGTGCTGCAGGTCTTCTACCTCAAAAAGGGAGAGGCTAGAAGCCTCTCGCCATACCTGAAAGATGTGCAGTGCAATTTGCAGTTCTAGCCAGTGATCAAGCTGGATGAAAGGCAACCACCCATACAAGTGACAAGAAGAGCAGCACCATGCCTCCTGCATGATCATGCCCCAAACGCCACTGCTCCCAAAATTGTGTTAAACATTGGGATGAGGTTTGTTGGACATATTACGCCATGTTCTTCGCGACGAGCTCATTTGGCTTGTGGTTGCCGCAACGGGAAATGACAGGTGCAATTTGAGTGGAAGTCTGCCAGAGGCTTACTCTAAGTTTTGCACAGCGCGGCTATGTCCACACGCAGAGCCGGGAACGCGTAGCTGCCGCACTAAGCCGCCGCTGGGGCGAGAGATCAGCTCCGTGGTGATGCAAATGGCGAAGGACCACGAGCTGCTTCAAGTCACATGCCGTCAGCTTTTTTTTTGTTTAAGCCCGCAATTCTTCCGGGCTAATACTTAGGTGAATTATGTGAATATTATTTGCATGATAAGAGTTCGTTTGGGTGTTTTTCACGTTCCAATCAGGCACATTTTGTTTTGTACTTCTTGATCTCGGTGTGCTGTGTCAGGACAAGATCTTCGTTGGATGTGGGCAGTCCATTCATGGCTTCACTCGCAAGGGAAAAGAGTTTGTCAGCCTCTCAGAGCGGCTTGGGATTGAGCAAAAACCATTTGTACACATGTGCCAACATTTTCCCACAAAGAAAGCAACGTTGATTCCGACGACATGGGCGGCAGCTTCGACGTTTTTGTGTTTCTGGCCACTGGTTAAGGAAGGACTCGGAGCTGAGAAGCTCAAGGGGTGATTTGGCACCAGGGCTTCGAATCTGCGACCTCTGGTCCAGACAATATGGCTCTGACTTTTCATGAGGACCCCCTCCCAAATGGTTGGCGGACAGAAATCCCCACCTAAATGATGTCCACCAGAGGGCCCCTCAATAAGATTCACACCATGAGTAGCTTTGCTTCGGAGGCAGTGCCCAGGTCAAGATCAAGACTAACTTGACAGAGACCATCAATCATCTCTTCGTAGAAGAGAACATGATTTGGACTGGGGGCCGCGGCCGCAGTTGCAAGTGCTGCTGCGTTTTCCGGCAGTCTTTTGGCTTGCAGGGCAACTGATACTTAGTTACTCAGGAGTGTTCAGGACATGTCAGCCCCATGTTTGTGAGCTTGGGGCTTTGCCCTCGCATGTACGAAGCTAAGGCGAATACATCCTTAACATTTACGATAATTGCAAGGACTTCGGCCAGACCGGCATGTTTGCAGCAGGTTGCTTCTTACCAGCCAACAATGGACGGGGGCAGAGACCCATTTTGATCCTTTTGCCTGGCAATAGAAGAACCTGATTTGAGTGGCCTGACTTAGGCGTTCAATTCAAGAGTTTCTCCTAGCGGGGGTTGGCTACTTCCTGTGTGCAGGCTTTGTGATGACGAAGGACCGAATCAATGCCGCAGCCCCAACTGACAGGAGTGCAACGTGCATGCGGCAACACTGGCTGACAGAACAACCGCTGCGACCTTGTTGTAGCATTTACATCAGTCGGAATGCATGCGTACCGTAGTGTAGAATGTATGCATATGTATTATATGGTTGCATTCTATTTATAGTGTTTGTTAGCAAGCTTGCTTGCTTGCTTGCTTGCTGCGATTTGATTTGATTTGAATTGATTTTGATTTGATTTGATTCTATTTGATTGATTTGACTTCATGGAGATTGATTGGAGTTAATTGGTTGATTGAATGATTGGTTGATTTATTTCTTTTGATTTGATTCGCTTGCTTCCTTGCATGCTCCTATTTTTCTTCCTTCCTTCCTTCCTGCCTGCCTGTCTTCCTTCCTCGCATGCGCGCAGTGTTTCTTCCTCCGATGTTAATGCGCTTCATTGAGCCAAGGACCTTACCTGCGCGCCTGTGCATCCCGGAGAAATTCTCAGCACAATCATTGCGTGCCAGGACGGGATCTCACCGCTTAACCACTTTTGGATTCGCAGCTCTGCCGAAAAAGAACTCTTTTGTTAGAACCCATTTCGCTGTTTTGCGTGGCACTAAATGGCCCGCCCTTGCAGCGAAGGCCTTCTGGGTTGCTGCTTTGGCTCTTTGCTTTTATTTGAATCATGTTCTGGCATCGGCCTTGTCTTGCTATGCGAGCGTGGACACCTTCCAGACGATTTGAGGCAGCCAGTGCTGGTCCTTTCAACAGCATCATCTTTGGTCCACTCCAAAGACTTTCATTGACCCCAACAGATATCTTTGTGCCGCTGAAGCAGCGCCCCAGACCCCCATGGGCCATTTTAGTTCAAGCATCCTTTGGCTCACGCATTGACTGTAGGTTCCACCAACATGGTTATCACGGTTTATATAGGTCTTATTATAACCAGCATGAGGCCAGGTAGTAGGATCGTCTCTTTCCAAGGGACGTGACACTTTGCAGGACAAATGCTTGAGGGTCTTTCAGGGAGAGAAGCTGTACCACGAGTTTGCTGCCTCGCCCTCACTGGTAGCAGACAGTCGTGGAAGGGGCAGCAGCTCACTAAGGGCAGGTCACCATGCAGAAAGTTTATTTTGTCGTGAATGATGGCCCTTCAGACAAGATGCCTCGAACTGAAATCTTCAGACAATAGGTTACGATGATCGGCGTGGTCAATGCGCAAACACTGAGGACTTTTGCTACTTTTTGATTTGCCCGAGTGGCCCTTTTCAGGGATTGGCGTGGTCAAGGTGCAAAAACTGAGGACTCTTGCTACTTATTTGCCCGAGGGGCCCTGTGTAGGTATTGGCGTGGTTAATGTGTGATTTGCCCGAGTGGCCCTTTGCAGGGATTGGCGTGGTCAATGTGCAACAACTGTACGATTTTGTGCTCTCGGATGAGCAACTTGCAACAACAATTTCACGGAGCCCTGCGCCGAGAAACTTGCCGGGGGCACTTTCGCAGCAGACTTGCGCAGAGCGCTTGCGCAGCGCAACTTGCGTAGAGAAGTTGCGCAAAGCAACCTGCGCAGATCAACTGGTGCAGAGCAACTTGCGAAGAGAGCTTGCGCAGAGCAACTGGCGCAGCAACTT
>CAUJNA010002513.1:257500-265000 GCA_963377175.1 Effrenium voratum | reverse complement strand
TGTTGTTGTTGTTGTTGTTGTTGTTGTTGTTGTTGTTGTTGTTCTTGTTCTTGTTGTTGTTGTTGTTGTTGTGGTTGTTGTTGTTGTTGTTGTTGTTGTTCCCTTGTTCTTGTTCTGGTTGTTGTATCTGATGTATTCGTTGTATTTGGTGTATTTTTTTGTTGTTTTTTGCTGCTGGTGCTGCTGCTGCTGCTGCTGCTGCTGCTGCTGCTGCTGCTGTTGTTGTTGTTGTTGTTGTTGTTGTTGTTGTTGTTGTTGTTGTCGTTGTTTAGCAATGGTGGTCTTTGTGGCGTTGGTAGCGTTGGTGGCGTTGGTGGGGTTGATGGCGTTGGTGGGGTTGGTGTTGTGGGTGGGGTGGGTGGCGTTCGTGGGGTTGGTAGTGTTGGTAGTGTTGGTGGTGGGTCGGTGGTGGGTCGGTGGTGGTTTGGTGGTGATGGTCTTCGTCGTCATTGTAGCAGCCGCTTTGTTGGAAGATACACGCAGGTGCAGAGTTGTGTGTGTTGACGAACTAATGTAGGAGTTATAAGTCCCGCTTTGAGTTGGGCGCCTTTCCAATTTGGGATCTGTTTTTTGGTGTTTGTCAGGATTCAGGATTGGTGTTTTTGGATTGATGTGAGTCACTCTGTGAGGCATCATGTCGGCGATCCGGTACAGATGATCTATGGCACGGAGCAAGGCCCATTGCCAGAATTCCTAAGACGGGCGGTGCCCGTAGGGGGGACTCACATTGTATGGTCAAAATAGTCCATTTGGGAGGGACATGGGGGACACTAATTTGCCCATGTCCTCTGAGGGAAACAACTAATTTTGGCCGTGGTTCGCATGCATTGTGAAGCTTGGCGCAGATTGATGTGTTTGCACGCACTTGTCAGCACTCTAGTTGCTGCTTGGACAGCTAACCCTTTCCCTGGCAGGTGTCGTTGGCCTATGTGCATTGGACGCCAAATCCATGCGCAGAACGGGTGGTATTTCTGATCGGGCGAACAGGCTGGACAGGGTTCACCTGGTTAAGAAGCTGGCATGCACGCGCGTTGCCAGTGCTTTGCATTGACATCAAAAAGCTGGGGACCCCTCCCCAAAAGCAAAGCATTACAGGCAACAGGCAAGCAAGCAAAGAACAGCCTTACAGGCCCTGCTTCTGACAGCCAGGCCGGGCGTTTCGACAGGCAGGATGGCACAGTTTTGCGCCTCACTGCTCTGGTGCTTGTGCTCGTTGCCCCGCTTATTTTTGCGACGACATGGAACATCACCTTCTAAACTACGTGATACCAAAACAGAAATGGCATGGGATTGTTCAGGTTGCTTTGATTGCGGTGACCAAACCTGACTGCCATTTGATTGCACACCAATCCCAGCTGATCCAACAGAGCATGTTATTCTTGGGCCATTGCGTCGATGCGCTGGCTCAAGCTCGTGCACTCAAGCAGCCGGTGTTTTGAGGCGCCTTGGCTGATTTGATGTGTGCTAGCAGAATACCATCCAAAACAAAGTCATGTAATTATGCCCCTTGGTGGACATGGACGCAGTTATGCAAAGTCAAAGACAGACTAATCTGTATTGACCCGCGCAGGTCAAAGACCTGCAACTGTGCTTTGCATACACTTAAAGACTTAGAACTCATCCACTCTTCGGCGATTCGCACAGAGCTCACGTACGAAAAAAGGACACTCCAAGCATTCAAGGCATATGCAAGCCATGTGACACGTTTCACTGCCCCTGACCAGTGCTTACGGAACTGTTCGTGATCAGTGTGATCCTGGTACCTTCCCAGCCAGACGTGCACTGTGCAAACCATGATGGATGCTTGCAATTTTTGTTCAGCGACTGCTTCAATGTCTATCCGTCATACGTACAGGGTAGCTCAAATGCTTTAGATACTGTCGACACGGACTAGATCTAGCCACTTTGCTCTCATTGTTCAGTACCTCCCTCAGCGGTTGCCAACTCCGAAACCTCCACAAAGATGTGCTTGGCCCCAGATCATGGTGAAGAGGAAGGCCGTCGCGACATCCCCTGTCTTCAAGCAAGCACGCAAGGTGCGAGCCATGTGACTGCATCGCAGATGTTGTTGCAGGACCAGGTCAACTAATTGGGATTTGGGGACAGTGGACAGGTACCGTCCAGCATGTTGACAACATGGTGCATCCAGGGACGAATCAGCCAGTAGTAAGTCCAGTTGTAGCTATTTCCAGCTGGAACCAATGCGTAAAAGAACGCATGCATCTCGCACCTGCTGCACATGTCTTTCTTGTATTTTCCCCACGGTGCTAGTGCCTAGTTCCTAGCCTCGCTGATTTTCACTCGCACAGCATGCGCCAGGCCAAACGAGCGGAGGAGCCCAAGAAGGCTTCGGCATGAGACGTTTGTTTGTTTGTTTGTTGGCAGGATTTGATTGAGCAAGTGGGTTTGCATGTGCGGAATATATATATATATATATACATATATATATAATACATACAAATTATATATATACATATGAATAACCAACACATATATATATATATATATACACATGTGCGCCTCGAAATGTGTGCAGTGTTCTGCAACCACCATAATTACAGCCTCACTTCATTTGAACTGGCAAAAGCACAGCCGCCTGAAGGTGGAAGACAATGATAATGATGAGGAGATGCCGGAGGCAGATATTTCGGGTGTTGTCCAACCCTCGATAGATCCCGTCCTATACTGAACTTTTCACCGCGGCCACTGTCAAGTTCAACAGTGCTTTTTCGATCCAGACTAAGAACAAGATGATGATCATGAAGAAGAAGACGAAGAAGAAGAAGAAGGAAAGGACGAAACAAAAGAAGATGAAGAAGACGAAGGAAGGAGGAGGAAGAGGAGGCGGAGAAGAAGAAAAATAAGAAGAAGAAGAAGAAGAAGAAGAAGAAGAAGAAGAAGAAGAAGAAGAAGAAGAAGAAGAAGAAGAAGAAGAAGAGGACAAATAACACATAGAAGAAGACATAGAAGAGAACAGTTCCTGCTTTTGTGGATATCAGATGTACTTTTTTGGCAGAGGTCTCATGGCGCGAACTGCCTGAGAACTGTCCAGCTTCTCTCACAGGAAGAGGTGAGCCCAGAGGAGAAAGCCACGCCGCTCCATCAGGAATTGAGAATTGATAGGCAGAGTTTGCCACAATCTTGACATGCTTTGGCTTGCCTTGGTTTCTTGGAGAACAGGAGTCTCAAGCAATGTTGTGATATATTTTGTTGGCGCTGAATCGTTCAGCTCGCTGAGGCAACTTGAGGAGGAGAAGGTGGCCAGCCGAAAGAAGGAGCTGAAGGCACAGCTTGCAGCTTGCCCAATCGAAAGTCCACTGGCTTCCATTGGATGGCCCGCTTGCTCTTGGACAATGTGCGAATTGGAACCGTTGAACCACAAGCTTGGAACGCGAGTCCCTGTGGAGGCTCTGGGTGTTGCCGACATCAAGGAGATGGCTTCAAAAGCATGCTTGCAGACAGGCGCGGTTTTTGCTACCACCTGTCTAAACCTCACTGGGAAAAGACCATGATGTGTGGCTGACATTTTCACTCTGACAGTGTGCTACATTTCCTCAGGTGTGGCACATTTGAGGCCCGCTGCTAGGGTCATGCAACCATGGTGCAACCATAGTCATGCTTCGCCATGACAAGTTTGCTTGTATGAGGATAAGTAGGGCAAACACCCAACTGGGCATCGCGGCATCACATGGTTGGTTTTTCCAGCAGCCCTAGTTTTTTGTTGTTGTTGCTTATTTGAACGCCCAGACACAAGCGCATAGATGTTGTAGGCAGAACCACGAGGAAGAAGGCCTCCCTGCAAAGGCTCTTTGGGGGTGCATCGGAGGAAAGAAGGAGGACATGATTCAGGCCATCCTGGAGCAGGAAGCATCAGAGCGGGAGGCGGTGAAAGCCCGTGAAGCCCAAATCCGAGCAGTGGTCGTGCAGAAGAAGGAGCGGTTGCGAAATTTGTTTGGAAACATCTCAGACACCGGAAAGAACTGGAAGCCGTGCCAGGAAGAACTGGAAGCTCGCAGCGCGCCGGAGCTGAAAGAGCTCTGCGCGGTCCAGGGCATCACAGGACATGTTGGTATCAGCACATGGGCTGTGTGCATCAGCAGACCTTGTCGACTTCATGCCAATGTTACCTTCTGACCCTCATTCCGCTTGCGCCCATACTGGTTGAGACGAGATGCGACATAATGCATCTCATCAGCACGGACCAGCTGCGCAGCTGACAGAAGCTCAATGGGGCAGTGCCAACCAGCTAATCATCAGCATGACCGGCTCTTGCGATTCATCAGGCGCCTGCAACAGCCCTACTTTCAGCACGCTAATCAGCCGATCAACTGAAGCTTCCTCCCATGTTTTCCGGGATTTCGGGCCATGGCCGCTGCCGACACGGTGGAGAGTCAGCTTCGCAACACGGTGCGTGCCGCCCGCACGAGATCGCTGAGGTGTGTCAAGGCGATCATCGCCAAGAAAAGAGCCTCGGAAGCTTATGTGGCTGTGGGTCAAAACCAATGGTACCATTTTGGGGTAGGTGCACCACCCATAGAAGTCTATTTTGGTGGGGATTGGGATGTTCACTGAAATTCGGGCTTTTGACCCATGGCCATGTTTGGATGCGTTGCAAGAGTCGCATGATCACTTGCATGACTTGTGGCGCAAGAAGGAGCTGTTCTGCTTGATGCAAAGAAACCTGCGGCAAGGTTCCAACCTGGACCCTGATTCCGTGACGTACACACTGGTGCCTTGACTTTCAAAGTCGTCGATCATCTTTGATCCGTGCTTCCCGGATGAACAATGACTGGCAGGCGTTGGCCAACTCAGCCCCGGATGAGGGCCAAAGCTTGGACAAGGAGTTCCAGCGCTGTGTGTCTTGGCTTGAGCTTTCACATCCTTCAAACCCAGGTCAGAGTGGCTTTATCACTCAATGATTTGCAAGCAGCTCGCACTTTGCTCATATCGCAAGCCTTCAAGTGTAGGCTGACAGGCTATGGCCACCAGAAAGTGGCATCTATACCCTATTTGACTTACTTGGCTGAATAGGGAGCCACCACAAGTGGTGGATATGAACCCCTACTGAATCTTGATGTTCGCCAAAGGGTCTATCAGCACTTGGACTCGAGATCAGGTGAAAGGCCTGCTCGAGCCAGAGAAGCCCAGCTTCTTGCTCTTCCGCGCGGATCTCTGCGAGAACATCGACGGCTTCTCGCCTTTCGGGTGACCTTTCGGGTGATTTCTCGAGTGACCGGGCACGCCATGGAACGACGACTCGAGGCAGAGAACTACCCATGGAACGACGACAGGCAGAAGAGAACTTGAGCCAGGGGACATAAAAAGCAGCTGTTTGTTCAGCTGACTGTCCAAAGGCCGATTTCGGTTTAAGTCTTGTCAGCTCACTGAAAGCAGGATTCCCATGCGTGCTCATTTTGGAGCGGAGTTGGGCATGCTTGAATCCTTTTGCATCTTACATGTGCTGTGTGACGTGTGCTTGCACATATTCGACTAGTAAACAATTGGGGTACACACGTGCCGGCCTTACAACAATGGCCACTGTCTTGACGTTTACTTGACATGTCTCTTCTTGAGTTGGAATCTCTACTGAGCTTGCGTTGCCTGATCCTTTCTGTACGTTTGCAGCATTCTGAATTAGTGTTGACTAGTTTGCCATGCCTTCGAAAAGCGGATGTGCTCATGCTTCGCGGTATGAATTGGCAGTTCAGAGGGAGTTATCGCCAACCATTTGAGAGAGGTGGCCCCTTTGATTGTTTTCATTGCATGGCTATATTAATATCTTTGCTCGGCTTGGATCTTGAGGTTCGCGCTGGCTCTTGCTGGCTTGGCTTCCAGATGTTGTGCCGGAGATTGATCGGGCAAGGCGGGCGCAAAGCTGCTAATTCGGCCAAGTGAATAAGCATCACCCGAGCCACCTTTAAAATTTAGCTCCTTGTTACTTCGTTGCGAGAGCAGCCCCATGTGCTTGTGTTTGAACCCTGAGGGTAAGGATTTCGAACGCTACATGAATACATGTGAGCCAGACAAGAACGACTAGCCAGTATTGGTAGGGTGCAGGAGGTTAGACGAGCATGTTTGCCTGATCCCATGCCAGGTATGTCCGAAGCAGAGGGCTGCTTGCCGACCTGGTGCCGCAGCCGCCGCTTGCCCAGAACGAATGGGACTTTGGAGTTGGCGGGTCACGCCATGAGTGCCCCTCATCCTTTGAGCTTGTTTTCAAGGGCGACGGCAGAAATGAAGTGCTTCAATGGTGAGTCAGGCTGTCCTTTTTGGGGTTTGGATTGGTTTTTGCGGGTTTGAGCCCCTGGCCTCAAACCACGAAGAGGGAAGCTGAAATGAAGTGCTTCAGTGGAGGTATTTCCTCAGCGAGCTCTTGGCGCGGGAAGTCAAGAGTCTGGTTTGGTCCAGCGCTGCTGCAGCACTGAGCCGCACACGGAGGCGCGAAACAAGATGCGGCTGGTTCTGGGTAGCGCTGCGCGACGGGTTGGGCTGTTTTGACGCAGCCCTTGGGTTGGTGTTCTTTTTATTCATTTGGTCCCCCGATTCAGTCATTTTAAAGAGAAGCCAACGAGAACAAAGCCAATGTGGGGATCACCGATTGCACGCACCCTTTGCTGGAGTCTTCAAGGCCAAAGGAAGCGGAGGAGGACCTGCCAGCGAAGCCTCCGACGCTGGAAGCTCCCCAGGGGCAACTCAGCTTTGTAGGCTGCAAGAAGGGTCTTTTTTTAATTGTTTATGGGAATTGCCGAAAGACGACTGCTTCTGCTCTATCAAGACTGATGATATCTTAATAAATTCACGTTGGTCATACCGGTGGAGCCGCTGTAAGCAGTTGCGTGCCATGCTGCTGGCGCAGCAGCTCCAGTAACCCTGTTTGTCTTTCTTGTAATGACAAGCTAGGTTGTTCGTTTCCACGCAGGTGATGCCTGCTGTTTGGAAGCAGATTGCCCTTTCGGTGCACTCTGAGGCTACATTGGAGGACCCCTTCCATGACTCATTGCAGGGGTTTAGCCGCCGAAGTCAAGTGACGCATGTACCAACCTAGGCCGCTACGCTTGTCGCAGGCAGCACAGGGTTTACTTCAGCGGCTGGCCAACAAGGAGGATAGATTCTCGGCGTTGAACATGTCTTGATGACTTTACAATGCAACACCGGCCACCAGCCATTTCAACCCCCGCAATTTGAGACAATGCCACATTCCTGTTTTCACATGGAAGGCACCCCTGGCGGTGCAAACCACCCCGAACATTTCCTTAGTAGAGCTTTTGCCAAAGTTAGTTTTGTTGAGGGAATGGTATGATCTATTTGGGAAGTTCTGCGAGGCATGTCGACTTTGGCTTGGAATTGTTCTGATGAATGTGATTGAAGGAATTGAGCTAGCTAAAGGCTGCAAAAAGATAGTTTGATGCAGAGCATGAACAGCCTCCACACCGGAAGTCCTCACAGTGTGGCCTGGTTGACGGACAGAAATACCGCATGTGGGCAACCCTCGTTTTGCTT
>CAUJNA010002513.1:182500-250000 GCA_963377175.1 Effrenium voratum | reverse complement strand
CACCAACAACAACGACGACGACGACGACGACGACAACGACCAACAACAACAACAACAACAACAACGACGGTCGAACGCTGCGTACACGCGCGCGTTGCACGTCTGTTATGCCTTCCATTTTGCCCAAATCTGACAGAGAACAGATGCATCTTGATACCGCTGCGTGGAAAACCCACACTGCTGCCAGCAAAAACGAACACTGGGGCCTTCATGGTTTGGGCAACAACTCACAGTTATCTTGTTAACTTGCGTTCTGTGTTCTAAAGTGGTGGGTGGGCTGGTAGTCACACACTCTCGGGACCATGAGTTCATTGGGTTTTCATATTGCCCGTAACGCTAACGATATATAACGGAGGGCCTCATAATGATCAAAGGGGCAAAACAACTGGCAACAGGCATTTGCTTGTGGTATAGCTATCTGATCATTGGCTCAAGCCAAACAGCCGCTGAAAAAACACACCTTGGAAAATCCAGCATCAGCCGGGTGGCAGCCCAGCGCGCCAACACGTGCACACGTTCAAGGCCCGGAAAACGTAGCAAAACGCATTTGTGTGCTAGGTTCAAAAGATTAGGAGTGTTTGCACGGGCACATATGAAGCGTCATGTGGCCTGGGGTGAAACGCATCACGCCTGCAAGCAGTTTTAACACACGAAAGAATTGGAGGGTGTCAGGGTATCTCTGGTTTGACGACATATTGCTTGCTTGAATATCTAGGCTGGCAAAAAGAAACAAACTCCGGTGGGCTGTTTCATGTGCCATGTTCAAAAGATGAGAAGTGCTTGCGCTTACAGCGTTGTCTCCTCAAGCCGACCATGAAACGGGCAAATATGAAGCGTCGCGTGGCCTTCAGTGCAATGTCCCATGCCTGCCATCAAAGTTAACACACAAAACGAGTGGACGGTGTCAGGAAACGTCTGGTTTGAAGCGCATGTTGCTTCCCCGAAAAGCCTGCAAAGCCAAAAAAAGCCAAACTCTGGTGGGGAAACATGTCATGGGCGTGCGCTGACCATCCCACCCCACCCCCCCCTCGACGACGTTGGGCGTGTCCAGGCGTACCTTGCCGGCGCGCGTGAACGCGGCGTTGGAGGGAACAACGACAAGAACAAGAACAAGCGCAAGAACAAGAAAAGAACAAGTACAACAACAGCAACAGCAACAAGAAACAGCAACAACAACAATCAGCAGGAATAACAACAGCAGCAACAAGAACAGCAACAACAGCAGCAACAACACCAACAGCAACAGCAGCAGCAACAGCGACAACAACAACATGAACAAACAAACAAACAAACCAACAAATTAACAAAACAACAAACAGGCGACCAGCAACACACACCAAGCAACACACAACAACCACAAATAACAAACCACAAACAACATTCACCAAACAACCAACAAGCAACAACCAACCATCAACAACCAACAACCAGTTACCAACGACCAACGACCAACGACTAACAACCAACAACCAAAAACCAACAGCCAGCGACCAGCAACCAGCAACCAGCAACCGACAGGCAACAACCAACAACCAACAACCAACAACCAACGACGAACGACCAACGACCCACGACCAACGACCAATGACCAACGACCGACGGCCAACAACCAGCAACCAGCAACCAGCAAGCAGCAACCAACAACCAACAACCAACAACCAAAAGCCAACAGCAGCCAACAGCCGACAGCCGACAGCCAACAACCAACAACCAACAACCAACAACCAACAGCCAAGAACCAACAACAACAAGAACAACAACAACATCGACAAGAACAAGAACAAGAACAAGAACGAGAACGAGAACAAACACAACACCACCAACAACAACAGAACAGCAAACAACAAACAACAAACAACAAACAACGAACACAGCAGCAGCAGCAACAGCAACAGCAATCGCAACTGCAACTGCAACAGCGACAGCGCAGCAGAACAAGAACAAGAACAAGAACAAGATCAAGAAGAACAAGAAGAACAACAACAACAACGCCAACAACGGCAACAACAGCAACAACAACAACAACACCAACACCACCACCAACAACAAGAGCAACAAGAACAATAACAACGACAGCGACAGCAACAGCAACAGCAACAGCAACAGAAACAGCAGCAACCGCAACAACCTCAACAAGCGCAACAACCGCAACAACCGCAACAACCGCAACAACCACAACATCATCATCATCATCAACAACAACAACAACGCCAGCAATCTTTACGACATCGTCAACGACAACGACAAAGACTGCCACAGCCACAGCGACAGCAACCGGGACCGCAACAGCAACAGCGACAGAAGCAGCAACAGCAACCGCAACAGTAGCAACAACAACAGCGTCAGCAACAGCAAGAGCAGCAGCAACAACAACACCAACAACAATACCAGCAGCAGCAGCAACACCAACCACAACAACAGCGGCGGCGGCAGCAGCAGCAGCAACAACAACAGCGCCAGCAGCAGCAGCAACAATAACATCAACCACGACAACAAACAACGTCAACAGCGCCAAGGGCGCCAACAACAACCACAACAAGAAACAGCGCCAACAGCGCCAACCATTCCGGACCCTAGCTTGCAAACCCGGACTACTTGGACAGGCATATTGCTGTGACAGTTTGTCAAGTTTGTTTGCATATTTGGGGAATGAGCGAAGATCCCGGGAAGAAGACAACTCACAAACAACAGCTTGCTCAGACCCTTGCACCCGCTTGCGCCTGAACTCGGGATCGCTCAATGACTCGATGTCTATTATGTATCACAAACACCGGCAAACCAAATAGGATCTTATTACGGCTATGCTGCCAGGCATACTCAAGGTGCAGAAAGGAACCGCTGGGACCGCCGGCTTTCCAAGGCAGCAGCAAGAAGGGCTTGTTCCATTGACACCAGCAGCTGGCTTTCGAGCTAAGGACAACGCAAACAAAGCAGATGAGCGTGCGGAAGCTGATGCCGCGGACAGCAAGGTCCTGGTGCCGCAAGGGACAGGCACGACCTTTGAGGGACAAGAGGGCAATGCCTGGAATAACATGCGATGATGGCTCGAAGGATGGCCTTCCACATCATGTTCAGATTTTTCTCACGCACCACCTGGGATTGCCCGCAGGTGGCTACCCACCTGCAGACGGCTGTGAACCGAAATGGCCAGCGAGGAGCGCAAGGCTTAATCGTTCAACTGGGAAGCAGGGGCTTGCAGCCGGAGAGAGAACTGCAAGATGAGTGAAATCGCCGATCATCTTTCAATGCCCGCCATGCATCCTGGCTTCACCGAGGCAAGGCAGATTGGCCCTTCGACTGGCCAAAGGACTGCTGGGAACCAATCTCGACTGTTGAATGCCCGGCCGGTGGCCTCAAGCTCTAACTTGTTTTTGCCCTTGGCACTCTGTCTAATATGCAACATAAGCCATGAGGCCTGGCTTCAGCACTTGATGGCTGCAAGTTTCTTTTCCCCCTAACACCAGAGGCTTTGCGGCCAATGCCTTGCGCTTCAGGAGGTCATCACGGCCGTGGCCATGCCTGCAGCTTTGCAGCTGCCCGTGCGGCCAGTGCCACACTGGCGAGGAGGCAGCAAGAACCACAGCATCAGCCGCCTGGCGAGGGCGAGGCTGTGCCTTAGATGTTGGCGCGTCTTCCTTTAGAACCCGTAAAGTTGCAATTTGGCTTCATCTTTGAGTTCCCGGTTGGTTTGGTTGCAAGTAATTAATTGGTTGGTTGATTGGTTGGTTGGTAGGTTCCATGAGCCTTCTGATCCTGCCAGTTGTTGAGATCCTGGCCAATACTTGATTCAAATCGGAAGCATCAAGAACCTCTTTCGTGCGCAGCGACTCGCTGGTTTTGAGCGTGCCACCCCAGTGGTTTTTCTCGGCAAAGACTTGAGCCAGAGCCCATGGAAACAATCATTTAGCCAGGAAGTCTTTAAAGCTTATCCTGAACCAAGCTCGTGGTCTGTAACTACAACCTGAAGCCCTAGACAACAAAACAAGGCTGAAGGCTTCAGAAGTGCGGCTTGCCGCTCAAACGCACACAAAAGCTCAAAAGGCAATTGTAGTAGGTGGATCTCCCGCTTTAGTGGGGATAGTAACCCTTGTACAACCCTTATGGCAACGTTAGTAGAACCAACAGTCAAAAGATTTTTGGGCGCTGCTCACTTGGTTTGGGGGGTCTCTCCACGTGATTGGTTTCCAGTTCTAGCGGTTCCCGAGCCCATGTGCTTCGCGCTTGAGGCAGCTCTGCCCCCTCCATCGGCTCTGCGGTGCGCAAGATAGGGGCAAAGCGGAATACGACCAGAGACGTGGGGCGATAGCAAGACCCGCTCAGCCCGGCCCTGGTTTGTGCGTGGCTTCGAAGGAAGGATTTCTTGATTCGCTCGAATCTGTTAACGACTTACACGCGACCAAGTCGCCGCTGTTTGATGGACGCGTTGATCTCTCGGGAGAAAAGCACCGGAGTGGTCATGTGTGTCATCATGACTGAACGTACAACAGACGAAGGATTGCAGAACAATTGCCACGCAGGTGTGCTCTACTCGTGGCATGATCATGTTTGGCGTCTCCAAATGTTGCCTTCCAAGATCAAGACTTGCCGTTTTTAAAGGCCCCAGTAGGTGAAACAACAGCAGCGCGGAATGTCGGTGCACAACCAGGAACGCTGCCAAAGCAGACGCGCGTCGAGAAGCTTTTGCAACAGTGGCAGCAGGCAAGGGATTGTTCATGCATCTTAAGCACAGACAGCCTGAGGCAACTACATGAGCATTTGATCAAAACATGCTGGTAGCTTATTGGTAATTTTTTGGGAGGACATGGGGCCCGCCGAATTTCCCGCACAAAGCCAGGGCCCAACCCAATTGTACCATTCCGTCTTGGGAGTATTTGGCAACTTTGTTCGGGGCTCACATAGCCTATGCTCGCAGTGCCAGGATGGTGGTGTGGACAAGGCCTTGGAGCAAATGGTGCGCGACAAACAGGAGGCTGGAGTAGCCTCTGATACCCAGGAAGGTTTTCCTGCTCCCACTCTCGGGGTTTCCGCTCTTGCAAAGCTCCTTTCTCTGGCCAAGAGCGGAAGCCCCGATCGCGAGGGGTGAGAATGCCGGGGTTCGGCCCAATGAGCCGAGATTCGCCTCCGCCAATCAAATGTGTGATGACTCGTGTGTATCACGCCGTGCCAGGCAGCGCTGGTTGCCCTCGACAAGGCGGAGCTGCTCAAGCAGTGCAAGAAGCGCAACCTCAAGCCATTTGTCAAGGAGGCGGAGGGTCAAAAGCGGTCAAGAGGGCACTTTGGCATTCAAAGCTTCGACGGGACGCATTGCCTCAAATGTCCTGCATTGACCCACCCACCCGCCCGCCCAGCCAGCAACCCACTCACCCACAGGTAGGATCCACTGGCAGTTCGATTCGCTCGCTGCTTGCGAGTGCGAAAGCGCAGGTCATGGTGGATCGGCTGCTGAAGGCAGAGCTGAGGGCGGGCCACTTTGCGCCCAAAAAGGTCGAGGAGGCGCTGGGGGGGCTTGCAAATGCGCGAAATGTTTACGCGTGGAGACTTCAGAAAGCTGAGTCTACTTATATGATTTGCCTCTTGAGTTGCTCATTCTCAATTTCATCCCTCTGTTTTTGAAAGATGGGTGTATTCGCACTATCCCTGTGTCATCTCCTTCCTCTTCGTCAGTGTCATCTTTTGCGTTGTGCACTCTACATCTGAATTTCTTTCTAATATATTCCAGCTTCTTCTTGTATCTTCTCCTCTTCTCCTCATCTCCTCATCTCTTCCGCCCTTTTCTTTCTCTTCTCTTACTCTTCTCTTATTGTCTCTTCCTCTTATTCGCTCTTCCCTCCCTCTTTCCTCCCTCTTCCCTCCCTTTTTCCTCCCTCTTCCCTCCCTCTTCCCTCCCTCTTCCCTCCTTTCCTCCTTCTTTCCTCCCTCTTGCCTCCCTCTTCCCTCCCTCGTCCCTCCCTCTTGCCTCCCTCTACTTCCTTTTCTCTGCTTGCATTCGCGCGGACAATATCTGTACGGACTGTACTTGCAGGGCTGTACTTGCACAGTGCACAAACCTACTTGCGTCGACTATACGTGCACAGACAAGTTTCACAGTAATTTGCATGACCGTCCATGCTTGATCCAATCAAGTTGGCTCGGGCTCTGGTGTGTGGGTTTTTTGTTGCCCGGGCCAAGTGTATAGCCCTGGGCTCTTTGGGAACTGTTTTCATTTGGCGAGTTCTTTGGGACTCGGTTTCAAGTTCTATTGACTGAAGCATATTTTTGTTTACTTCGGTTATTGATATTTCTGAACTGCCAAAATGCAGCGGCGCAGCATGCCGGGAGACTTCGCTTTCAAACACACAACCTTGTTCACAAGAACTATGTTATGCAGCACAGCAAGCGAAAGGCAAGCCCATCGGAAAATAGTGTCAAGCACAAAGCATCGCAGCTCAAATCCTGACTGAGCTACTGGGTACCCTTGAGCAGTGCCCCACTTGTTGCCCCAGAGCTCAAGCCCTTCAGGCATTGCGCGCAGAGAATATTTGAAGCGCCGATGTGTTTTTCTTGCTGACAGATTTGTCAGGAGAAGCCCGTCAACGGAGATCTGGTGGAGGCATTGCTGAGTAGCGAGGCACAGCGCAAGAAGGACGGGGTGCATGAACGAGGTATTTTAAAACCTGCAAATCTGGAAGGTTGATCCATTTTTATTTGCCCTCCTTTTGGTTGTTGCCCTTCTTCTGGAAGTTTGCTGAGGCAGTCACTACAGAGAAACCACTGTTCCTCACCAAGATTGGTGATGAATAGGTGTTTCGTAGTGTGACCATTATATCCATGCCAGGATGCAGAGTTGAAGAAGCAGCAGGATGAGGCAATCGGTCGCTCGAACTCGACTTCAAGCTAGTTGAGGTACGGTAGCTTGGAAGCTTGTCGCATAAGGTTCTGTGAAGTTAACAGGGATGGTCATCCACCTGGTTGCGAGGTGGTGAGGATCCTGAGCAACCGATATAGTTTATAATGCTTCTTTTCAACACGGAACCATGAACAATGCGATAATTATTATAAGGAGTTTCACCGTGGCTCACTTGGCTTGGATTCGCCACAGGCCGACAGCAGCAAGCGCAAAGAGCTGCGCGTGATGTCTGTGGAGGCCCTCAAGAAGGCGCGATTTCTCCTTGGGTTCCTATCACCGAGCTTTGAATGTCCAAAGCCTAAGCCATGTTGATTCCTGCATAATTTCTTTTGTCCCCACTTTTGGCGCACATCCACAACTTATGCTCAAGCTCTGATCAACACGACTGGCCCCTGTCGGATGATTGGCAGATGCCGCGGAGATTCCGGCACAGATGGCGAACCTATCTTGCAATGACAATTCCTTCAAACACATGGCAGGCTCTGATCAGCAAGAGCCTGGAAGCTTCTGGGAGGAAGGCATGGTGCGACGTGCAAGGCTGTTGGCTTTTGATTCTCAGTGGCGGTTCTGCAGGTATGGGGACCATAGGCAATATGAGGTCAATATTCACCGCCGTCTACTGTGACTTTCAGGAATACATGCAATCATCCGAGGGGAAATATTGACTGGCTCATATTTCAATATTTGAATGACATCGAACTCGGCAGGATGATATGGTGGAGATGCTTTTCCAGGCAGGGCTTTCTGCGCAAGCAGCCATGGACCTGGCATGCTTTGTAAGGCACTCTTGAATTGAGTGTTTCTCAAAGTTAGGGACGGCTCAAAATCGGTTCCATTTTGGCTTCCCTTTAGCACCATCCCATACAGACCCAATGAACTCTAGCTACGACAACCGTTTGCCTTCGTGTGAAGGCCTAATTTCAAAAATGGGACTAGCAAACTTGGCGCGAGTACATGGCAAGATGGAATGACGGAGAAGGTCTTGTACAATCAGCCCCACTCTCTTGAAAGCGGGAGCCCGAAGAACGAGAGCGTGGACCTGCAATCCCAAACATTTGAAGCCTGTCGTCTGCCGGGGGCCGTTCTGTCAGGCATGGAAGCAGGAACAAGCGCTGGCATCCAGGAAGGCAGAGCTGAAGGCTAGGATGGCATGGGGTCTCGGCCTTGATTCTGAGGCTTCAAGAGCAATAATATGACCTATTGCCTTTCTGGCAGTTTTCTGGACTCCGGCCAGGCTTTGAGCAAAGACGACTTGAAGATTCTGGCTGCCCGAAACGGCTCTACTGCCAGCGCCAAGGCCGGTGTACCAACCGAAACCTCCAGCTTGAGCAGATCTGCATGCATGCAGCACATGCGGCAGCTCTCAATTTCTTTCCCCGAGCGACCTGTGCAAGACCCCGCACTGTATATAGAAAACCGCAGGCCCCTCTGCGTGAATGCTGGTGCAGATCCGTTGGATTCAAAACTGTTGGGAGTGTGTCAAATCGGCAAAACCAGAACGATGTTGCCAACCTGCTGCAGACTGAGCGGGTTGTGCAGGAGGCCATGATTGAGGCGGTGCTCCAGCAAGAGGCCAAGCAGCGCCAGATGCAGAAGGACTACGATGCTAAGGCGAGATATGCGTCCATGCAACTTTCGCTCTCTCACACACACACACACACTTCTATTTGATTTTGACCAGATTTGGAGAGCCGCATCAAAGAACAAAAAACACCGAGTGTTGTTTGCATAGGGGCCGGGGGGGGTGGTTATTTTGGAAGGTGTTTGAAGACTTTTGTGCTTGACCGACCATCCCACAAAAAGTTTGCCCAAAGGCGTCAGGAGGTGGCCGAAGCCTCGCGCACCGCAGCCTTTGAAAGCCGAGCAGTGGTGGAAGAGACGCCTTTCAGAGCCATGGAAGCCGGTCCCATGTCGCGCACCTGCGGCCTCGGTGTCATGCCGGCACCTTGCAAGCCAGACTACGACCACTTCGGCACTTTGCAGCTGGAAGCAAAAACTGGGTTTTGAGCTGGCTGATGGGGATTCGGGATGGCAGTCAGTGGTAAGTCTTGGCAAAATTGATGTGTGAACCTCAACTTTAGGCTTGACATTTGATAGACGCGCTTCGAGCAACGCCGGCTGCTGCGGATGGTGTTGTTCCGCTAAACAAATGCCGGAATCCAAGTCCGGAGAGGCGGAGAACTGCAGAGGCACCGCGTTTAGGTGGGCTTGCGTAGGTGGTCCAGGGCTAGGGCGATCTCGTCACTCGATCTAACCACAGTCACACACACACACCCACTTGGAGAGGGGTCATTTTTCACAGGAGCGCAAGGAAGGCTAGTCTGGCCAAGCTCAAACTTGCAAGTTTCGGACACCAGTGATTTGAGTGACCATCCTAGGCAGCCACCGGACAAGCCGGAGGAGCCGCTGACCGAGGAGCAGCCGCCAGACCCAGAGCTATTCAACTTCCACAGCACTGCAGAGGTGCCGGAGCAGGAGCGGGTGGCTGAGAGGGCTTTCAGAGAGCCGGAGCTGCTTGCATGGTGCTGCGGGGTGTTTCTGATTCTTGATGGAAAGGTGGAATAAGGGGGTCGGCTTCAAAGTCTCATGAATGTGACTGGTAGGGTTGCAATGGCAGGAAGGCCGCACTCCGCGAGCATCCTACTTCGACTATGAAGTGTATTCGGAGTGTGACGCCAGAAGCCTCAGTCGAGGGTGAATGGAAATTAATACACGTATCAAGCAGCAAATGACGGAGGTTGAGAGGGTAATTGAAGCCTCACAAACAAAGGAACCATGGTTTGCTCGCCCAGTAAAATTGAGGGAGTACAGGCACGGTCATGCATCCTTTTCAGGCATGACAATCACTTGCAAGGAGTTCCATTGGGAATGATGATCACAACCCCGCAAGGGGTTTGCCCATGGCATATCTCGCTCTCAGGCCGCGCCCCTTGCACCAGGGCGGCTTTTGCATATGATGGGCGTTGACAACTTGAATAAGTATTTACGCACTGTGCAACGCGCTCCATCGAAGTTGAAGCGTCAAGTGAAGGCGAAGCGGGACGACTTTGAAGACCACGTTTCCCACTTCGATCAGAATTGATTGGTAGATCCGCTTTCCGCTCCTTGTACAGGGATGCGGATGGATGCGGCAACACGGAATTGAATGATTCTTCCTTAGCTTTCAAACCAAGGTCCAGTCAAATTGGACCAGAGTTTCAAAGTTTCCATGCGCAGTCGGCTCGACTGCCTAGAGCCAGCGTGCTGGGGTATTGAGAGAGTTGCACGGAGATCAAATGTTGCAGTGGCAGGCTTGGAATCGATGGACTATGGGGAAGTGCTTAACAAATGAAGCGAGGGTTGATTAAGAAGCTTCTTGCACAATGTGTTGACTTGTTGACCAGCATCGCTGCCGGGCATGATGTCCCACGGCTTACTTGCCGCTTCCGTGGCATGTGTGATCTTACAGCTTTTTGTTGTCAGTTTCAAGTTCGGCTTCGAAGCCAGCAACGTGTCACCTTCGGATGTTATGCAGAATCAGAATCATCAGGACTGAGCTTATGATGACGACAGACCGTTCATCGGGTCGCGAAAGGTAGGATTGAGGGATCGAAGGTGACACGCCAACACACAATTGAGTGTGGAGGCTTTGGCAACATTTTGCAACATTATGTAATTCAGTGCAGTTGGGTGGCACGATGGAGACAAGTTTGCTACACGCCTGGTCTCGGCGGAGCAGCCTCGGATCCAAAGTATCGGTTTCAGAACCAGACTCCTGATCGACTCGACTTGACTAGCAAAGCAATGGTACTGTATGGCTGATGGATGCTGATTTTGGAGATTTTGTGTTGCTTTTTAGACATTATATTCTTGGTGAGCAGAACGTCAAGAGTTTATTAGAAGCCAAGCAATTAAAGATTGAGCACAAAGCTGGAGTCTCCAACTCCAGCCTCTGCTCTCTTTGTCCCACCGTTTGACGAAGGTGGCGCTGCTTGGAAATGGGAAGCTTCGGAGTCGATTGTATGAGATCAAGAGCCAAGAACCTCATCGAATGATCCTTGCGAAGGGCAAGCCATGCCCTTCCTTTGGGGAGGGCGATTTGGCTGCCCTCAGCTTCTGCGCGGAATGTTGACACTTTCGCCCAGGGCTGAGTGAGAAAAAGAGGCAACATTTGAGCACCGATCGGCGGACATTGGAAGAGAAGCCTGCAGCAATATCAGCTGACGTAGAACAAACATACACAATTACTTGTAGTCTATTGCTAGTTTGGGGAGGACATGGGGCCTCAGATTTCTCACAACAACCAGGAGGCCCAACCCAATTCCCCATGGGAGACAAGGAATTAGTACTTCAGTAACTCTACAGCAGCTGCTGAGATGCTGCTTCAAAATGTTTGCGCCAGAGTGGCATCATACGTTCAGGGGAGGTGACCGTTTGGAACAACTGGCACGTTTGACAGTCAAGGTTTGCGTGGGACCCTTAGCAGCCATCAGCTATTTAAACAGGTACAGATCACAGGTGAGACCACATGTTCCCACACCCAACGGCCAATTCTGTGTAGAAGGCTCCCCTACGAGAGTTTGGAGCAGACATTCTGTTGGGTGGGAGAAAGCTGGATGATGGTGTTGTGACATTTGCTCTAGCGGCTCTCAAGTGAACCCCACATTGAGAGCCCGTAGCTGGCGCGGCGTGATTGATATACTACCATTGAAATATGAATCAAGGGAGTCAGCTATCAAAGAGGAACATCATTGAGCATGAGTCACAGCCCTTTTGTTCGCATCCTAGATGTTGGATTGATTTAGCTGGCTACCGCCCCTCATTAAAATGGCACACCGCAACAAGGGCTTGACTTTGTGAAAGATGCCGCATGCTAACGCACCGCATCAAGTGCTTTTCATTGCAGCCTGGGAGAGAGAGATTGAGCATTTGTGAAGGTCATCCTGGTACTTGTCAAGAAGCGAGAAGAGCTAGATGACAAGACCAACCATGAGCTCAAGGCACCAAAATCAAGCGTGGGTGCAAGCAGTCTTCATATCATAAATCGTTGAGGGAGACTCCCAACCACAAACAGCCACGGCTGCCCTTTTTGGTTCTGTACACGGTTGAGCCGGCCAGTCAGTCAGGCAGGCAATCAGGCAATCAGCCAGTCAGTGAGTCAGTCAGTGAGTCAGTGAGTCAGTGAGTCCATCAGTCAGTCAGGCAGTCAGTCAGTGAGTGAGTCTGCAGCAAGGAAAGCCGCCCATTTTCCCTTGTCCTCTCACACGCACCAAATGCAGGCGCCAACTCTTTGCCAAGCATTGCTCGCAGGAGATGTGCGCGAGCAGAGGTCTGAAGGCGGGGCTAAAGGCTGTCCAGTGGCGCATGGCGACGTTTCATTCCAGGGTTGTGGGATCAAGGGGTTTATCTCCTCTGTAATACAAGGGAATCTCCCCCACTACATGGGGGGTCAGCCTTTCAGCCCGCAGTCCTGTTTCATTCCGACCTGTGGGCTTTGATTTCTCGAAGCGTTTTGCCTGGAGCTCGGGTGCGGCTTAGGCAGGAAGCTGCAAGGAAGACCGCGTTGAAAGGCTCCTGGAGAACATGAGGACGACGCACGAGGCAGACAAGGCGCGCGTGTTTTTTTGCTTTTTCTCGCAACAAAAGGCTGTGCCATTCAGCAACTCACTTTCTGGAAGAACAACTGATGCAAGGAAAAGTGCAGGAGAGTTGCCTGTATGGCTTGTGCTCAACAGGGTGCTGTTTCCTGTTGCCGTTGCTTTTTCAGGATCCCGTGGGTCGTGAACAATTGACTTGTTCGATAGATGGCCAACCTGCAAGCAACAAACACTTGCTTCACCTGTCCAATCTCCTGCTGACTCACCGCTCACATTGTTGAGTCGAGACAGATCAAATTCAGCGGGCAATCATTGCTTGCCACATTGTCCGGACATAGCGGCTTATCCTGGCTATATGGATGTCAGCTGCTTGACATGTCCGTTCTGGAAGGATGTGTTGGAGCTGAGCATGGCGGAGCGTCGGCAAGAATTTCTTGCTATGGAGCCTCAGCTTTCGCTCGATTCGGCCACCTCCGCACACCAGAACACTTGCTCTACGCAAAAAAAGGTCTACAACATGAGGCCTTTCCGTCAGAAGCTGTTAGCTGAACAACCTTGAATGGTTGAAGGTAAACAACTTGTGGTGCCAGCCTTTCTGTGCTTGATGTTGGAACGATGCATTCGACCCCACAAACGTTTCCTAGCAAATCGGATTCTCGGGTGTCAGGACGAGACTCAGCTGGAGAAGCTTTGCACCGAGCACGGCGCTCAATGACTTTAGAGCTGCCTGTCAGATGTCCATTGAGGTTGTCTCAGGATCAACTTGAATAAGCGAAGCACCATTTCGGAGTGACCCAAAGCCCCCTTGCAGCAGTGCAGCTTGGTTATCATCCGGGCAGGAAGTCAGCCCACAAACTGATGCACGGTCCCCACCAAGCAAGTGCGCAAGTGCTGGAATGTCCTGAGGCTTAGCGTCGATCCCCTGGTGAAGGAGGCCCCCCACTGTGCGTGTTGGCATTGGTAGCGATTGGTCGACCTCTCTCGCGCATTCTGCACTTGAATTGAATTGGAGGCCACGTTCACATTGTAGGCTGTCCTGACATCTTGCTTTCACACCTGGCCATACGCGTCGGATGACACGCTGCAGACATTGCCTTTCAAAGAACGCTTCGGCCCCACCAGGTAATGGTGGAGCGGCTTCTTGCTGAGAGCTGAAGGCGACTTCAGGGGGGCAGTGCCTGAACAGTCCGGTTTCCGTTTGTTTGTTCTCAGGGATGCATTGGGGAAGTGCCAGAATCATCTCTTGCATGAAACGACGTGGTTGGTTTTGTAAAGCCGTGGAGCTCGAAAGTTCCTAAGGGTCAGGGCTTATCCTAAACAAGAGGGAACACGCCACAAAACAGCACCACGTCACCTTGCCGCCCTGAAGTAAAAAAAGAATTGCTCGGAGTCTGATTCACAAGTCGCAGGTATTCTGCGCTGCCAGAACCTCTGATGGGGTTTGGTAGAGACGCGCATTGGGAAACTACAAGTCATGGGTGGTGTGAATGCTTGTGGGCCAGGCTGACATGAGGTGAGCATTGGCTGGATTGACTTTGCACCATGTTCTCAATTGGGTATGGGTCAAAATCAAACCACCAGGAGACCGCAGGTTTTAGTCCACGTTTCCATTTTCCAGGGCAAGCCATTTTGGGTACATATGGCAGTGGCTCAAAATTAAAGAGCTAGGGTTACGCAGGTTTTGGTCCATGTTTCCACTTACCAGGGTTCCATTTTGGTACCGGTTTTTTGAGCCATACCCATATGTTTGACCCACACCCAATTTTGCAGTGCCCAGATTGGGATTGCCTGTTGGCCCGGGCCAGGTTCACTGGAATCTGACCAGGATCCGGGAGCACATGCGCGACAGCGCGCCAATTAATTCAACTTGTGCAACTTGTGCTCGTTGTTTCTTCTTTGCTCTTTATTAGAAGCCAGTCAACATTGCTTGGGCTCAGCCCGATCTTCACGAGCCGTGGTGTGCCGATAAATTCACGTGATGCATGCCCAGTAATTAGGTATGGACGTGGGCCCGTCTCGCGCTACGTTCAAAAGGGCTTCAATGGTCTGGGCTGAATGAAGCTGTTGAGAGTGGAAGTTCATCAGAGTTTCAGGCAAGCCGGTGCTTGCGCTTGCGTTTCGAGGATAGCCTTAGTCAGAAGTCTGCAGCCAGTCAGCATGCGTTGGCTTTCTGAGACGATCAAGCTGGCTGTACCTCCCCTGACTTGATGCCAGGCAGCAGCCGCCGAGCCCGTGTTTGTAGCCTACACACTGCGGACATTGTCAAGTCCGGAGCTCAGATTGACTAGAACAATTGCGACAGCTGCACTTGCTGGCACTTAGCAAGCATGACCATGACCATGACCACTTAGCAAGCATCCCAGGGTTGCTTTCGCTGAGAAATGAGCTGCTGAGCTAAAAAAACATGCGCATGATCTTGCATTGCTTGCGGAAGCTGGAGCCCCTGCAAAGACACCACGTGGTGACTGACTCTTCTTCTTTTAATTAAGCTTTTGTAGGTGGTGATACCTTCAGAGCAGGCATGCCATGGTTAGAGCACTACTTCAACACCCTACGGAAGTGCAACAAGGCCCTTTCCAGGAGGAAAGTAGTCCTTCTACAGGGGTTTGTGCACTTCCATGCTAGCTGGTGGGAGGGCAATGTTCATGGCAACCGCTGGTATTTGACGCGGCCTAGCCCGCTCAGGAGCGGCGCCCTGGATTTGCTGGTGGGCCGCGACGATGGCACCGTGGAGCTTTGGGGCCTCGGCGATGCGGCCGGGTCGAGATGAGATTCGTGGGGGGAGCCCCAAAACGGTGGTTTTCCTTTTGGCGCCCCTTCAAAACAAGCAAAGGGGCACCTGCAGGCAAGGAATTAAGGATGGCAAGGCTGGCAGGATGGAATGTTTCTGCTGGAGGTTTTGACACGCTGAACTAATTAGGATGGATGGCCAATTCGATTTGCGAAGTCGCAAATGGTGATAGTGATAGTGCAAACTAGTGGGGACAACCCGCTTCACTAGTGGGTAACAGTGTGGTAGCAGCCAGGGGACAGCAAATGAGCCAGGAAGCGACGGCAAGAGCAGATAGCTGTTAAGGTCGCCTTTTCCCCGTACAGTCTCACCCAAAAAGAGTACCCTCACAAAGACAGACACACATTTCTTGAATCCCTTTATTTTGTGGGGGAGTTGATGACATGTAATGTCCACCCTATGCTTAATAAATAGGCCGCCCCCTTTCCTGATTGCCTCAAATAAAGTTGGGGGATTTCAGGGTCAGGACTAGTTTAGAATGTGTTTTAGAATTCTAATTTAGAATTGGGCCACATCTAAAGTAGTATTGGGCATGTTTTTTTGGGGAGGGATTTTGTCTTAGAATTCTAACTTTGTATTCGGTCAATTCTAAATTAGTATTGCGCATGTTGTTTGTCCTTTTTTTGGGGGGATTCTTGCATTGGAATTCTAATTTGGGGTTTGCATGGAAAAAACAAAAGGGGTTAGATAATTTTGGGGGTCAGTGGGAACTTGCTTAGCCTGAGATTCTTTGGTGCATGAGGGGCGTGGCAACAAGGGGTCAAGGGTTGATGTTTGCAGGATTTTGAATCAAGAATTGTGCGAAGGATGTGGCCCCCGACGCTTGACGCTGAATAAAGGTAATTGTTGAACTTCCAGGGCTTGTGAGCCTGATTTGGAGCCCGAACCCGTCAAAGTCCATTGGGAGGGTCCATGCATCTGACTCAGCTGAGGAATGTGAAACCACGGCGCGGTGCTATGTTTTGATAGTATGTTGAAAATATGTCTTGCCACCATATTTTTTTGTGGTCTATTTTTTGTTGGGTTTATGTAATATTATTGCATTTTGGAAAAATAGCTTTATTTAGGGGTAGTTTACTGCTTGTAGGTGGTACCAGATTGGACCCATTTTCGCACATCGCGCGGACCTTGCTCGCCAGGCCTTTGCATCCCAGCGGCTCGAGCAGGCACACGAAGCACGGCACGCTGTACGGGGGACACATTGCAGAAATGGGTGTGTCGCGGAGCCCCAAAATAGAGGTTGCCCTTTGGTTTACCTTTAGACTATTCGAAAAGGGTACCAAACGCTTTCGCAACAAAGGCGTGCCGAGATTCTTGACTTGATGTTTCTACCCGCGCAAAGAGGGAAGGCTTTCCAGAAACCAAGGCTTTCCAGGGGGGGGCCTGTTGCACTCTGCGAAGGCCCCGACACCATTGTGGGAGACCTGCTTGCAGGAGAGCATTCAGTCTCTCAGTCTGGCGGCTTAGGCCCAGAAGTGCAGACTTCTCGCTTGGCTTTCTGGATCCACTAAACCCAAGCTGAGAGTGCTGACGAGAAAGAAAGCCTGACCCATGAAATACATCAAGACGCCATGGTTGGACAATTCCTGCCAAGCCAGCCCTGGTGCTACCTCAGGCTCGGGTCACGTCACTGGTGGAGACTACATGGAAGTCGTCAGGGGCTTTGAAGAACCTCTTTGGAGCAACTATGAACCAGAGATTACTTCATAGGAACGAACCTGGGACGATGCTGTGTCCAGGATGGCAATTTCAGGCCGTTCTGTTGAAGCAATCAATATTCGTTCGTGTATCCAGAGGCCTCAATGACATGAATTCATGAACGGTGCGCTTTAGCCGTCAGGTCTTGGCCACTTACGGTGGCAAGATCTTGGCTTTCACGCCAAGCAGCGCGGCGAAAGACCCCACGGGTACCCAGATGGCACAACAGGAGGAGCTGGATTGAGCTGCGGATTGATGTTGTCATGGCCCCACTGTTCGCAGGAAGTATTCATGGTGCGGATAGTACCTTTGCATGCTCATAAGACAGAGTGACGTACCACTGCTGAAATTGCTTGTAACCACCCTGAGGAGAAGGAGGAGGGAGGCATGTCCTTGATGAGCAGGATGGCCCGGACACCCAGTGACCTCTTGCTCCCAGCCTCGCCGATGTCCATATCACAAATGCAGGGGATAGCTTCTGGGAAGGGTGTCTATTGTGCCTATGGTGCCCATGCGCTTTAGGCCAGCTCGCGTAACGCTTTGTCCAAAGCGAACCTCTGCATTGGGCTTCTAGCCATCATCTTGTTCCCTTGGCACTTAAGCCCTGACTGTATTCAAGACTTGCAAATCGCTGTCACTCAGGTGAAATCCAGCAGAAACGCGGCCGAGGGCCGAGTTTGCGCTTGCAAGCCATGTAGCCATTTCAAGAGACATGGGATGCAGCAAGCCGAATGGCAGCCGCTGGTTTTAAGGATGCGGATCAGGCAGAGCTAAAGCAGGAGCGGACTCGGCGCTTCCAGGCGGGTGGAAGTTGCAGATGGGGGAAATGAATGGCAGCTGGGTGTGTCTATGTTTGAGGGGTAGCCCTGTTTTTGGTGGTTTAAAGGGAAGCCAACAGGAAATCCCGCCATTTTGCGTGTGTTTCCCTAAAACAAGACAGACCCACTTGTGTTTTGGTGAGGGATGCAAAGCACAACCCAAATTCCCAAGACGGAAGTGCGGCTTGGAAGGGCACCATCCGTCAGGCTTTGGAGCAGGAGGCCGGGGGGTGGGCTATGCTTTGAGTTGAAGGGGCGAAAGCAGTCAACACCAACGCATACACTTCAGCTTTGGGTTGATCGCTTGGCAACTTGGGTCATGCCAAGAGTAGGGCAAGCGTCGCCATTTGCCCAACCACAAGCCCGCCCAGAGCCATGCCCACGAAAAGAACCAGTCACGTGCTGAAGGTATATGTGCAACATGCTGATACACCAGATAGAAAGACTTGCCTGCGAAGTGTGCTAGTGCATGTACCCTTCGCACTTCAAGCCACATATCCTCTTTGGCTCAAGCTGCGAGCGTCACGCACAGCGGTCAAGCAACCGAGTTCTGTTCCAGCGATGGCTTTGCGTGGAATGGGGGTTCTCTTGATTCTTTGGGTCACGGAGGGCTCAATGCGTGACGATGACTTCCCTTTCTACGACCTTGGAACCATACCAGCATGGCGTGATTTGCGCTCTCTTCGTGGGACGCAGTCACAGGACCAGTTTGACAAGGAGAAGTACCACAAGCAATTGAAGGAACTGGATGTCCAAAGTCTTTATGAGTCCATTTCCAGGCTCATGAAAGACTCCAAGGCCTTCTGGCCTGCTGATGGTCCTCAAGACGGTGACGTTGCCAGCTATGCTGGCCTCTTCGAAAGATTGGCCTGGCATTGCTCTGGCACCTTCCGTCTTGTGAATGGGACAGCAGCAGGTGGCTGTGAAGGGGCAAGACAGCGTCACTGGCCAGAAAACGAGTGGCGGGACAATTCCAACCTGGACAAGGCGCGCGGTTTGCTCGGCCAGGTGAAGCATGAGTTCGGCTCCCAAATCTCCTGGAGTGATCTCCTCACATTCGCAGGTACGACGGCCATCAAGGCCAGCGGAGGCCCGGCGAAGAAGTTCTGCTTCGGCAGAGTTGATGATGTCAACGGCAAGAGGTCCATTCCTCTCGGCGTGGAGGGTGTCAAAGAATGTTTGGGAAACAAGTTCTGCAAATCAGACTTTGAGTGTCCGGTTGCATTCCGCTGGCCAGAGCAAGACGAAGCTGACCATGCTCGTTGCAACTTGACGCAGCCACATCATAGGCTGCAAGCAAGCCATTCCGTGGGTTTAATCTACGTCTACCCAGAAGGGCCAGAGCTCAAATCCTCTGCAAAGGGCTATTCCGCAAAGCAAGTGCACAACCGTTCCCCCCGATTCAGCGCCTTGGAGGTTAGAGACACTTTCAAAGAGCGCATGGGTTGGACTGACAGGGAGACTGTTGCTTTGATCGGCGGGGGCCACACAATGGGAAGAACTCATGGCAACTGCAACCTGACGGGCACGAAATGGGCTTCACATCCTTACAATGAGGTGGGGCCGTTCTTCGAAGCCCAAGCAGGTGCTCTCAGGGGGCCGACCGATGGAACCTGTGGCACAGGAGCTTCAGCTGGCTTGGCTCAGAATACGGTTTCGTCTGGCTTTGAGGGGCCATGGACAAGGACTCCGTCCCAGTGGAACTATGACTTCTTTGATGCAATGCTGACAGAGGAGTGGGAGCCAGTAAAGAGCCCTTTTGGAGCAGACCAATGGCGCACCAAAAGCCGACACAGTACTTATGCATCGACCATGCGTCTGACAGCAGACCTCTCTCTCGTCAATGATGAGACATATGCAGCCATTGCAAGAGAGTATGCTGCAGACCACGCAAAGTTCGATTCGGACTTTGCAGATGCCTGGTACAAATTGGTGCATCGCTCAGAGGACAACCCAAACGAGAACGACCTGGAAAGCAAATTCGGTGTTTGCACCCGATTTGAGTTTGTCAAGTGAGACTCAGACATGTATGGACTCGGGGCCCTAACCGAACAGATGTAAAGTATTGAGTTCCATGTCCATTGCTTTCGCCTGTGCCAAGGTTCACCTGACAGGAAGCGTTGAGCCTGTGCACGGATGTACAGCTACCCTCTCTTGCAATCCTGACATGGCATCAAGGGAGGGTCTTTAGCCACCATCGCCAGCATTTGAGCTGAGATCTCCATGGACAAAAACATGTCCCGTCTGGGAATAGTCGGCAGCTGAACAAATGGGTTGGGATTTTCGGTTCTTGATTGGGGTATACCCTGATGGTTCCAGGAAAACGAAGGCCTGCCGATTCTTGACGGCTTTGGTATTTCTTTGGCCGATCGAGAACGGTACTTGGGTATGTGTCAAAGTAGAGGGACCCTCAAAACTGGCTTCCCCTTAAACCAAGGTGAGAAAGGATTCCTAAGAAAAATGCAAGCCCATCTCCCCCCCCCCAGAAAAAGGGTATGTTTTCTTCTTTCCCCATGTTCACTGCACCTTTCCCTCAAAGCAAACGCGCACGACATATCAGCGATGAGACTTGCGAGGTGGCCAGGCTAAAAGCTGAGACCGACAAGGCAGGGTCGTCAATTCACTTCTCGCTGTGTAGCGTTGCAAGTGAATGCTTTATTGCATGAACTGTGAACAGAGCGCAAGAGCAAACATCAAGCAGCCTACACATCTAGCCTTGTGACTGTTCTTGTTCGGGGAGGTCATTGCAATTGTTTATTTTCCATGTGGTGTGTTTGACTGGCGTTCACGTCCAAGTACTGCACAACTGGCAGGTGCTACCCAGTCGAGCTCCGCAGCTTCATATTTTCGCCTCCGATTGTAGACGTCAGAGCTTCTTCCCTGAAGCAATCGCAGAGATAGCACTGGAGAGATCTTTACATTTGGTTGGCCTCCATTTCCACGACATGGGCTCGCAGATCAGTGTTGAAGTTGTATACAACTTTGGCAGGCGAGGAAGGACTACCAGCGCTTGTCCTCGGAGCAGATTGCAATGCAGACCACAACTAAGGCTGAGCGCACGGCTAAGGTTTAGCTGACCCTTGAGCTTCTGGTAGATAAAAGGAAGACTTTGCATGGTGTTTACCCGGCATGAGCAATTCATCAAACGCACACGCACTTAAGATAGCCCGTTGGGAGAGCATAGATATTGCTTGGATTACAGAGTGCCACCTGCTGAGAGTCTGCAGACATCCTGCAGGCTGTTGGCCATCAAAGCTGTCATGAAGCACTTGCATTGCCCAGCAGCATTTTATGCAAACTCCGTTTCCTCACATTGGCACTTTGACACTTTTTTGTTCAATAATTGTGAGCAAGGTTTTTTGGGCATGTTTCTTTCCTTCAGCATCATATTGCACGGATATGGATTGCATGTTGCCAGCCTTTGGAGAACGATCAAATGTTTCCAGGTGTTCGCACGGTTTTGGGTTGATCGCCATGCTTGTATGACAACATAATGCATAGTAGCTAAATGCGCCAAGTTCTTCATTTGACTCAATGACCAGACAACTTATGCTTATTCCACGAGAAGCGAACCGGTTTTTTTGCTCACCACAGCAGACCAAACTGTGGAGTAGCATTTTTGCTCTTGACATCGGCAGGTGTCACACCGCTTTGGCCTCACTAGTGAAGAAGCCTGCTACATCTTGACCGCCGGCGCCCTGGGATCCATCTCGGTGAGCTGAGGCCGCGCATCGCGCATCCTCTCTCGGACTGAGGTGGAGTCTCAAGCCAATCTCGAGCTCATCTCCCTGCGAGCAGACGTCGAAGTAGTCTGACCCTTATGCGACTGAGCAAAGTTGCCTGCACAAGAGTTGCCTGTGGCATGCAGCACTTGTGGCACCAGCGATGGGTACATCCAACTGAATGGAGACATGTCATGCCCCTTTGCTTCTAGCGCAGGACCTTCTGGATCACTCGGGCACCGGAGCCATCCTCTCTCGCTCCCGTGGCGATCCATCGAATCCCTTGTTGGCGCCGCTCGGACGCACGAAAAGGGCGCAAGGCTTCGGAGGCGAGTTTCCGAACGGGGTCGTGCCACAAAACGTGGGGACCACTTTGTCTGGGGGCAAGGGACAGATCATTCGGAAGCAACACACGTCTGCCATGTGTACTTGGGGCAACGGGCGTCGATGCAGAAGCTGCCAACTCAGGACCTATCGGATGCAGGAAGAAGGCCTGAAGCAAGTTCACTTGTCAAAGTCCAACTTGCAGCACTTGTACTGTAAGTAGCTCAGAGGCCGAGTAGCGCGCTGTTTTGTGGGCGGTCAGAGGTGGATCAGCCAGTTGGACTTGCGTTTGCCAGGCACCCGCTTTCAAATCCGCCTCCGAACTGTGGAGGGATTGAGTGGTGCGCCAGAGGCCTCGTGACCGTGTTCTGCATCATGTCAGTATGTATCAGTGTTCAATTCAAGGTTGATTTCCCCTGCAGACAGATGGCATGTGCTGATCCCGGCGTACAGTACCCCAACTTGAATGAAGACTGGTCCTTTTTGTGTAATTTCTGACTGTGCCCCAAACAAGCCTTGTGAGCCCACCCAGAAGCAACGCTGAATCGGCCATGAACCACTCTGAGCCACCTGGAAATACCTACGCCCACCCGAAGCAACCCCTGCGTACCGTGTTGCGTATCCCTGAGCTCCCCATTGATTCACTGATTCCCAGTTGCATCTGCTCCGCTGCAACTCCTCGAGGTACACTCTCAGCCTTTGTGGCGGGGGGCCCTGTGGCTGTAGCACAGTGTCAGTCGCGAAGGTGACGGCTCAAAGGCCATGCCAAGTGTTTGACTGAAGCATGTAATTTGTTGCTGGCAAGACCTACACCTTCCCACACTGTGGAATGTCATGTGTGCCAGTGCAGCATGTCCAGTGACTTCGGGAACTGATGTTTAGAGACGCTTGATTCTTCGTGTGCTTCAACCAAGCCTTGCCAAGGTTCCTCAGACACAGCCAAAGACTGCCATAGCCTTGGGCATCGAATCTTATAAAAGGCTTTGGACCTTGGTCGTAAGGCTCACCTGATCAGTGTCTCCATCAAGCCGCTCTCGCTGCATGAGAAGGCTTGTGCCCTTCCGGAGCTGTGCATCGTGCACCGAAAGCCAATGATCCCACCGAAGTCCGGAGCAGCTCTGGGGGCAAGGTTGCTGTTGGGGATGCCACCCGGGCTTATGAATTTATTGAGAGACCGGGCCATAGCGGAAGTAGTCCTCTTTGCGCAGATATCTGAAGTCTCGGCTGAGATCCCGATGAGTGCGCCACTCGGGACTAGGATTCGGACCTGATTTACGTGAGACACATGTTTTTTAGGTCAGAAATCAAGAGGTCTTGTGTTTGTTCATGTCTGATCCAATGTGTCAGTTCGCATGCGTTCAGCAGCAGATCGAGCATGACCAGACATTTGCTCCGGATCAATTTCGACACATCCACCTCACTGATGAAAAGCAAAAGGCAGCAGAAAGGCAGCCAAGTTTTGCAAAGCAGCATCAACCGAATTCACTTTTCCGTAGCCCGGGCCTTGTTTGACTTCCCCCCCCAAATCCCCAGCCACCCAGCCACCCAGCCACCCAGCCACCCAGCCACCCAGCCACCCAGCCACTCACCCACCCCTCCCAGCCCCCCCCCCCCCACCCAGCCACCCCCCATCCCCAGCCACCCAGCCACCCACCCCCCCCCCCCCCCCGCTTTCTCTTTCTGAGCGCTGCTCGGCTGAGATGAGCTGCGCCTCACGGGACCCTTCTCTGTGACGGACATGCATACCTGGCTGGCACAGTGCCCAGGCCCCAGATGGCTGTGGTTGTCAAAAATAGGTACCCGAAATGGCTTGGAAAATGGAACCAAGGACTAAAACCTGCGGTCCCCTAGTAGTTTAACATTTGACGCGTACGCAGATGAGGTTGCAAATTCATGGCACTTGTGTGAACCGCTCACTCCTGGGCCAGCGTTTGTTCCATGGAGACAAGAAAGCAGGTGTCACAGCCTTGACTTAGCCACTCCCATGCACAATGTCACTAGGGCCTACTCGGCACAATGGCTGGTCAGTGCTGTTGCCTGCCTAGGTGTGAATGAGCTTCCGTCCAGGCCCACAGACGATGAGATGGTGATCAACTACAGGACGAAGTGTGCTCCTATTTGGAGCAGACATTTGACGATCATGTATTGAACTTTCCAAGGTTGATGTTTTTTCGCATTCCATGCCCTCGCAAGACACTGCGCCACGATGTGGGTGTCTTTTTGAGGCTACCCGTTTCTGGTTTGAAGAGGAAACCAAAGGGAACACCGAAGCCATTTTTAGGGGTCTCCAAAAATAGAAGCCCATATGGGCACGCACACAGACGCGCACGCACAGGAGCACCTTTGTTGGCACCCAGCTCTTTGGAAGGCCGGGCCACGTGTGCTTCAGCTGTAGCTCTCGGCGAGCGGCCGCTGCGCTTTTGGCTTCGTCAGGTACACCAAGGGCTCTGCCGTGTTCAGGCGCGGGGGAGGTCTGTCAAGCGACTCATTGGATGAAACCGGGACTGAGCTTGACTCATGCGACCCTGTTGAGGACCCTGTTCAGCAACTACAGTTGCCTGCAAGCTTCTTGCAAGGTTTAAAAACCAGTGTATGCAATTACCCTCACAGTGTGGCGGGGCAGTTCTCTTGTAGAGTCATGAATTGCTGGCCAGGTCGGACTCCATCACCACGATCAGTGTCCTGAAGGACGATGCTAGAAAACGGGGGCTGTGTCAACATAGGAGAGCCCCCAACTGGGGTGTTCCTATATATTAAATATGAATATTATATATATTATATATATATATATGTATATATTGTGTCGCAAAGTCCAAATCCGTTGGGAGAAGCCTGGCAGAGCACCATGGCGCATTGTTCCGAGCCAGCTCATCGAAAGTTTCGTGACAGGATATCATTACAAAGGAGGCCACCGCCAAGAAGATCCAGGCTCACCGTGTGTGACAATTGCCATGGGTTTGTGTTTTTTTCGGGGTACCCTTTTCAAACCAAAAAGGAACATTATTTGGGGGTCTCCCTATTTTGCCCCACACCCACATGGACATTTAACCATGCAGAAAGACGCGTTCCCGACACGGAAGATGGTGTGCGATAAACTGGAACACGCTGGAAACACTCCTATGTGCTTGTAACTTTTCTCCAAGGTCATTGTAGCATTGTGCAGTGTCAGAGGTTTTGTGGCATTCATGCTCTCAAATGTGCTCACAATCGGTACGAGAAGCGCTGGAGCAGATACCCCTGTTGCACTTTCTCTTGCCCAGTATGTATTTGAATTGGACGTGTATATTTGTGGTATACACGGTATGTGGCTGAGGCCCTAGAAGTGGGCGGTTGAAGTGACCCTTTGGGTGGGAGGTTAAAGATTTCATTCGATGATTGGGAGCAAGTGCCTGCGATTGTCTTGATGCGAACATTTCTCAAGAAGAGCGTTCTCTTCTTGGTCGTGTTGACCTTCATGCCATGATGCCATGTCTTGTCGCCCTTCAGGTCTCCATGCACGTGGATGTGAAGGAAGAAACCTTTGCTCGCTTCCTGGAATTGTGGGGGCCTGAGCTACTTTGATGTCCATGGCTCGCTGTCTTCATAGCTATATTGCGGGACATGCCAACTTGAGTGGGGCACGCCTGCCAATGGCTAGTACGCAGCATGTTGAGACTGTCCAGGAGCTGCGAAACCCCTCTGGCCTGTTGCATCATGAAAATGCGCTTTGTTCCCAAGAGGAGAGCGTTGCATTTGAATGGATGATGACGACTTGATATTTCCATTGGGGGCTTGCCTGCAAGGGTGCATCCGAAGCTGAACTACCAGCACGTGCGAATCTTAGTTGGCCAGTTGATATAGCTGAAGGTACTGGTCAGCTCAGATTCATGCAGACAGGCCGACCAATACAGATAGCAGCTCAAGCCACAGGTGTGCAGTAGGCGTGCCAAGCACTCCCTTGTCAGTCCTCTTTTCTCCTTTACATGCCCGTTTTTTCCGCAGTTTCGGCTAAGCGCAAACTGGTAGAAACAATAGCATGTCCGGAATTGTCTCTTTTAATTTTGACAAACCTGGATTCGTGTTGCATAAAAAGAGGGCATGGCAGGAGCCTTTTCAAAAATGTATAAGTGTATGTATATACCTGGGCACTCCGGGTGTGCAAAATTTCCGCCGTTTGGCGAAAAAGCAATAATTTCCGCGGTTTCTTTCAAAAAGCGCTTTTTGACCCAACAACTGCTCTTTTTCAAGATTGCCGCGAAGCCTGTCAGAAAAAGCGCGTGTTGGCCGAGTGAAAGCGCTTTTTGACCCAGGAAAAGCGCTTTTTCAGCACAAGCCCAAGCAAGAAAAGCATGCATCACTGGGAAAAGCCCGCATCAAGCAAAAGCGCTTTTTCAGCCAAAAAGCACTTTTTCTTGAAAGAGCACAAAAAAAAGCACACCTTGGAGGATCCAGGTATATATATATATATATATGCACAAGTGTGCCCAGCGCCGGTCATCCGGTCAGAGCCATCTCGAGGCCTTGACCCAACAAGTGCGCATGGCATGCAGCTCAGAGCGAGAAACGTAGAGGCAATCATGGCGTGTCTTTTTTCTTTTGCCCAACCTTTTGGGTTTCCCACCCAACGTGGGGACGGTTTTTTTTTGGGGGGGCTTTTTGGATGGATGGTTTGGATGGGAAGCCCAAACAGCCGCCCACTTTAAGCGGGTTTCCGAACCCTTAGGCCATGGGAAAATCACCCGAATACATCGTGCTTCAAAATGGGTGTTGCCAGCGTTTTTTGACAGGCAGTTGCCACACTGTGGCAACAAGGTGCTGAGGAAGACAAATACCCACCATCAAATCTGCGAAGAGGGCTGCAACAACCGTACGTTTCGCGCACACCTTTGTGACAGACGCAAGACCCATCAAGTGCGCTGAAAGGTCGAGCCACTGCGCGAGGCTGGGCATTTCCCGGGCCATCAGTCCTTCTGCGTGCCAGTCTTGAACAATTCGAAGCAAGACAGGTTTGTCTCCCTGGAGACCTCGCCGTAGGCGTAGTACCACTTACGCTGAGGGACTCTGAGTAGGATTCAGCTTTCCAAGCTCTCGACCGCTATATCCGCCACGCTGATGCCCGAGTTCCGTCCCGTCAGGTTCAACTCCAGGAGGGCGACACGAAATTCCTGCACCAGGAGCTGCGGGAGCCCCGCGTGGCAATGCGAAGTTTTTGGATTAGTAGTCTCTTCTTCAAGCTGTTATTGGGCGATCTAGCACAGGCCGTGGTCATTTGCCATAGCACTGCAACAGAGGATCACATGAGGCAAAGCGGTAAGGCTTTCCGGCAACAGGCTCACCAATTGAATTTTTGCTTTAATGCGTTGGGCACTGTCACGTCATGCAAATGTATTATACCGTGACACAACATTTCATGCTGCGTACCATGTTTGCCATCGATGTCCTAATACTAGCAAAAGCAATCTTGGCCTCAAGAGATGCTAGCAGTTGGGTTGGTTGAGTATATGTTTTTTGTGGCTACCCTTTTTGCCTTGGTTTGAAGAGGGAATCCAAAAGGAACAGATCCAATCTGGGCCTTTGGGGTCCCCCATTTTGACACACACCCACACACACCGATATGATGCATTTACTCGCCACTCAGGCAATCTGTGCTGGAGCAGGCCTCCGAGATTCAGCAGCAGCCCCATCCTTAGGCAGAACTGGAGAGCTTGTGAAAGGCGCGTGCCAACCACAAGCCATGCGGGCACGATTGCAGAGAGATATCATGATGCTGATGTTGCAACTCAGCAGGGACGCATGTTCTGCGTAATTGCAGCACCATGCGCTTGCCCCGGCTGCTGCGCATCGAAGGTTTGAACTGCAGCCGCAGAAGCTGGCATTCCTGCACAACATTGTCATCTCGGTTCGAGCCACAGAGAAACACGCGCGGACGCAAGTGCACCTAATTGTATGCAGGAAGACCAAGCGGGCAATAACCCCACCCTCATTGTCGCTGCACGCCTTGCCATCCATTTGAGAATAGGACGTAGTCAACGAGCGACAGGAGCAGCGCATGCTAAGGCTTACAGACACAAATGGCGCTTGCGTGGATACCAGAGCGTGGACCACCGCATCAAGGCAGCATGGTACTGCGAAGGGTAGAGCAGCGTCGCAGATGCGCGGGTGTATGTTTACTTGGTTGATAGGGATGGTCACAGATAGTGGACTTAGACCATTGTCAGGGAGCCATGCCCAAAACTCACATTTGTCCATTGCTGATGGCCAGGACCTGCAGAAGCTTTTGGAGGCCCAACTGCACAGCACGTGCGTGCTTGCAGAGAGTCGCACGCTCGGGTTGCTGTGTTGGACTGGGCCAGTCCTACAACCTGGAAGCAGTCTCCGCCTTCTTCAGCGAGTCCATTGACTGAGCGGAGAACATGGACTCACAACGGAAGGAGCGTTCCTTTCATGCCTCCTTTGGCCCTAGCGTCAACCAGAAGCACACTGACCCACTTCCGCAACATTCCAGCTCATAAGTAAATATGCTAGCTTCTTCACGTGATTAGCCCTACAAGCATCTCTGTGTATGTTTTGCCATGTGCACACAAATTGAGAAAGGTGTCTCACCCCGCAAGAACGGGTGCATGTAGGCTTAGGCTAGTAGACTGTCTAATATGAGCAGTGATGCAATCGTCACAAGCAATGCAATATGACGCGCTCTTTCAGCAACTCTCACAGTGATACGAGCCACCGGGCTTCAGGAGGCAGCAATATATGTGATCTACTTCAGGGTAAGCACTCAGAGCATATGCCGACACGCACAGAAGCCTGTATGTAGCGCAGTGTGGCGGAATTACTTTGGCCAGTTCGTAACCGCCCGAGCAGTGGCCAATCAAACAAGTGCAGAACGCGTCTTGCAGTGCTGCTTGTCATGTGGCTTTCGATGCGCAGAATGTTGCAATGGGATATTTGCGCGTTGCTTGGCAGCCGTTTGTTGGCATTGCTTTTAGCCATGACGTGGTACACACTGCCAACGCAGCCTAATAACTAAGAACCGACTGCGCAAGAATATGCCATTCTTGTGCATGTCTGCTCAGTAGCTTTGGGAGCAAGAATGCTGGGCTTAAAGGCAGGTAGCCCTTTGACACTGGGCTGATCAGTGGCAGACAGCGGAAGCTTCTTACAGCATTCCGCAAAGGTTCACGAAAGGTTGACAATGAGCCACCCAAGCCACCCAGAAGCCACCCACCCAAGCCACCCAGAAGCATACTTGATGTCCACCCAAGAGAGCCACGCCCAAAAGCGTAGCTGATGGTTCTGGCCACTTGTGCAAAGTGCAGACAGCACGGGCGCATAGGGCGGCGTTCTCGTCATGTCCTCGATCTCCCCACGGCGCGTGGACTTCGCCCCGAGTCCGCGGCGCGCCTGGCGAGACGAAGACTCGCAGGCGGGAGGGAGATGCCTTTGGATTGGAGGTCGGGTTTTGGCCCGGGGAAGTTCCACATGTTGCTTTGAGATGCCAGACTTCGGAAGCAGGCTCCACTTGTTTGCTTCATTTGGTTTTTAAACGGTGTGTCTTGTTTTAGCAACCCCCAAAATGCTTGGTTCCCATTGGTTTCCCAAAAGAACCAGCCAAAAAGGGGCATGGTCGAAAAAAAGACGCGCCGCCCATCCTCGACCCGACTTAGGACGTGTCCCCCGCGCCGGGCAGCAGCGAAGTGGTGCTGCTGCGCTGCCGGGAGACCATCGAGAGGCTGCATGGAGACGTCGAGGAGGAGCGGCAAAAGCGGCAGAGGCAAGCCGGCGAGCCCACGATGGACCACTCAAATGGGCGCGTTTGTTGTCTGGGGTAACCCCTTGTTGGTCTGTTTTTTTGGGGAAACCAACAGGAAAACTAGAGTCAAAGACGGGAACCATTCAATGGCTGGTACATAGGCTGGCAGCTATAGTATATGCAACATTGCGCCATCGATACATGTGTCGACACACGTGCAGACAGGCGGGCGGACAGACAGACATACAGACAGACAAAGAGAGAGAGGCAGGCATGGACATTTTGTCAAGACTCTACTGGAAAGACGCACAACGTTGGTCTCTCATTGAGAATGCAATCTTGTAGGCTGCAAGATCAAGCAGCAGCCAACGAGGATGAGCTCGCCACGGTCAAGGCTGCTCGAATTTCCCGAAAGCTTCTAAGGGAGGGCTGGAAGAGCGGCAAAGGTTCTTCTTGAGGAGGCTTGTTATTGTATTCGAAGTCTGGCTCACTTCCCGTCATGGTAATAAACGATATCAGGCCGCGTCGTTTCCCAGCTACGTGGACTCTCCGTTCTGAGTTGTTTTTTGTATTTCAGTGTGAGTGAGAGAGGGGGTTTCATCTTTCTCCAAACATGCCCTTCTTGATGTAGAAAGAAGCCAATAGGACACCTTTGGGGTCCAACTGAAAATCAGTTGGAGCCCAGGTGTTTGGTTTGCTTTTGGCTCCAAAGGACGCCCTCCGCGCAGGCGCAGCTGGTGGAGGAGTCTGAGCGCCTGGCTGCGGCGGAGCGCGAGCGCCGGCTCCTGGAGCGGCAGCTGATGGAGATGCAGCAGAGGCAAAAGGCGGAGAAGGACCGGAACGGACAGACACATTTTCCGGATTTTTGTTTTGGAGCAAAACTTGGGGTCGAGTTGGTGCCCAAAGCGGATTTTCCGGATTTTGGTTGAGTTGGTGCCCAAAACTTTTGGGGGGTTGAAAGGGAGACCAAAAGGAAAACCAGGAGTGGGGTCCGACCATTTGGACACCCGTTTGGTTTGACACCCATTTGAAATTTGGTTTGACTACGAATTCTCAATATGACTTTTGGGGGGCAGTTTGTGTTGAACGCCTAGAAATTAGTTCGGATGGTCATTCTGAGGATGTCACTGGCCGGCACACAAAGCAAACAGAAGACCACGGGCAACTTGTCTTTTTCTTCACTTTTTGAAGCTGCCCAGACACTGGGGATGTATGCGTGCGGAGGCCGGTGTGTGTGTGTGATCGTCATTGGAGGAGATGCATGAGGCTGCCAGCTCCCAACTTCAGGGCTTGAAGAGCGAGTCTGTGCAGTGGCCCAGCTGAGCTTGGAGGGCAAAACCCACATGCTTTGTGGATGACGAGCGATATGAAGGGGGCGTGGTGTCTCCGAATTTGCCTGTTGCAAGGATTCAACGTCAATTTTGAGCAGCAGCTTTTGGCTGGCTCGCTGAAAGTTGCTTCGGACCGCTGGCTATTGCAGACATGGCAATGATGGAATAGAAATGCTGGCCACGAAAAAGATTTGATAAACGGGAAAAGCTACCCTGAGCCACAAGCAAAAGGTTAGTAAGGGACAATCCCATCCCATACACAGCTGCAAATATCTGCCTTCTTATTTCTTTACATGGGTTCTCGGTAGACCATTGTAATACCGGGTTTTGGTTATGACGCAAATGACCATGGGTAACTTTTCCCATTTGGTGGGACATCAAATCTTTTCAAATGGTCATCCCATGCTCATGGGACCTCATCAACGCCCCCGCCTCACGCTGCTGAGGAAGGCCCAGGAGCACTTCGCCCAGCAGCTGCGCCTCAGCGAGGCGGAGGCCGCGGCGCAGCGCGCGGAGGCCAAGGCTGCGGAGGCGGAGGCAGAGGCCGGGGGTTTCCCCCCCGAAAAGGTCGGCGGGTGTGTCTTAAGCCAAGGGAAACCTGCAAGTTGCTGGGTGTCCTTTTGGTTTCCCTTTAACACCAACCCAAAAATAATGGGGGGCAACCCCAGCCCCCCCCCAAAAAAAAGGCGCCGGAGTTTGAAGGGTTGGTTGCAAGAGCAGCGCCTCGGCTTTGAGAAGGCGAGGGCCATGTTGTTTGGGCTCTTGCGGCTTTTTGGCTGCGGCTTTCGAGACGACTGGCTTGCGGCTAAGACGAGAATGCACATCAACCCCAAACCAAACGACCTGAACTGAGCCCATAAACCAACTCAAAGCGAATGCGCCCAGCCTAATCTGAAACCATGCCAAAGAACTGTTTTCTGAACTGCTTTACGCTCTAACCCAACTCAACATGAAGCCTATACCCTAAACCAACCCGACACCAACCCCCAACAAACAATCTCTTATCTCATTTGTGCTGTAATCAAAACCAACCATCCTGAGGCCACCCCGCAAGCCTCAAGGGCTCAAGTTGGGTGCACTTGTTCTACCCCAGAATTATGGACATTGGGGGAGCCAAGGAGCCAGGGATGCATAAAATCCTCACTCATAGGGGGGCCTGAGCCCAAATTTTCCCTGGCATCATTGGTTAATCAAGGCTTATGTGTCAAGATAAGGGCACTCCCCAAAATGGCGATTGTCCTTTGTGTTTCCATTGACCCCACCTCCAAAATGGGCACCGAGCCGAAAAAAGAAGAGATTGTAACTCCACCGAGCGCAGGCGGCAAGGAGTTCAGAAGAGCTGCGCGGCGCTCAACACCAGGTCTTGGAGGCGGAAGCGGGTGCGCAGCAACTGCAGGAGCCAAAGTTGTTGCCAAATAGGTGTTTTTGTTGAGGGTATTGGCACCCTTTCCAGGTGAAACCAAAAGAAAACCGCCCTTTCTTGGGGTTCCGATTTCTATGTTTGACAGTCCTTTTGAGCGGAGCAACTGCTTCTCAATGACACAGCTTGCCCCATGCTGAACACTTAAGAGGACTATCCACCTGAAGGGCTCCTAGTAGTCATTGAGGACCTCATATGACACCCTTGCTTTTCTGTTGTTTTTTTAGGCCAGCCTTTCACAGACGCAAAGACCCAGACGCAGACAGACACAGACGCACAGACACGCAAACACATACACAACATGTACAATAGGTGTATATACAAATAAAAACCTACATACATGTACATTTTTAAAATATATGATATATATATATATATGACACAAACAACACACAACATATATATATATATATACATATATAGGGAAGAATTGGGCCTATGTGTCGCCCAAGGCCCTGAATAATAGTTTCCCGGGTTCTCCCTGGGCCAGTTCCAGGATATTAAAATAAATAAATAAATAAATAAATAATTCAAAAAAAACAATGATTTTTTTTTTTAATTTCTGGAGGCCTCCATTTTTTTGATGTTTTCTAAATAAAATAAAAATAGATAGTTTCCTGGGTTCTCCCTAGGCCAGTTCCAGGATATTTAAAAAGATGTTTAAAAAATCAAATATATTAAAAAAAAAAAAAAAAAAAAACTCATTTTTTTTTTTTTTTATTAAGTTTCTGAAGGCCTCCAAAAAATTAAAAAATAAATAAATAAAAATCAATTAATTTAAAGAAAAAATCAAATAATTTAATTATTTATATTCTTTTTTTTAAAAAAAATCTGAAGGCCTCCAAAAATGTAAAAAATAAATAAAAAATATAAATATTTAAATTATTTGATTTTTTTAAATTAAATGAATTTTTCAATTTTTTTAAATATCCTGGAACTGGCCCAGGGAGAACCCAGGAAACTATTTTTTTTTTTTAAATTTTTTGGTTGCCTCCAGAAATTTAAAAAATTTAAAAAATATAAATATTTAAATTAATTGAATATTTTAAATTATTTGATTTTTTTTTATTTTTTTTTTAATATCCTGGAACTGGCCCAGGGAGAACCCAGGAAACTATTTATATTTTTCATTTTTTTTTTTTAAAATTTTTGGAGGCCTCCAGAAATTTAAAAAAATTAAAAAATATAAATATTTAAATTATTAGATTTTTTTAAATTATTTGAATTTTTTAAATTTTTCAATTATCCTGGAACTAGCCCAGGGAGAGCCCAGGAAACTATTTATATTTTTTAATTTTTTTAAATTTTGGAGGCCTCCAGAAATAAAAAAAATAAAAATAAAAAATATTTAAATTATTTGAATTGTTTAAATTAATTGAATTTTTTTAAATTTTTTAAATATCCTGGAACTGGCCCAGGGAGAGCCCAGGAAACTATTTATATGTTTTATTTTTTTTTAATTTTTTGGAGGCCTCCAGAAATTTAAAAAAAAATAAATAAAAAAAAAAATATTTGAATTTTTTAAATTATTTTGAATTTTTAAATTTTTTTAAATATCCTGGAACTGGCCCAGGGAGAACCCAGGAAACTATTTATATTTTTTATTTTTTTCAAAAAAATTTTGGAGGCCTCCAGAAATTTAAAAAAATTAAAAATATAAATATTTAAATTATTTGATTTTTTTAAATTATTTTATTTATTATTATTATTTTTTTTTATTTTTTTTTAAATATCCTGGAACTGGCCCAGGGAGAACCCAGGAAACTATTTATGTTTTTTAAATTTTTTAAATTTTTGGAGGCCTCCAGAGATTAAAAAAAATAAAAATAAAAAAAAGAAATATTTAAATTATTTGAATTTTTTAAATTATTTGATTTTTTTTTTAAATTTTTTAAATATCCTGGAACTGGCCCAGGGAGAACCCAGGAAACTATTTATATTTTTAAATTTTTAAATTATTTTATTTATTTTTTTTATTTTTTTTAAGTATCCTGGAACTGGCCCAGAGAGAACCCGGGAAACTTTTTTTTTTGGAGGCCTCCAGATTGTTTTTTTTTAATTGAATTATTTAAATTATTTGATTTTTTTTTGAATTTTTCAAATATCCTGGAACTGGCCCAGAGAGAACCCGGGAAACTATTTATATTTTTTAAAATTGTTTGGAGGCCTCCAGATATTTCAATAGAATTAAAAAATATAAATATTTGAATTATTTGAATTTCTTTTTCTTTTTCAAATATTGTTTTTTTTTTTACATATCCTGGAACTGGCCCAGAGAGAACCCGGGAAACTTTTTTTTGGAGGCCTCCAGATTGTTTTTGTTTGAACTATTGAAATTATTTGATTTTTTCAATTTTTTTAAATATCCTGGAACTGGCCCAGAGAGAACCCGGGAACCTATTTATATTTTTTAATTTGAAATTTTTGGAGGCCTCCATATTTTTTTTTAAAAAAAAATAAATATTTAAATGATTTGAATTCTTTATTTGTTTTCATTTTTTTGCTTTTTTTTTAAATATCCTGGAACTGGCCCAGAGAGAACCCGGGAAACTATTTTTTCATTTTTTTGGAGGCCTCCAGAAATTAAAAGAATATATATTAAATGTAAAGACTTATTATCTTTTTTAATTATTCAAATTATTCATGATTTTCAACTTTTTCCAATATCCTGGAACTGGCCCAGGGAGAACCCGGGATATTACTCAAAAAAATAAAAAATGGAGGCCTCCAGAAAGTTAAGACATTTTAATAAATGAATGTTTATTGGTTTGCTTGTTATTTTTTCAAGCTTGCTGAATATCCGGGAACTGGCCAGGGAAAACTTTTTTTTAGACGCCTCTACAAATTTAAGAACAAATAACTACAAAAACAAACTCTATATTTTTTAAATATCCGGGAACTGGCCAGGGAGAACCCTGGAATTTAATTATTGTTTTTGTACAAAAAATGGAGCCCTCCAGAAATTTAAAAATTAGAAGATAAATAATTTTAGATTATTTGACATGTTTAAAACATTTTTTAAATATCCTGGAACTGGCCCATGGAGCACCCTGGATTTTTGTTGGTTTTTGGAGGCCTCCAGAAATTAAAAAAATAATACTTAAATTATCTGATTATTTTAGGTTGTTTAAACAGAATGAAACTGGCCCAGGGAGAACCCTAGAAATGATTCAATTTTCATATTTTAAAAAGAATGCCTCCAGAATTTGAACAAACACATTTTTATAATGCTTTCTCAGGGGCCGCCAAAAGGATTGAAGGTTTATCTTCTTTGAGTATTCCGCACGGGCCCAGGGAGGGCCCAGGATATGTCTTTTTCAGGGCTCCAACAAATTGAATAGCACACGTAGTCAAATTCATAGAACTATCTAAATAACTTAAACGTTTTTGTTCCGAGCCTCCAACAAATAATGCGCTAAGAAACACATTTGTACATTCCATAATTTCGAATTGTTTGAATTCGAGACACCCAGATTCTTTAAATATTCTACAATGGGCCCAGGAAGGGCCCTGGACATAACTTGGATTATTTGAACAGATATGTTGTTCAGGACCTCCAACATTTTGATCAAAATAAGCAGTTCGCATTTTGGAATTATTTGAACTTTTTCATTAGGAAAAGTTTATTTTCGGAACTAGCCCAGGGGGTGCCCTTGAAATTGTTTAAATTGTGTGAAATATCTAAATACTTAGTTACCCAAACATGTTCATTTGTTCTAACTATTTAGGACGTTGGACACAAATGAATCTGGAGTTCTCCAAAAGGCGCCCGTCCCTTTGAACATATTCGAGTAGAAAGCATGTTGTTTTATAAGACATATTCTAAGTAGACTAGTTGTTCAAATCATGTTGGTTTATAATAGTTAGACAAAATAAGGTGCTGTTTTCCAAATATTGACACGATTCTCAAAGATTCGTGTAATTAGGCTAATTAGACCCACGTTGAGAAATAGAATAAGTACCAAGCGATTGACGTTTAACTCCCCAGAAAACACCCGTCCCTTTGAGAATAATTAGAATACTTAGCATGATTATGAACCATGAGAATCATTGGATTAGATAATAGATCTGGAATTCCTGAAAGGGGCCCATCCCGTTGGGAACCATTGGACTAAATCAAATCATTATGATAAGTACAATCATTAGCAAGAATATGGATCTGGAATTCTCCCCCCCTGGAAGTAATTGTTTGGAAAACATGAATGTGGAACTCTGGACCTCCCCAAAAGCACCCTACCCTTTGGGAATGAGAATGATACATAGAGCAATTATCAGAAGGTGCAAAGCTATGAACCTGGAATTCCCCAAACGGCACCCGCCCCTCTTGGAATAAGTAGAAGCAAAAATAGCAATGATAAGTAGGCTAATTTGCAAAACATTAATGTTCAACTCCACAAAGGCACCCGTCCCTTTGGGAACGACGTCCCTGTGGGAAGAATGATTATAACAAGTTGATAAGTAGCGCTAGACTAGAAAATGAATCTGGAATTCCTCAAAAGGGACCCGTCCCGTGGGGCAGAATTGAAATAATCCGGGTACTTCCAAAAACAGAAAATATCTGAAGTAGAAGGATTAGAGATACTATGAGTCTGAAATTCCCCAATTTGAGGAATGAAGAAATTGAAAAACAAGAATCTGGAACTCCCCACAAGCACCTGTCCCTTTGGGAATGACAATAATAAATAGAGCAGTTATCAGAAGTAGAATCACTAAAAACATTGAAAAACAAACATGATTCTGGAACTCAACAAAAGGCACCTGCCCCTCTCGGAATAAGAATAATCATTATAATATCTACGATGAGTGGACAACATTTCCCAAACATGAATTTTCAATTTCCCAAGGGCACCCGTCCCTGTGGGAGTAATTAGAAAATTAGAGCAGATAGAATAACCAGAATAATTGAACACACATGAACCTTCCCAGAAGGCACTTGTTCCTTTGAGAAGACTGATCATAAGAAGTAGAAGGGACCCGCCCCGTTGGCAATAATTGGAAACGCGGGTAGTAATCCGAATTTCCCCAAATGTCCGCAAATTTGGGAATGACCAGTTGCAAAAACAAGAGCCTGGAATTCCCGTCCCTTTGGGAATGAGAATGATCAGAACAAGAAGCAGAATCAATAGAAAAAAGCAATGAACCGGAATCCCCCCAAAGGCGCCCGCCTCTCTTGGAATAAGGAGAAAATCATGGCGATGATAAGTAGGCTAATATGCAAAACATGAATCTTCAATTCCCCAAAGGCCCGCCCCCTTGGGAATAATAAGAAACAACAGAACATGTAGAATAACTAGAAAGATTAGAGCAAACGTGAATCTGGAGATTCCCTAAAGCACCCGTCCCTTTGGGAGAATGATTATAATAAGTGAATGAGTAGATTGAATCTGGAATTCCTCAAAAGGGACCCGTCCCGTTGGGCAGAATTGAAATAATCCGGGTACTTCCAAAAACAGAAAATATCTGAAGTAGAAGGATTAGAGATACTATGAGTCTGAAATTCCCCAATTTGAGGAATGAAGAAATTGAAAAACAAGAATCTGGAATTCCCCACAGGCACCTGTCCCTTTGGGAATGCCAAGAATAAATAGAGCAGTTATCAGAACTAGAATCATTAAAAACATTGAAAAACAAACATGATTCTGGAGCTCAACAAAAGGCACCTGTCCCTCTGGGAATAAGAATAATCATTATAATAGCTACGATGAGTAGACAACATTTCCCAAGCATGAATGTTCAATTTTTCAAGGGCACCCGTCCCTGTGGGAGTAATTAGAAAATTAGAGCAGTTAGAACAACTAGAATAATCGAACGCACATGAACCTGGAGATTCCCAGAAGGCACCTGTCCCTTTGAGAAGACTGATCATAAGAAGTAGAATTAGTGTAGCAGACAATGAATCTGGAACTCCTCAAAAGGGCCGCCCCGTTGGCGATACTTGGACAATGCGGGTAGTTCCAAAACAGGTGAAGTTGAATAAGAGAGAGACCATGAATCAGAATTTCCCCCAAATTTGGGAATGACCAGTTGCAAAAACAAGAGCCTGGAATTCCCGTCTTTTTGGGAATGAGAATAATCATGAGAAAAATATATCAGAAGTAGAACCAACAGAAAAAAACTATGAACCTGGAATTCCCCAAAAGGCGCACGCCTCTCTTGGAATATGGAGAAATCATGGCGATGATAAGTAGGCTAGTATGCAAAACATGAATCTTCAATTCCTCAAAGGCACCCGCCCCCTTGGGAATAATAAGAAACAACAGAACATTTAGAATAACTAGAAAGATTAGAGCAAACATGAATCTGGAGATTCCCTAAAGGCACCCGTCCCTTTGGGAAGAATGATTATAATAAGTTCATGAGTAGATGTGCTAGACTAGAAAATGAATCTGGAATTCCTCAAAAGGGACCCGTCCCGTTGGGAATAATTGGAATAATTTGGGCACGCCCAAGAACAGAACATATTGTACGTAGAGTAGTTAGAGAAACAATGAATCTGAAAGTTCCCCAATTTGGAGAATAAAGAATTGGAAAAAGCAAGAATCTGGAATTCCTCGCAAGCACCCCCCCCCCCTTTGGGAATGACAAGAATAATGGGAAGACGTACAAGGCACCCACCTCTTGTGTAGTAATTGTTGTACCTAGAACAACAAAGGTGCCCGTCCCTTGTAAATAATAATGATAGTAGTATTTTACAAGACTGATGATAAGTAGACTAATCAGCGAACGTGAATCTTGAACTCACTAAACGGCACCTTCCTGTTTGGGACCAAATAGAAAATAGGGAAATAATCTAGAACTTATTAAATGGGAGCTGCTCATTTGGGAATGGCTCGAATAGTTTGAACAATGCGGGAACCACGAATCTCGCCACCAACAGGCCCCATCCCTTTTGACACAATTATCCTACCCAGGGCAAACACGAGCTTGGAATTCCCCAAGACGCACCCCAGCTCCCTAGGGATTCAATTAGAATAATATAGAATGATTATGATAAGTAGAATACTTAGCAATCAGGGCTCTTGAATTCCCCAAAAGTCACCCGTCCCTTTGGGAATAATGATGAGAATTAGAAGAGTTATGATAAGTAGAATAGTTAGAAAACATGAATCTGGAATTCATCAAAAGGCACCCCACTTTTTGGAAGAAGTAGAATACTTAGATTAGTTCAAATAATTAGCACAAACATAAATCTGGAGTGCCCCCAAAGGCACCCGCGCCTTTCGCAATAAGTATGTAAATGAGAATAATTGTAATTTTGTGGGGAAGCATACCCAATAATTAAGACAGTAGGACAAAGATGGGTTTGGAAATCTCCAAAAGCAACCCGTCCCTCTGGGAAGAATTATAATAATTAGAACAAGTAATATAGTTATGATAAGTAGAATAGCTGGCAAACATGGATCTTGAATTCCACAAGACACACCCGCCCCTTTGGGAATGATTAGAATGAGAATAAGTTGATTAGTTAGAATACTATAGTTGAAACACACATGAATCTGGAATTGGGATTTCCGAAAAGGCACCAGTCATTGGGAATAGCTAGAACAAAGGAACTAATTAGGGGCGGATTCCCCACAAGGGGCCCCGTGCCGTTGGGAATGCGTGCTACAACCAGAATAATCAGAGCAGAATGACCTGGAAACCACACTGGACTTCACCAAATGGCTTGAAAACAAAGAGAATCCTTAGATTTGCTTAAGTTGTTAGAATGAGTAAAATAATTAGATCAACCATGAATGTGGATTTCCGCAAAAGGTACCCTCCTGTGGGAATACATCAGAGAGTGATGATTGCTATGAGAAGTAGACTAACTCGAACACATTTGACCCAAAATGCACCCGCCCCTTTGCGAATAAATATAAAATCACGTAGAATGATTCGAAAACACGTGAATCTGGAATTCGCCAAAGGGCAGCCGTCCCTTGGTGAAAAATATGTAATAATCAGAATAGCTGTAAGAATTAGGACAATGCACCTGGAATTCCCCAGAGCGCGCCCGTCCCTTGGGTAATAAATAGAACAAGTATAAATTTCAATGAGCTAGAAGAAATTGTTTCGGAATTCCCCAACAGTCCCCTGCCCCTTTGGGAGTTTCTAGAATGATTCGAGAATTAAAAAGAAAAAGGGCGTTTGTTTGTGTTAGTGTACTTGGTGTGTGTGTGTGTGTATTGCTTGACACTCTGTTTGAGTGCCCTTTGTGCTCTCAGTTTCTCTCTCTCTCTCTCTCTCTCTCTCTCTCTCTGCTTGTGTTTGCGTGCGTGCGTGCGTGCGTGCGTGCTTGCGCGCGTGCGTGCGTGCGTGCGTGCGCGCGTGTGTGTGTGTATCATGAGTGAGGGAAACATCCCCCCCGCGCGTACCACTTTGGGGGAAACAATCATCCCGCGCGCGCACGCCACATAGGACCTAATCTTCCCTGCCACCCCCCCCCCCCCCCTGGTGCCTAGGTTTTGCCTGATTTTAACCACCTTTTTCAAGACTTTTTGTATTTTTTGGGCCAAACTTGGGCACCAAGGAAGGGGTGTGTGTGTGCCACAATTCTACAATTAAGAATGCTGGATCCAAGATTGCTGGGAGACTTTCAATGTGACAATCTGGAATTCAAGATTCAAGCTTTCAAAACAATATTTTCTGGAATTCTGGGATATTGAGTCTTGCTTCCCATTTTTCTTAATTCTGGGATTCAAGATTCAACATTTCAAAATAATCTTTTTCTGGAAATCTTGAATCTTGAATCCCAGATTATTTTTTTAAAACAAATATATTAAAAAATGGGATGCAAGATTCAAGATTCAAGATTTCAAAATAGTCTTTTTCTGGAAATCTTGAATCTAGGGGTTCTAGGGGAATACTAGGGGAACACTCAGGGAATACTAAGGGAATATTAAGGGTGCATACTAGGGGAGTACTCAGGGAATACTAGGAGAATACTAGGGGAATACTGAGGCAATACTAGGGTAGGCCAATACTGGGGAAATACTTGGGGAATATTAAGGGAGCACTAGGGCAATACTAGGAGAATAGCAGGGGAATACTATGGGAATTCTAGGAGAATACGAGGAGAACACTCAGGGAATATTGGGCGAATACTAAGGGTTAGTACTAGGAGAATACTGAGGCAATACTAGGGGAGTATTAAGGGAATACTAGGGGAGCACTGAGAATTACTAGGGATATACCAAGAGAATACTAAAGGAATACTAGGGCAATACTAGGGGAATACTTGGGCAATATTAAGGGATTACTAGGGCTTACTAGGAGAAAAGTAGGGGAACACTGGAATTCTAGGGGAATACTGGGAATACTAGGGGAATACTAGCAAACCACTCAGGGACATTTACGGGAATACTAAGGGAGAATACGAGGAGAATACGGGAATACTGAGGAAATACTAGGGGAGTATTAAGGGAATGTTGCCAGATTTTTAATCATCTGCTTCTTGCCATGATGGACTGCAAGCCCATTCGTCTGTGCTCAAAATCTATTGCAAACAAATCTAAACTCTACAGCCTGCGCGCTCAAATCAAGCAAAACCTAGGCACCAGGGGGGGGCGTAGCATATATACATATATATGTATAGCTGCCGCCAATAGCACCTTGAAATTGGAGGAGGCGCTGGAGGGCAAGGGCCAGGAGCTGGACCAGGCTTTGCAGCAGCTGGCGGAGCTGGAGCACCGCTGCGAAAGTTTGGGCCAGGACTTGGAGGATCTGCAGGCGGAGCGGGGAGCGCGAGCCGCGGGGAGCGGGGAGTGTGGAGGGAGGAGTCGCCGTTTTTTGTTTTGTTTAGCGGGCCATATCCAGGGCCTTTGGAATCGTACCACTCCCTGAGCTGGGTACAAGGAAGCCATTGATTTGGAGGAGTTGTTTTTAAGGGCACCTGGTTTTAGATGGCTGGAAGGGAATCCCAAAGGAAACTGTCTCACTCCCTGAGTTCCTGGACTTTAAGCACTTTTTTGGGACCATTTCATTGATCTTCGTCCGTTGTTCCGCCCTCGTCGCTTCGGCGGCGGGCGAGGATGCGGTGAGTTCTTCCCTTTTTTTGGACCATTTTCGTGGTAAACTTAGTGGTAAACAAGAAGTTTGGACTATCTACAGGGAAACCGACAGGAAACCAGCCGTTTTCAGATGTTTTCCGGCCATTTTGAGAAAGATGGAAGGGGGAGAACTGGCCGGTTTTTTGGGGGGCACCCCCTCAACATATACATGGGTGTGGTGCGTGATGCTCCAGTGGCATGCACAAGGCATGTCTTCTCAATTGGCGCTGGGTGGGTCTACAAGTTGACTTTCAAGCCAATTGATTTCACTGCTGCTTTTTCAGCAACGCTGAATGAGGCATTTGTTAAGGAACACTTGCATGAGCAGTCACGGGGTTGGCTAATTCGGCGCCTTGCGAAGAGTTGCCCAGGCCATGAAGGCCACACGAAGGCCATATTTGAAACAATCTGGCTACACCTCAGCCAGGCTGACAAGCAGGCAATCGTGGAGTCTAACCAGTTTGAGCTGCAGGAGCTGGCAATGAGACAGGAGTGGGGCTGGTAGTCGATGGCCAAGTGGCACCCGAATCAACATGCCCAGGCCGCTTTTGCGGATTGCCTGCTTAACTATAAATGAATGAGCAGGGTGCAATTAGTTGCTCAGCCGTTGCTGAAGCCAAAGAGCGCTTGCAGAAATCAGTCAGCACTGATCCTTTCCGAGCAATAGCGCTCTGGGAAACCAAAAGGAACTCCCCAATTAGTGGGTTCCCCTTAAAGGGACACCTTTAAGGGAACCCCAGAAAATGGGTCCACATTGTGGATGGACGAACTCCTGCATCACTTCAGAAACCCTGAAATCAAGATTCCCCTGTAAATGCCAACAAACCATGGGTTTTCACCATGGTTTCCAAGTAGTGCGAAGGGATTTCGTCCAGTATCCCTCGGTCGAGGAGCGGCTGCAAGGCGCCTGGCGCGAGCGCGAAGTGGAGCTGCAGCGGGCCTTCCAGGAGTGAACTGGTCGGGCCCCTGCTCGAAATTCATAGATGAAAACGGCAAAAGCAGAGGACACCTGAAAAATGTCATGAAATTGAAGGGATCTTTGGTTGGGCTTCCAGAGAATGGTGCTTGTGATGTTTATATTGTGAAGCGATGTCACTACATTTGAAACTAGATAGGATGGGGCAACTGCATCCTTCTGGATTGGAAGTCTCCTTTGGGAGATTTGCAACGGAGGAGCGGGATGAATGCCAGAACGACCTGGAACAAGCGCAGCAAGAGGCAGAGCGTTCAAGGCAGCAGGCGCCTCTGGTTGTCAGAGTTTCACGGAAAGTGCGCTCTTCATTCCTTCTGTTGTCGAACAACATGAGGAATCAGAGTCCCTGCTCTCCTGATTGCTATCCATCACTTCACTTCAAGTCAAGCATTGACCGGGCAACCGGCCACAATTTGACCCGTTTGCCGCATCATAAGGGTTCCCCCGCGTTACTCTCAGGTGCCCGGGTTTGCTTCAACTGGTAAATAGCGGTTTCCAAAGACAGTTTTGTAGCCAGGCTCCAGAAGACCAGAGTATGGCTTCCTAGGGCCAGCGTGATTCAGGTTCTTTCGAACAATCTACAGCAAAAGGCCCTCAAGCACAATGCCAATTTAATGTATTGCTGTGCTAAACAGAGCATCAAATGCTGACCTTTCCGCAATATCATCCTGAGCTCCAGTCGCCCTCCTCCGCGACCACAACCACGCGCCACCAGCCGGCTTCCTTGAACTTGACTGGGCAGCGCCACCTCCACTGCTGCCAACCACAAATTCTTGCAGCGCCACCATGCCTTGTGACTCGCTGGCAGGCGCGACGCCTCACAGAGGAAAATCGCGACCTGACAGATAAGCCGGGCTGCTTGGAGCAGGAGTGATTGGACCAAGCACCTGGATTGTACCTGGTTTGAAAGACCCTCAGTAACATGAAAACTACATGCACAATGTTCTTTTCAGAATTTGGGCCCTTATCAACGTATATGTCCAACTCGCTATCCTCACACGCAAGCGCTGCAAAGGTGCCAGCGTTTGGAAAGCGAGCTCTCGAAGCTGCGCAAGAAGGCGCGAGTCCGTTGAGGGTGAGTCCGTTGAGGGTCCCAAAAAGCGACTATGGCACCCTTTGGTCCACTGAGCATGAAACTCACCAGGGTCCCTTTTAAAGGAGCAGCGGCTCGCACCCCGGCTGTGAGGTTCCATGTGGATGGCAGGGTACCTCTGTTCAGAGTCAGCTGATTGGAGCTGCGAGGGCGAGGAACTGAAAGTGGAGGCTGCGGAGAAGGCGCAGGACCTGGAGCAGCTGCAAAGGCGAGCGGGCGAAAACGAAGCAGCTGAGGCGGTGGCTCAAACTAAAAGGTACCCAAATTGGTATGGGTCAAAATAAAACCACCAGGGGACCGCAGGTTTTGGTCCATGTTTCTACTTACTAGGGTTCCATTTGGGGTACCTATTTTTGACCCATTTGAACCAAAGACTAAAACCTGCGTCACCCTAGCTCTTGAATTTGAGCCACACCCATAAGGGGTTATGTTTTTTAGAGGCACCTTTTTTGATTGGGTCCAAATGGAAGACAATAGGAAAACTGCCATTTTGGCAGTTCCCCCAGCTAAAGACACCATATATTTGCGGCCACGACCTCTTTTTTTTTTCCTTTTTTTTCTCTTTTTTTTCTCTGAACACGCATGTTCTAGGTGCCGGCATCCTGCAGCGCACCTCGCCACGCCGATTACACCATAGAACGCCTCACATTGACATGCCCCAAAATAATCAGAGCAAGGGAACACCCGTGTTACATGCTCGGCAAACTTTGCAAGACGGCCCGAAAACAGAGAAGAGTGCAACCGAACAAGTTTTGTTTTGCAGGGGTTTTTCGAAACTTGCTACTTTGCCTATGCAAACGCTAGCCGAGTTCAACATAACAACATTAGCGGCACCATGCTTGTCCAAAGAACAGCCCCCCCCATGAGCAATTGTTTCTAGTGGTTTTCATGGCCAAGTGGAGAGCTCAAGGACACAAACTTGGCCCATCTGATTTGGACAAGCCTCCGGTGCTCTCATGTTGGACAATCGCAGAGGCAGCAGCGAAGCCACAAAAGCACCGTGGCCACTTTGGAACAGCAGGCAGGGGAAGGCTCCGTGCGTATTGCGGACTGAAAGCATGTCTCAGGTTGAGGAGTATCGACGACAGACAAGGGAGCTGAGTCAGGAGCTGGCTAGGCCAGGGGAGTGCTTGCAGTGTCCAAAGGCTCCCAGGTTGACTAACCCCTGTGAAACCAGAGAGCTGCAAGGGCGCCTGCTTAGCATGTCTCAAGAAGCGTGCGGCAATCCGTGTCAGGCAAAAAGCTGAGGCCTTGCAGGCTCGCTGGGTCACAGCTTTGCTTCCTATGGTTTGGTGCAACCTGAGCAATGTTTGACGCTTTGATATGAGAACATTCCGTGAAATGCAGGTCAAGCAGGACCTGGCAGGCGCTGCCAAGCAGGAGGAGCCCAAAGTGCCCAGATTTCTGCAAGAGCCAGCTCTGTTTCACTTTTCAAATTTTCTCTTAGCCTAAACCAGGAGGAGCGCGAGAAGATCCTCAGCAGCCGAGACTCAGACTCAAGTGTGATTCAGGCCAACACAAGGGCCGAGATGCTAGCTGCATGTCCGAGGCGTTGGAGGTATTCACGATTTGCAATGTGGAGTGTGTTGCTTTGCGCTGCCCAAGGGAAGAGGTCGTATGCTGACACATCTCGCTTTGTGCATAGAAATTGCATTGCAAGCCGCGCAAGCTTCAACTCAGGTGAGAAGGAGTTAAAGAAGCGCGCCGCAGAGCTAACATGGCGTGCAGCTGAGTTGCCGAGCACGCTTGGCAGATTCTGAACTGGGTACGGAGTGCCAAAGCCACAGTTTGGGTTGGTGAACGCCAGTGAACGCATTCGCCTCCAACCTTACTTTGCCGATGGTGGTCTGCACTTTCAGTGAAGCCGTTGGCTTTGTGTGCGGATCTTAGGCGGCTGGAAGCTGCGAACAAGGAGGTGGAAGCATGCAACGGCCTCAAGGGAGGCAACTTTGATTTATCCAGGCCGGCCTTATCAAACCCTGGCCTGCACACTCAAGGGAGTTGCTGCCTGACAGCCCAGGCCGAGCCAGCCTAACATCTGAGCGAGAGCGCTGTAAGGACAGACGTACACATTCACGCTTCACACCATGAATTTCACGGCATGGCACGTACGCCTGCAACAAAATGCGCTCAGAAGCTCCATCCCCCGCAAGAGTTTCGCATTTTGCCGTTCTAAATGGGGACTGGACGTTGCACTCGGTGTCCTTTAGAGCCCTAGTTATCTTCCGTATCAACCGTCCAGTCAGCTCATTTGAAGCCTCTCCTTGCATCTTCTTGCCTTTTGAGGAGCTGCAGAAGCTCAGCCATCAGGAGGCCGAGGTCGGGCCCAGCACGGAGTGCATTCCGTTGGAGAGGACATGAGGTCAGCGAAGTGCAACAAACGTTCGTTCAAGACACCTTGTATTTGCAAAAGCAAAATCAGTTGCCAGGAGGCCAATACTCTCAGATGAAGCAACACCATACCAATGTTCACGGCATGCCATGGCGTGCAAGGAAGCTAAGTCACGGAAAGGTGCAGAGATGTTATTATTCGTGAGGGTGTGACGGATCAGCCGGAAGCTTGAAGCTGACAGAACAAGACCAAACCACCATGCACCTCGGAATACAATCGTGGAGGGTAAGCCCCGGGTGCGTGCTGGAAAAGAATGGACAATGCGCAAAGCTGACTCCGCTGCATGTCGCAACAGATATATATATATATATATATATATATAGATAATATAATGTAATGTAATATAATATAATATAATATATAATATAATATAATATAATAGAATACAACACAATACAATATAATATAATATAGCATATATATATATATATATCCTCAACAAGACAACAATCGAAGCAGTAGGGAACCAAGAGCGCCAAGAAGGCACGATGACATGCCTGTCCTGCGTAAGTACATATTACGTGAAGGCCAGAGCAACGTTTTGCTGCCTGATAAATCCTAAAGTCGACGGTCCGGCAAATGTGGGCGAGAGAGTTGTGGGGAGCACGTGGAGAACCGAAAGACTGCCTAACATGGAGAAAGCACGTCCAGCCAGTCAATTATGTCGCTCGTTGCCACCGCTACCCCAGGGCACAGTGAACAATATCGGTCCTTTTTAGCAACGCTTAAATGTTTACAGCACCTTTCCCAGCATGGGCAGTTGCGATTCGAGCGCCAAGCAAGCGCACGCGCTTCGTGTTCCAATGCGTGAGGCCCACAGCCACTTGCAGCATCAAGGCCTTATCAGTCTTTCTGAGTTGCCAGGGCCTTGGTGCTGACTGGGAAAAGAGGGAACGAGAAGAGCCAGGTGGATCAGTTCTGCGAAGTGACCCAGAGGAGCAAGTGGGTGTGTCTTTTTGTTAAGATTTGGACCTCGAAAGATTGTTTCCCCTTAGCTTCCCCTTTTAAAGCACCAAACAAGGGGTTACCCTCAAAGGGAGACACCAAGTTTCTACAGCCCAGTACGTACTCTTGTTCGGTTTCCTTGGCCTTTATCTCCGTGCTCTTTCACTTACTCATCTTTGTCTTTTACCTTTGCGCCGTTGCCGACGTTCCTCACCTCTATGTCTCGCCTCTCATCTCCTTTTCTCGCCTTTTGCTCCCCTTACATTGGGTTTTCCAGGACGGTTTTGCCTACAAGCCTGCTTGCTCCACGCCGGCCGAGGCTGTCCCAAGCACAGGCGCACGCGCGCCTGCTGGCGCAGGCGTCAGTGCTAAATTCGGGAAGCCCTAAACATTGTTGCGTTTTGTTTTTCCTTCAACCACCAGCGCAAAGGCGTTCAGAATTTGAGACCCCCCCCCACCTCAAGATTGTGCAGTTCATGAAAGGGCAGGATTGCCAGGTTTGCCTCACATCCACATTTTTTGCACAATGCACGTCAGATCCGTCGGGTGGTCACCGTCTCTCAACGCTTTTACCAGGTAGCCTTACCAGGGTAAGAGTTCCAGGAGACCCATGTAAGAGACGCAGAGGGGGAACCTCCGTTGGAAATAGGCCTTATCTCCTGATCGAGCTGAGAGTGGGTGCATCAGTATGTTCAGGTTGTCAGGTATTCAGCAATCGCGATTTGGACACAGACTGTGCTGAGCGGCAGGTGAAGGCAGAACTCGGTGGCATAAGCAAGATAGAATTTGCTGCCGAGGAGTGATGGAGTGCCCACAGAGAATGGAGTGCCTGCAGATAGTTAGATCTTGCCAGCCCAACAAAACTTGGCGCTCTGAAGCATGAGAGCTTTACATTCATGGAGCACGTTGCAGGACACTGGTGAGCTCAAGCAGAAATACGAGCAGAAAATTGCCAAACTGCAGGGCTGCCCAGCGACCAGCGAGCTGTGGAAGCTGAGCCAAGGGCTGATACTGTGGTAGAGCCAAGGGAAGACACGAGACTTTATGACCCCTTACGGGTCCTTCGCCTGTAAAGGTCGCTCGCATTTGCCTCCAGGTATCAGCACCTTTCTGAGCGCGAAGCGTACGAGAGGCACGATCTTCCTTCCCGTCGGCCACGGAGGGCTCAGAGTGACTGGAACAACTCGCGCGTGGAGGGTTTCTGGCCAGGAAGCTCAAAGGTTTCATCGAGAATGAAGTGCATGTGCTACACCAGTACAACAAGGACTCTTGGGATTTGCAAGAACAGTCTAAATACACCAGAGTGGACATGAGCCGAATACATCGCATTGGTTTGCTCGATGGCTCTTTTGTACTTTGAGGGTACCCCCATGGTTGAACGGGTTACGGAAAATCACCCTGTCTGGCCCCCAATGTTGACTCATATCCAGGAGCTGGAGCACTACTGCCAGTGGCGCCGCGGAGCTGTTCCTGATCCTCCCACGCTACTCAGCTTGAGAAAGGCTCGCTGGGCCCATCGGCTATAACCAAAAAGCATAGGCAGCCGGGCTAAAGTTTTGGGAACTATGTCATTTGTAGTGCTAAGCCGGCGCTCTCTGCCCGGCTGAGGTTGCTCAAGCCTCCGATTCCTGCACCAGACAAGGCTGGTGCTTGCAGCAACTCTTGGTTATATGCTGACAATTTGCAGAGCCCTCAACCCATTTGAATTGGGGCGTTGTCTGGCTGGCTTGCAGACGGTTTGATGCAGACGCACCCTGCGGAGTTCAGCATGTCGTGTCAGGGCTTGGTGTTCATGAGTGTTTCCGGAGCAAGTCACACTGCGTGCATTGCTGACGTTTTCGTGCCATGTCCGTAGGTCGGAAGGCGATTGATGCGGAACTTGCAGAACCTTGAGGATCGGTTGATGGCGTGAGAGGGAGCGACCGCTGATGTCCAAGCTATTTGCAAGCCCAAGGCTCTAAAATGAGGCGACACTTTGCAGTATGAGCACCAGCGTTCAGCAGCTTCAGTCTCACTGTTGTTTTTTGACAAATTTGCACCAGGTGCAGCGTCTGTCATGCACTAAAATTGGCGCTTGCTGCCGACTACGACTGCTGCACAGAAGCATCGCCCACATGAAATGCTGAGAGGTGTTAGAGTAAGATGCTGTTCAATCGACTTTGAATGACTGAGACGATGCAATGGTTGCCAAAGAAGCAGTTCCTGTCGGAGATTACAGCCTAGCCGTGAAAAAAATGCTCCACGTGCTGATACGAGGCAAAGGTGAGCGTTTTCCTCCAACGCGCGGCAAGCCTACGACCGATGTGTGCCGGGCTGCGCAGTTGTACGGCGGTGGCTGCCGCCGCGCCATCTTAGAATCGCCCAGAATGAGCATCATGCGCAGAATAACACACAGTTTTCGCAAGATCTGCGCAGGTTTTGTTTTTAGCTACACTCCATTGCCAGGAGGACACCTCCCGGCAATGCATTAATATGCATCGCTCAGTTTTTAATACAACCAAACATCCATTTGCAGCTCCAGACTTCACCTTCGCCGTAGCTACCCATTCGCAGCGGGGACGGAGTTTCTTGCTTTCAGAGCCGTGAGCTGCATTGGTGCAAGGAAGCCTTGCTCCCGCAGAAACATATGGGCAGCTGGCTAACCTATGCTTTCCAGTGGCACCGTGTCATGTTCAGCGCAAGTGGTAGCAGCCGCGTCCCCCAGGGCATTTGAACCACGCTTTGCTCGAATCACCGCTGCCATTTGCCAGCATGAACTTGTCAGTCAAGGCCGCACCTCGGCAAAGCAAGTGCTCACGATGACACTGTGCAAACATGAAAGAACATCGCAAATCGCTGAATCAGTCTGCGCTGTGGCTGGCCAAGGTTGCCTTTGCCGCCTGGCCAAGGGACCAATACGTTTAACTCTGAGTGCCAACTGTGTGCATCGTGTTTGCCCTCACCCCGCTCCTGCGCGAGCGTGTCGAGTAGGATAGCACGCAGGGGAAGAAGGAACAACCAGGCAGACCATACAGACCCACCTTCGTCTTCCTTTTGTGCCCTGTCCAAAGAGCAAGAATGCAGACGTAGACACCATATTCACCAATGGCTTTCTGATCAATGACCATACCACAAAACGAATGACAGCGCTGGCAGAAAATACGGGCGTATTTCAATTATGACCGGGCGGTCTTTTTTGAGCTGCATGTAGCGGGGAAGGGCGGGGGGGACCAACCCCCCTCAGCCAAACAAACAAACCCAAACAAAACAACCCCACATGCAAATTCACAAACAACAGAGACACAAAAGCAACACCCAAAACACACACACACACACAACTGATAGATAATCTGCGTTGGAGCTGGACGAATTCGCGGCAAATCGTTGGAGCGTTTCTGACTGCGTATCCCGCAGCATTCTTGACCGCTGCGGGAGGTTGTGCCCTCCGTCTTGCCTTTGTGTGCAGCTTTTACAGTCGCGAGTCCCACTATGGTCCACGGCCTGCTGCAGCGCAGGCAAAAGCTGCGGGCCAGCGCTGCTGCCAACCTTGGGCCTGCGCACAGCAGGGAGACCCCGCAAGCTGCGACTGCGCGTGACGTCCCTCACAAGCCCCAAGGCCCCGTCGCGCCCCCCAATCTCAACCAAGCTCCGGGAGCCGCTACGGCCCCTGGGCAGGTACGTCGTTCGCTTCCTTCGCTCAGCCGTGCACAAAGCCGCTCCGGTCCTCCTACGCCGGGGCTGAGGAGCCCCCGAGAGAGTTGATGGCGACACAAACGTGGCGTCGCAGCTTGCCCCCACGGGCAAACGTTTGGGGATGCCAATCCTTAAGGTCCAAGCGACGCCTATCCGCATGTCAACGCCAGCTGCTGTGGCGCTGGCGACTCATTACCACCTGGGCCCGCCGCTTTGCGCAGCCCCGGTTTTGACTATGGAACCTCTTGCGCCCGGAAACGAGGAAACGCTCCGTGCGCTCCAGGACCCTGCCCGCAAGCCCACTCGCGCGCCTCCTAGACCATGTCCTCCGCCTGCAACCTCCGTTCGATTTCGGGCTGCAGTATGGAGCATTTGCGGTTACTCTTGGACACAGAGGGGGATGCGCAGCTCTCGACCCCCTGGCGCAACGGGTTGTCGTGGAGCCGCGTTTGGCCCGTTGAGCGAGCGGCCGCTCGGCTGCCGTGAGGCGGGCGCTCGAGTCACAGTCAACACCCGCCTTGCGGACACGACCTGGAACACCGCTTTGGCCCCACCCCCTTTCCTTATCTGTTGCCCGGCACCGGAAGGAGCGCGCCAGTGGGGCCCCGAAATCTTCAGCGTGCTCCACAACCTCGCTTGCGCGCGTGCACCTGCCCGTGCCCGACTTGCAGGCGGCGTGGCTGATGCTCCTCCTGTGCCCGCGGTGCGGCTGCGCCTGTCGCGAGGATTGCCGTTTTGGACGCGTTCAAGCTGAGGCGGACATCAGCAAGTTGTTGTTTTTGTCCGCAATCTCTTTTTTTTTTCTCGGGGGCAGGCTTAGAATTTCGGGGCGCCAGAGGACTTTGCAAGAGGCTTGCAGCCTGCCAGCAGGTCAAGAAAAGGACCACTACCCATCCACCAAAGATTTTCATTCTTTGAGCGAGTTTTGAGCGTCCCAGCTGCGCACCAGCGGTGACGGGCTTCTTGCCGACGCAGGCAGGGGGGCCCTCACTGTTAGCATCACAGCCCGGCGATCATTCCCGCGCATTTTTTTCGGATGTGGTCACGAGCAACACACAGCAACTAACCTTGTTCTTGCTATTTTGCGACCTATCGGACCCCCTTCACACGAGTTTGCCAAGCACGTCAAAGATGGCATATACCGCCTTCGAGCAAAACAGTGACTACAACGCAAGTGACTCTCATGATGACCGCTCAACGACTCTTGTGTGATGTCTCTTATGCAATGGCTGTCATGACGACTCTGTGCAATGACACCTGGTGCGATGACTTTACGCAATGTTGTTTTCCTCTCCCGCGCGCCTTTTCCGCAGGTGCTCGTGTGGTCATATGGGTGATGCCTTGGGGGACCAAAGGTCCGCTTGCCCTCGGGCGGGTGTTTTGCGCGGGCGCGGTGTCCCACTTGAACGGCAGCCGCCACAGTGCGCCGGGGGGCTGGTGCCACCGTCAGCATGCACACGTTGGTCAGGGACCTGAAGATCGTTAGTGTGCCCGGCGACGACCGCCGCGTTGAAGTCATTGCCAATGGCCTGCCCATGTGGAGCGGCGCTCAGCTTGCCATCGACACTACCCTTGTGTCGGCCTTGACGTCCGCAGCCGGCCCCCGACGCCACCAAGGTAGGGCGGTGGGGTCCGCGCTGCGCCTCGCTCGGAGGACCAAGGAGCGCACGTATCCCGAGCTGATGGCAAAGGCTCGGGCCAGGGCCGCGCTGGCGCGCCTCCGTAACTCTTGTGCTGCAGGCCTCGCCTAACAGTGGTGCTCGCTTTTGGCCTGCCGCATCGCGACATGGTCGTACGCGCCGGCCCCATCCACCGACAAGACGGTCATGGCGGGCGTGGTTTGCGTGAGGTACCGGAGGGTGTGCGCCGGTGTGCGCCAGCGCCTCGGACCCGCACCGGGTCGAGAGTGCATATTGGTACGGCTGGCACGCCGTATCAAAGCGCTGCCGGCGAAGTGCTGGGCCAAGGTACGCAACACCAGCCTACGCAAGACATCACCTACCACGAGGCCACGCAACCCTCCCGAGGGCTTCCGCGCTGCCACCACCCGGCCGAGCCCAATCCAGGGAACGACTACGTCCGTGATTTCGGCACGGGCCAAGCGCGCCCCCACTCGCGACAATGGGGGCGGAAGCCTCCTCATCACCGAGGACAAGTTGAAGCATCTCTCCGGTAAGGCCGCTCGTCCCCGGCGCCGCTCCTCGACGTGATCGCCGGAGATTTGCAAGGAAACCTTCGGGCATCTTCGGGCAATAGCTCCACGGCACGATCAGGCGCCCAATCACTGAGGCCCAAGGAAATGTCTGGCACTGCTGGTTCGAGCAACTAGTCGGCAAAGGATCAGCCAGCGCCTGGCGTGCTGCTGAATGTTCACCCAAGCATGCCAAACGGACAGATCCGTCGTGCAGCGGTTGCTGCTGTTGCGGCTGTGGCTGCTGCCGCTGGTCCGCCGGAAGCTGTGCAGGCGCAGCGCACGGGTTTGCATTTGGAAGGAGCTCGGGCTGGCAGGGCAGCAGGAATGGGTGTGGGCCTCGGCTGCAAACCCATCCGCGCTGAGCGGACGTCATGGCAATGGCGAGGGCTCTTCGGCCATACTCTGCACTCGGTTGGTTCTGGGATGCCAGGCAAACAAAGCGTTGTCCTCCGCGAGAGTGGCATTGCAACGGATACAAATCGGGGCGCCACCGATCCCTAACGGGGTTGCGAATCGGCATGTGCCGCGAAGGCAATTCCACCCATGCATGGCCCGACTCCGGGAAAAAGGCATCAACTAGGGCAAGATGGCGGCAGCAAAACGCGTACGGCGCTTTTGGGGGGAAGCCCCTCAGCGGAGGACACGGCACGGGTATCATAGGCTAGTGCTGCTTCTGGTATGGAGACCCCATTTTGGATGCAAGCATTTACAAAGTGTTCCTCTGCAAATCCCGACCAACCGGATCGGCAGCACGGGCATCGCAAGTTGTGCACATTCACACGCATATGCGCAGCGCAACCTGGGTGCAAGGCGTGCCCGCAGGATGGCCATGCGTAACTTGCCCTTTTTCCCGACACTAGTTCGCAGCATTGCCAGCCCCGGCTGCAGCTTCTTGCGGGGCGCTGTCTGCCCGCAAGAGCCACTCTGGCGTGACTGGCGCCGGCGCCCCGGGGGTCGGGGCAGGGGAAGATGCAACTGAGAGCCAAGGGACAGTTCCCGATTCGCATCCCCTTGGTCCATTGCCAAGCTGCTGGAGCCCCTGGGCTGACCGATTCTTTATACTGGGCCGGTCCCCCAGCTATGTGTTTCCACGCGTGATGTTTTTTTTTTTTTTTTTTTTTCTTCTTCGGGTCTGGCCCGGCCTCCGGGCCAGGTCTTACTCAGTTGCTGTTTTTTTCACCCAGATCCCCGGCCCAAAACGCCATCGCCAAGGACGGCGGGGACAAGGGTAAGATGGAGGAGGGAGGCTGAAGATGACTGAAGGACTCAGAAAGGTGCAAGCCATAGTCCAACCGCTTACTGCGGTCCGTGGCTCCCGCCGCGATAGCCTGAACACGAAACGAGGAACCAGGGGGCAGCCCCAAAACCAGAAAGAAAACAAACAGCAAAGGATCCCAGAAACCAAAAAAGGGGACAGGCAGCTAGCCAATGTCAGATCTTCACCTTGAGCCGGCCCCTTGAGCCAAAATAGCTTGAGATGACTCCGCGCAATGACTCTCATGATGACTCTGTGCAACGACTCTCGTGATGACTCGGTTGAGTGACTCGTGTGTGATGACTCTATGCAATGGCTGTCATGATGACTCTGGTGTGATGACTCTATGCAATGGCTGTGATGACTCTGTGCAATGACTCTCATGATGCTTCTGCGCAATGACTCTCATGATAACTCTGTGCAATGACTCTCAAGATGATTCTGCGCAAGGACTCTCATGACTTTGCGCGATCACTCTCGTGATGACTCCGTTGACGCTGTCATGATGACTCTGTGCAATGGTTCTCAGGATAATAGTTCTGTTAACGGAACACGGTCTGCCCAAGTTGCCCTGCGCTAGCTGCTATGTGCAAGTGCTTTGCGCAGGTTGCTCTGCGCAAGCGGCAGCGCTCTGTGCAAGTTGCTCTGCGCAAGTGCTGCCGGAGCTTTCGGGAAGTACTTCGCATCCTGGTTTTCTGATTGAAAAATTGCATTATGCAGCCGGAACTGCAGGACTTTACTCCGCGTACTACAGTTGTACTTGCAAGTTCCGATTTTCCAGCCGTACTCTGTTTGCACGTAAAAGATGCGATTTCTGTTTAGAAAAGCTTCCGCGGAAGGCGGGGATATCAAACTCGCAAAAAACCATCAGTTTTTGGACCTCAACCACACGAATCTCCGCAGAGGGTCGCGCGCGCACTGCGCGCACCGCACAAATCGTAAAAGTCTAAATTTTTTGACCTCGACCACACGAATCTCCGCAAAGGGCTAATTTTCGTAGAGTGCTGTCGGCCCTACCCCGCCGCCCTAAGAAGAGAAGAGAGGAATTTAAAACTCGTCACTCTCATGAGCATTGCTCCTCGCCAGTGACTCTCACGAGCATTGGTTCTCGCAAGTGACTCTCTGCTATGACTCTGCGCAATGACTGTCATGATGATATCTCCCATGAATCCCACGGAAAAACCATTCGCCATGTTTTCGGGGAAAAAGGCAACACAAAAAACACACCAAAACAAACACAAAATTACTTGCGCCTGCACAGCCGGGCGCGCACCCGGCTCCCTTTATATAAGCAGGGCTTCGGGAAAAAAACAGGCGACAGAAAAAGGCGCGGGGAAAAAAAGAAAAAACACATGCCGCTCCCTCGCTTTGCCTCGCCGTGCCACTTTCAACCCGGGCTGTAGAAAGTGGCTTGCACATTTAAGCACGGTCTTGAGAGCTGGCCGGTGGGCGTATGGGATATCACTTGTTTGTGAGCAATTTTAGAAAATAAAATTCGTCCACTGCAGTCTCTTCATCCCAAATTGTTGCGACGTAGCGTGACAAAGACACGAGAATACCAGATTGAAATCCGGAAGTGTATGGCGCAAAAAACTACATTGCATTCGATGGTGGCAAGCTTGCGACGCCACAGTGCCAACAGTAAACGGTGGGGCTCCAGAGAAGAATGCTTGATGCACCGTTCGAGGTCGCCAATGCTTCGCATAGGAAGATGAAATCGAAGGAGGCATCGCGAAATTCTGCAGGAAAGTCTTTGCGTTCCTCATGCTTTGCAAGTTAGTTTTACTCTGTTGTAGGTGCTGCGCGTGATGGCGAGCAGACTTGGCTTTTGATGACGTTTTCCCCACTCCACCTCCTCAATGAGCCCGTGCGCCTGGGGCTGACTTGAAATCCACACATGTGGACAGCTTCCCGCCGCGCGTTTTCCCCCAACGCCCTGCTTACGGGGTGCTTCCGTGCACAGGAAGTTTCACGGAAGTTTCACGGGCTCCCTTTTAAGAAGGCAGCTTCGGCCAGCGCACTGCGCAGCGAGCGAGCTGCCAGACAAAGTCCACGCAAAGGATGCGCAAGGTTACAGTTTCGAGGGGTTGCATGCACTTGCTTGTCACGCAGGCTCTGCCACGCAGCTTGGACACAGACTGACAAAAAGAGAGTGCATGTTGCGGCTGCCTATCCATTGTTGCGCTGCTGGGGACATCCGGGACGGCAAATGGCTAGATGTGTTGCTGAGTTTTTCGTGTGTGTGTTTCGGACAGCTCGCAAAGTTCAAAAGGCAGAAGCACGCGCTCCCTTGCAGGAACCTTTGCAAGCCAGTTTGTGGCCTACATCTTTTTCTCCATTCAAAAGAATGTTGCTGGCCCAGAATTGCTGGGAGCCACCTGAGCGGGAAGCGTGACGTGCTATGTAAACGGCACACGCACGGCTCAGCAAAGCTTGCGCGCAATCCGCACGAAGAATTCGCAAACCGGTCAACAAAATCTAGTTTCTGCGTCGCTGTGCGCAAGAACAACGGGCAGACACAAGCGGAGCCGCCGGAGCATTGGCGTTCGTAAGGAGCGGTTACCCCAAGCTTCTACGGAGCGGTCTTACCCCGAGCTTCTTCGGTCCTCTCGGCGCCGGCTGGTCGTCACTGGCGTTGGACGGTGGGGCTCCGAGACTTTTGACTTGCTGCCCGCGCCAAGAGACGCCCCTTCACCCTTGCGCCTTGGCTACTAAGCTGCCCTATCCCCCCTACCCTGAGAATAATATTGAGGATGGAGATAAGTCAATAAAATAAAACGTTTTTGGCTTTAAACGCTCCCCGAACCCTGCCCAAGGCGCCCCAACCGCACCGCCCTGCATGCTTCTCCCGCTCGCTGGGCTCGGGCCCGCGCTCCATGCTGGAGATGATGCGAGCGCACTCCGTGCGCTACGTCTCAGTTGGTTGTAACGCTAACAGTTCGGCCCCCGGCGCAAGGGCATCGCCGAGCATTGTGAGATTTGTGGTTGCGCGTAGCAGCGCGCAAAATTTCGTAAAAGAGCAATGGTACCACCAGAAACCTGCACGCACAACTGCAGCTTGCCGAATTCTGCATGGCCCGGCGCGCAGGTGCTTCGGTGTCGGACGCAGCGCTTCCGCAATTGTTCTCCGTGTTTTTGCATCGCTTCAAAGAACGCTAAGCGCTGGCCGGCGGCAACGTGCTTCAACTTGATTTAGTGTGTATCCGCCGCACCCGAAACCTTGCTGAACGCTGCTGGGCGGGATGTTCAAGTTGGGCTCACGCAGCGGACGAGAGCTTGCCGGGCACAAGGGCGCAGCTGCAGAGTCGTAACTCCAAGAGGCAAATTTGTAATCAAGCGGCTGGGGCATTAAAAGCAGATTTCAAATTTGCGTTTTCATCCAATTGCGGAACTGCAGCTTTCAGAAAGGCGCACTTCCCCGAAACGGTTTTTTTCCATTGAGTCTGCTTACCGCCACTGGTAAGCAGACTGCGCACTCGGATCAATTGATTTCAGCCAATATCCAGCCCTCGGATGGTCATCGTCGGTAAGCAGACTACATGAAAAAAACAGTTTCGCGAAACTGCTCTTTTTGCCGAGCTGCAGCTCTGCGCATCATGACGCATCTGGTTTGCATTCTTTCTGGCCAAGGCTTCGCGTGGCAGATGATTCGGCAGTTTCGAGGAAGTGCGCCTTTTTTTCTTCCGAAAGCTGCAGTTCCGCAATTGGATGAAAACGCAAATTTGAAATCTGCTTTTAAGGCCCCAGGCCGCTTGATTACCAATTTGCCTCTTGGAGTTACGACCCTGCAGCTGCGCCCTTGTGACCCGGCAAGCTCTCGTCCGCTGCGTGAGCCCAACTTGAACATCCCGCCCAGCAGCGTTCAGCAAGGTTTCGGGTGCGGCGGACATACATTAAATCAAGTTGAAGCACGTTGCCGCCGGCCAGCGCTTGGCGTTCTTTGAAGCGATGCAACAATAGGGAGAACAATTGCGGAAGCGCTGCGTCCGACCCGTAGCATTGAGCTGTGGCCCATGCGCCCGCGGCACGTCTCTTTTCAGACTGCAGCACGCCTTGTGTAAGTAGTTTGGCTTGTTTTCGGAAAATTGGTCAACAGGGAGGAGGGCCAGCTCCTTGCCCTCTGCGCCCTCCCACCTTGCGACAGTACGCCCTACATACCGCTTTCCTTTTTCTTTCTCACTAATTTTCTTTTCTTGCCCAATCATCTCCTTTTTCTTTTATTCCTTGAGGTGCTTGCCAGCCGGCTTCGGGCGCACACTTTGCCTGGCTCCCATGTTTGGTGTGCCCTGTTTACCAGCCGTTGTGTGATTGTCTCTTGGCTTGATTGACACCCCGGTGTGAGTTGGCGACCCAACCTTGCCACCTGAGCAGCAGGAACTCTGCTTTTGTTTTGTGCGTTGCCTTGCCGCCTGTGGCTTCGCTCGCCTTTGCGGAAGCCTATGGCGCAGCTGTCACCGCCTGCCTTGCGAATTTGTTAGGGGCCGGCCCGCTCCTGGATTGCATGCTCCGCCTGCTCAGCTCCCTTTCCAGCAATGTAGCCTCAATCTGCGGGCCGCGGCTGCCCTCGCTCCGGCAGCCTATTGGGCTTCCTGGTCCGCACTCTTCCCGTCCTGCACCGCCAGCTTGCACACTTCGCTGCCGCTGTTGTCGCCAGCCTTGCGGCCGGCGAGCCCATCAGCCCCGTCTCCGGGGCCTGCTCCAGTCTCAGGAAGCGCTTGCCACAGCGGGTTTGCTAAGCCCACGTGGGATGCTGTGATCCTCGGTGCCGAACCGATGAGCCGGGCGATCACCGTTGGCCTCGTTCGCCGCTTGGTGCACGTCCGGTCCCTTCGCGCCCCGATTGCGCCGCTCTGCTTGCGTTGCGTGGCAGCGACGGTGGTGGGGCCTCCTTGGCGTGGCCCTTCAACGCAGTGGCGTCCACCTTGCGTGCGTCCTGCTGCGTCCTCGGCGCTGGGGATTTGCCTCTACGGGGTTAAGAATGCTTCGCGCGAGGAAAAAGTAATTAAAGGGTCAAGACTGCCTTTGCCAGCAAACATCAACTTCACAGGACTCAGCAAACAATATTGATGCCGTAATAGCTGGAACATGCTTGGTTTAGACAAGATATGTTCATCAGCTCTGCTATAATTCCGTTTAGGCATTTCAGGCCTCAAAACGTGTTGAATGGGGCAGCATATGAAGCCGAGTAGGCGTGTGAACAAGTTGCGGGGGCGCGATTCTCTCTCCGCCCCTCTGTCTTGCACACTTGGCGATGTCCCATGTTGATGCCCCTACAACGCTGCTTCCAAAGGAACAAGCACCACAAAAACCACGCTTTACTGTACTAAGTAACTCTCTTTCTATATGTTGCAATGTCGCACTCGCACGCAGCAGAACACATGTACACACTGCTACAAGGATCGACTCGCGCAAGTCATCGAAGCGGTTGTGTTTGCACAATTTGTGTGCTTTGCCAATCAGGCAGGACAACAGCACTTATTTTTGGCAAGTGCATCACGTATGTACTCTTCAGTCCACATTCGACCCCTCTCAATGTCAATGTATTTTGTGACGCACATTATTACTCGTGCCTTGGCGCAAAACACCCAAAAGGAACACACGTTAGATGCTTCAGGCAGCTTTGACCTGGTCAGTGCTGTGTTGCCAAACGAACAAACCAGTTGTTCAAGAGCACGATTGAAACTGCGATTTTCGGCTACAAGCTGCAAGACAGGGAGGGCTCTCAGGATTTGTTGGCCGTATGAATGTGGGCATTCCCAACCGGCGACCGGCGCAGCCAACTCAAAATGCGGCGGCTACGCGCCCAAGGTCGCCGGAGACCAAAGCCAATACCCGCGCACGTTCACCGGCTTTAGGCAAAGCTTCGGCCATTCCAAGTGGCACGCGACCTTCAGTTGCATCAAGCAACGTCTCGACCGGAGTGGCAGGCCTGGCGGGTGCATCACTTGAACAAATGACAGCCAGGGCATTGTTTGGGAAAGTTCGCAACCTTTGCATTTGCTCCCGTGCTACAGGCGCCGGAGCCAAGGGGCAGCAACCCAATGTACGTCGTGTCCACAGCTCCACAGTCGAGGATTGCATTTTCGCCTTGCGACATGGTTTGTGGTCAACCCAGTTGTCTACGAAACAGAAGCGCAAACTTTGGCTACGCAACTTCCTATTTTTGAGCCCAGAGGCAATGCTTTTGCACAGGCAATTCACTCGAATCTTGAGGTTTCCCCAGATGTTTGGGATGTGTTGCTGCTACATACTTGGGCCGACTCAACACGTAGAAGTTTTATTTTGTAGGTGTCGGACTTGTTTTTTGGATGTGTTTGGTCCGCCTGCGGCCCCCGTTCGATGCGGCGCTGTCAGGAGATCCGCCGCATCGACGCGAACCGCGAGCAGCGGCGGCGCCAGGCAGAGGAGGTGCGGCGGAACCGGCAGGAGGAGCAGGCAGTTCTGTCTGCGTACCAGGGCGGCAAGCCAGGATTCGGTCTAACAAAACCATGGGTCAGTGTTTCTTTTTGGAGGGTATGTCCTTTGGGGGGGAGGCTAAAAGATCGAAACACACCCCATACAATAATGTTGGAGGGCGGAACAGGTACTGTTGTTCATACTGTAATTCATTCCTCATGTTTTTTTCTTAGCCAACCGCAATCATGTCCGTGCTATGTTGGGTGTTTGGACCAATATGCCTGAAGCCTGATGTAATTCGCATGCAGGCTTCAGGTTTCTTTGAAGGGGCAGTGGAAGCGTTGACGTAGAAAAGGATAGAGAAGGGGCATGTGAACGGGATTCCGGACCAAGACCATTTATCTGACTTAGGCAGTGTGGTGGACATGTTCCAGACATCGACTTCCATCGCATGATCCACAACTTTCGGCAGCAGTGTCCTCAAGCTGTGTCCTTCGAGCCACTGGACCCTTCAGTCCCTGAGGGCATCGTTGTTTGTGTGCGGAAGCGGCCCATCTCGCAGCCGGAGATCACCAATTGCGAGCTGGATTGCGTGACAGCCTGCAATCCGTACGCCATTATCCATGAGAGACCCGGCATGTTTGCAGTAGCCTTCGTAGTTGGTGCTGTTCTTGCTTGGCGTCTTGCTTAACTACATGATTTTCATGCCATTTGCATACGCACCAAGGAGAAAATTCAAAGTAGATGGTATCACCAAATGCCTGGAATCACACCAGTGCCTCGCTTGCAAGCAGCACGCTTGATTGCTTTGAACAAGGCTGGGCATGCCAAAAAGTGTTTGCAAATGTTGGTTGCGGCGATGTCCCGTCGCTATGCACGGCCTATAGACAAGTGCCGACGGCTGTTCCCACCCATATCCGGCCTCATCCGGCCCATGCGGTTTGTTTACTTGGCTTTTGGTGGAGGTTTCATGGAATTCGCGATGGATCAGGTTTGACTTCCGTCCTCTGCTTTTTTTGACCGCTGTCTTTTCTTTTCTTTGCTTTTGAATTTTCGCGCGTGTGAGGTTTGAATTCGACCACGTCTTCGATGAGGACTGCAGCACCGACGACGTCTACCGCACCGTGGCCTCGCCTTTGGTGCCCTGGGCCTTGGCCACCGCCGGCAGGGCCACGCTCTTCGCCTACGGCCAGACGGGCTCGGGGAAGACCTTCACCATGACCGGCATCCAGCGGCTGCTGACGGAGCAGATCTTCGAGCACCTATGCCGGACCTATGGGGTCCAAGAAACAGAGGACGAAAAAAATCGAAACATCCTGCAATGTATTCAGTAGAACCCATTTGGGGGGGATAGTTCTGAAACTGGTGACCGGAAGAAAGTGGGTGCAGTTGCATTGAATTCCATTCAGGGCTTCTCAGCCATGTGAACTAATCAATCTAAGTGGGCTTTCCGTTGCCGAGAAAGTGCATGTGTATGTTCATCGAGGCATGTTCGACAGTATTCTCACTTGGACCTCGCAGTGTCCCTATCCTTCTTCGAAATCTATGGTGGCCGACCTTATGATTTGCTCAACAACCGGGCAAAGCTGGAAACCTTAGAGGCCCGGCTGCAAGTTGCCCTCCCCTTGGTGTTCAGGCGTGTTTTGGTCAGTATAACTTTCCACTTGGAAAGCTATATCTTTGTGCCGAGGAAGACGCCAACAACGAGGTGCAGATCGCAGGCCTCGTGGAACGCGGAACCTCGGGCCCGCAGGACATGATGCAGTGCATCGACCTGGGGAACTCGGTGCGCACCACGCAGAGTACTGCCATTAACCGGGATTCCTCCAGGTCACATGCTGTTTGCGTGGTCTTTCTGCGCAAGAGCAGCTTGGATCAAACAAAAGATGACAAAAGTAAAAACTGTGTAGTTCGTGGATTTTCCTAAGATGCTTGCGATTGTGTTGAGCATGTTGAACAGTGTGTTGAGTGTGGCTCCTTGAGTTGGCACAGCACCTTGCTGCCAGGTAGTGGACACATCCACGGCAAGTTGACCCTCGTCGATTTGGCTGGGTCCGAAAGAGCCGCAGATGCCAAGTCCAGTATTCGACAGCGGCGGGTCGAGGGTGCGCAGATCAACAAGTCTCTGCTGGCATTGAAGGAATGCATCCGTGCGATGGGAGATCCACGAGAAGCTCACGTACCTTTCAGAGCTTCAAAATTGACATTGGTTCTCAGGGATGCTTTCATGTCCCGATGTCCGGCAAAGACCGTGATGATAGCATGTATCTCTCCCGGGATGACCTCAGCGGACCACAGCGTCAACACCTTGCGCTACAGCGACCGCTTGAAAGAGCATCCACGAGGAGGCAAAATTGTGGAGGACGCCGACACGGCAGCCGGGCGCCGGCTATCCACCGGTGTGGTCTCGCGCGATGCCAAGAGCCCAGAGCGCAGATACCAACGCCGGAGCCCATCACCAAGCACAAAAGCCGAACGCGACCGTGCCATGGGCGCAGCCTTCAGGGGGAGACCCAGCAATCCACCTCCCGAAAAGGAAGAGACGCTGGCAGACTTGCCATCAGAGGAGGAGCTTTTGGATGAAGACGAGGAGGAGCACCTGGCACCTGCACCAGTGCCTACAGCCCCTCCAGCCAACTCCCAGGTGCCTCAGGCATGGGCTGAGAGCCGTCAGTGGGAGGACAAGATTGTGTCGCACCACATGACAGCCCTGCAAGAGGATGCCCGCCTTCTAACTAAGGAGAGCGAGCTACTATCGCAGGTGCAGCAGGGTGCTGCTTGTGATATTGAGTGGTACGTGTCGGAAGTGGACAAGCTTGTGAGGAGGAAGTTAGACGTCTATGTGAACTTTATGGAGGACTTGGAGGCCTGCAAGGCTCAGCTGAGACGTGAGGAGGGCCGCCGCAGGCACGAGAACTCCGTGAACTCTGCGCCCTCCACCCTGAACATGTCTCAAGCTTCGCCCAGGCTACACGCAGCCATGGATGCCCTTCCGCAGCGCACGCCACGCACCCCAAGGCTTCATCATGGTGAGGCACCGAGTGATGTACGATGATAGGGGAAAGATAAAAAAATGCTCGCAGGGAGGGCGCATGCTCGCAGGGAGGGAGAGGGAGAGGCAGAGCGAGAGGGAGGGAGAGAGAGAGAGAGAGAGAGAGAGAGCCAACAACAACCTGACACGTTGCAGTTGGCATCATAATCGTGTCGCAGCTGGCTCAACAAGGGCCTGCCCGTATATGTTAGAGACGGCACTCAGTTCACATAATTCTGCAGCCCACTGCAGCCGCCCTTGTTTCCTTTTCTCCTCGGCCTGCATTAAACGGTCCATTACTCAACATTGCTCAACAAGTGCAAGCAGGCAGCTTCATATGTTTTTTTTTAGAATCCACTAGGTTGGGCCACATGGTGTGTCAGCTTTGCCTCAGGTGGGCATGGCGTAAGCTGCGTCGGATTGCGTGCAGAGGTTGAAGCATACAGCGGTAAGTGGTTGTGAGGTAAGGTGCCACAGCCATAATTTTGGGGCTGTGGATATCATGGTTTCTCCAGTCCGTTTGGGATGGTGATGCAATGCTTCCGCCGAGGCACTGATGACGCCATGCCAAGCCCAACCAACTCTGGGCCAAAGTCGGGCAGCCCAAAGCAGTTTGAATGCTTCAACGGTTTCCACTCATTGTTGGTTTACGTGCATTTGATGTTGCGATTGGCCTTAGGCTGGCGAAGGTCCTGTCAAACGAAGAAAGAGGTGCGGGACACATCAGAAGCGGAAGAAACGACGCTGTGCTGTGCCTCGCATTTTTCCTTTCCCCAACCTTCCTGAGCCACGTTGTGGGTTTGTGGAGGACCTCAAGGGACTGATGAGGAGCAGCTGGCTGCATGCTTAGCATGTTCTGGATTGGTGCCAATCTATGCAGCCGCCCGTGCTGACAATGGGATTTCGGGTTTGGCACGTCGTTTTCAGGTCTGGGTCTATTGCCAGGGGGAACAGGAGAAGAAGGACGTTTTCTCCTGCTGCTCCTGCCTTGGTTGTTTTGCCAACCTTTGCGTCCCAAGTGTCAAACGAACCCTTCACGCTCCTTGAGTACCAGAATGTTGCCAAGTCCCATCTTCTCAAGGGTGCATACCCCCCTCTTGGCAAAAAAAAAGGCATGAAGCGCGGCCTTGGGGTCAACACAACCGGGGCATGCGACCACCAGCCGCCCACCGCTCGCTGGAGGCCAGCAGAGCCAGCGCCCAAGGCGCCGCGCTCGAGAACAGGCGAAGGGCACCACCTGGGAGTTGCCGGGGCCCTGGGGCCCTGGGCCTCGAATTCGGCCAGCGCGGTCCCGCCATGCGTGACGAACTGGAAAAGCCACTCCATTTGTACATGACTAAACTAGAATGCATATGAATGCATGACTCAACTTGAAAGCCAAGCTATTCATGTGCTGCTTGGCTGCAGGCAGTTGTTTGACGTGCATTGAGGCTCCTGCGATCAAGCTTGCCCACCGTGCCAGCGCCGTACACCTCAGCTGTGCCCCTGTCATGATTCTTATGGGATGGAATTTGCTGAGCGCGCTTGCGCGAGTGGCCGGGCCAGGAGCGCGAGGCCTTTTGGGCGGATGTTGGCGCCTTGCTGGATGCCAGTGCTGCGGCGGCCGGGGGCCAGTCACGGTGGCCCAACCTGCCTAGCCGCCATGGTTGGCCTCAGGAATCCTCAGGAGGGGATTCTCGGATAGGCTTGGCACGCATTTGCAGACTGGCCAGGCTTGTGACGGATAGCGAGAACTTGTGTCAGGCCAGGCGAGGAGTCAAGATTCGGAGTTTGGTGCCTGTCGCTACCAGCAGTCATCATGACACGAGCGTTGAGAGGTGGCAGCACTTGGGCACATCCGCAGCAAGTTGGCGCAGGTGGATGCTTGGATTTGCTACCCTGCTTGCGTTGAGAATCTGTCCGCTTGCAAGATTTTTGGGGCACTTGTGGGCAAGGTTTGTTCACAGTGCAGTGGCAAGTCCTGCATCAAATAGCAGTTGCTGCGTGTGGTTGTGCTGGGGCCTGCGGCTTGTTCGGATGCAGCCTCCGCAAAGCTTTCCCGATTGGCAACTAGAACGACATAGGATACAGAACCAAACGGCGCGTACATACTCAAAAAGGTTGAACCTTCGCCTTGCACTACTTGAAAGCGGCTGCGCGTTGCTGAAAAGAGCACCTTGGGCACAAACCCAGGGCAGCAGACGACAAGCTTGGCAATATCTCAAGCCTCCCGCCATGGAGACGTTTTCGTGGACATGGATCTTTGATGACCTTTCCTTCGCGCATGGCGTGCCCCGGCAAAATTTGCAGTGTATAGGAGGGCATGTGTCTGCCCACACACTTATGGGAGCTGTCAATATGGCGATGCAATGCAGCTTCAGCTGGTATAGGGGTTTGGTTGTCATCCGGTTTTCTAGCTGTTGTTCCCTTGGGCGTGTGTCTGCCGCCTTGGAGAGTGGGAGCACGCATCACTTCTTTTGCGCACAGCACATCACGCGCTTAGGTCTGCGCACTCGCCCTGGGGTTGAGTGTTCTGGCAATTGTCCTTTTGGCGGCTGCCTCAGTTTTGCGGAGAAAACGGGGGCATCAAGGGCATCAAGCTGATTGACGGCAGGTCGTCGCTCTCATACACTCGTTTGCCCAAAGGGTCGAGAGCTGCAGGTGGTGCAGCGAATGAGCAGTCCACAGCCATTGCCAATCTACCTTTCACGAAGGACCGGCAAAAGCTACGGAGTGCCTTGTGGCAAACCACCGCAATTGGGCTGAAGCAAGCGGTTCCAAACGTTTCCAACATCGCCAGGGTTTGTGCGATATGGCTGTGGGTCAACACCAATGGTACCATTTTTGGGGTAGGTGCACCACTCATTTTAGTCTGTTTTAGTGGTTGGATTGGGATGTTCACTTGGGGTACGATTTGGCTTTTGACTCATGGCCATATGTCCAGGGTCTTCGCCGCACACCTTTTCGCGTGCCTCTTCCTAGAGCTGGGGAAGGTGCGATTTTGTTCGACCTGTTGCTTTGCGACAGGGTGCTACCTGAGGCGCTGGTTTGGCATGAATTGTCGACATGGACCATGGCACTCCACGTCCTCTACTTCGGTCTCTGCGAGCGAGGGCAGTTTGGCCCTTACCCTGCTGACACATCCCCACTCCCTTCATAATGGAATTGGGGAGGGGGGAGTGGCCCCAGAATTCCATATATGGTTCCATTGTCCCTGAACAAAATCTGGGGAGCCCTCCCCATA